>OX384035.1:16559341-16951002 GCA_947534325.1 Agonum fuliginosum | reverse complement strand
TTAAACTAGTTTTTCCACAGGCTCAAGGTTTAAGCGAACTTTACTGTTCGGTGACTCGTACTCGACTCCCGAAGAACGAAACTGTCCAGATTGTTAATTAAATTAAGAAATAATGTACAGAGCGGTACTGCAATAAATTTTATATTTAACTAAAAGTTTTATACGTTATATCATTGATAACCCCTGGAGAGGTTGAATGTTGTTGGATTGTTGAATAAAAGATTAGATATTTGTAATAGCTTTATTGATCAACACGAATATACTTGTTATATGGTTAACACTCAATAGCTGTGAGTCGACTTCTTACCCTAATACAAATCTTGGGGTATATATTGGCTATAGTAGTGGGGGTGAGTAGTGGGGGTGAAGAACTACACCCTACACAATACAAAATGGGGTACGTAACTGTACATACTGCCCCCCTTGAACTATAAGTTTCAATGTAACACATATTGCAATACAATACATATATTTTTTGTTTTAAGTTAAACTATTATACTAATTTTGTTTTAATACTAACACCAACTGAAGCACTGATTTTCTCTTTTGCTTTAAACACTAACACTGCTATTGCACTGTGAGTTATTGTCTTCAATCGGTAGGATAGATATTTTTCGTATGGCCCGTTTGACGACGCCTTGGGCCGTCTTGACGCTTACGACTCGTACCTGGCCGTCGTCTCCGGGGTGGGTGTCGCAAATTCTCCCGATCTTCCAAGATAGGGGTGGCAAGTTGTCCTCAATGAGAACTACCACTGCGTCCAGAAGTTGTTGGTTGTCTACGGCGTGGACCCATTTTGAGCGGTTTTGAAGGTTGGTTAGGTATTCACGACTCCACCGTGACCAATAATGACTGCGTAGCCTTTCAACCAACTGCCACCTTGACAGGCGGTTTAACGGTATTTCCTTGAGGTCGTACTCTGGAAGAGTTGTTAGTGGCTCTCCTATGAGGAAATGACCGGGAGTTAGGACTTGGAGATCGTTGGGATCAGAACTTAAGGGCATCAAAGGTCTTGAATTAAGACATGCTTCGATTCGCACTAACAGCGTGTACATCTCATCACAAGTAAGATGTGAATTTCCTACGACCTTTTTTAAATGTCTTTTCATTGACTTTATGTTTGCTTCCCAAAGTCCTCCCATGTGTGGGGATCTGGGTGGAATTAAATGCCACCTTATATTAAATTTTGCCAATTCGGTCACAAAGACTTTGTCCTGTTCGTTTATGAATGTGTATAACTCTTTAAGTTCATTCTTTGCGCCAATAAAATTTGTACCGTTATCGCTATGAATATCATGAGGGCATCCGCGTCTACTAATGAAACGTCGGAATGCATTGAGAAATTCCTCGGTAGACAAGTCAGTAACCATCTCTATGTGAATTGCTTTAGTTGCAAAACAAACGAATAAAACAATATAGGCTTTTATCAATCGCTTTCCACGCCCTCGTGATTCTTTGACTTGAATAGGGCCCGCGTAGTCAATTCCAGTTGTAAGGAAAGCACGTGCAGGTTTTACTCTGGGTGCGGGAAGGTCACCCATTTTAAATTTTGATTCTGTAGGTTTGACTTTGAAACATGGGTGACAATAATGTAATACTTGACGTATAGCGTTTCGCGCTGAAATAATCCAATACCGTTGGCGAAGAGCCGCCAACGTGGCCTGGGGGCCCGCATGAAGTTGACGTTCGTGCTCTTGTTTTATTAATAATTTAGTTATGAAATGATTTTTTGGTAATAAAATAGGAAATTTTACATCATTGGTAATCTGAGCGTTTCTTAATCTGCCACCCACGCGTATTATTTTATGATCGTCCATGAATGGATTTAACGAGAGCAATTTTGAACTATTTAGTAGTGGTTTGTTTTCTCTTAGACTATGCCAGTCAGTATTGAATACGGATTGCTGCACAATAATAATTATTGTTATCATGGCATTATTCAACTCACCAATGGATAGAGTACTATTAAGACTTTTGTTGCTGTTTTTACAATTATTTTTGAATCGAATCATCCAAGCCACGATTCTTTGTAATTTAGAGAATTGAGAATATCTGCTTAGGAAGTCAATTGAGATAGAAGCGGTGCTACATATAATAGTAGGATTCCTTATTTCCGGCAATTCAGTATGATTAATATTTAAGTGCGAAGTCGGCCATTGAATTTCCGGTAATTTTAAAAAATCAGGCCCATTATACCAAACTGAGTTTTGTATGATATCGGATGGATATGCGCCCCTGCTTAAAATGTCAGCAGCATTATTTTCAGATCGTACGTGTCGCCAATTTTTGACTTCCGTTAATGAGGTAATTTCCGATATTCTATGGCTTACGAAAGTTTTCAATGAATTTACGGGTGTATTTATCCACGCAAGTACAATGCTTGAATCAGTCCATAAATATTCGCGCGTGCAATTTATTGATACGTTTTGACGCACCTTTTCAATTAATCGCGAAAGCAATAGTGCCCCGCACAATTCGAGTCGCGGTAAGGTAATTGTTTTAAGCGGCGCTACGCGCGATTTGGCACACATTAAATTAGTTTCGTATTTACCCTCATTATCAAGTGTTCTTAAATAAATGGCTGCACCGTAACCCTGCAGAGATGCATCGGAAAAACCATGGAACTCTGTCATTACTATAGATGTACTAGATATTATTTTACGTGGTATCGTAGCATATTTTAAGTTTTTCAACTCTCTTAAAAAAGTTGTCCAAGATGTATGTATGGACATTGGAACCGATTCATCCCAACCCAATTTTAGAGACCAAAGCTGCTGTAGCAAGATTTTTGCTTTCATTAATATAGGACCAATTAGGCCTAAAGGGTCAAAAATTTGTGCCGAAATTGATAAAATAATGCGTTTCGTAACCTTTTTCGGAGTATCAACTAGATTTAGTTCAAAATTTAATGCATCTGTTTTTGAGTTCCACGCTAAACCCAAAATTTTAGTTTGTTCATTTTTGTTTAAGTCAACTTTAGAATTTGAATTCTCATTGGAGTTTTCTGATAAGATAGCTATATCATTTGAATAAAATTTTCTAAGTTCGAACTGACTTTGATTAAGAATAAAAATTATGTCCTTTTTTATGTCAATTAATTCGGAAATGGAGTTAGCGCCAGTCAATAAGTCATCCATGTAAAAATGATTTTTAATTGCGTGACTAGCCCTTGGAAATTTTTCTGAATTGATTTCAGCAATTTCTTTTAAACAACGAGTTGCAATAAAACTAGCGGGTTTTGTTCCGTATGTTAACGTTGATAGACGATACGTTTGTATTGGTTCACTTGTATTGTTACGCCATACAATTAATTGATAATTTGCGTCTTCGTCAGTGACTCGAATTTGACGATACATTTTAGCTATGTCAGCATTTAAAGCATATTGAAATGTACGGAATTCTAAAAGGATTGAAAATAAATCGCGTTGTATGACTGGACCGCACATTAGATTGTCATTTAAACTATATCCGTTAGATGTTTTCGCGGACGCGTCGAATACCACCCTCAGCTTGGTCGTAGTGCTGGACTCTTTGAAAACTGCATGGTGAGGGAGATATAAATGTTTGTCCGGAATATTATCTATTCGTTCCATATGCCCTAATAAGAGGTATTCATGTATGAAATTTGAATAATTGATCTTAAAGTTCTCATCCTTGGAAAACTTTCTTTCAAGGTTTAAAAACCGTTTAATTGCCAGGTTTTTTGATTCACCGACATTAACATGATTATTTCTAGCTGGTAACTTTATTAAAAAGCGTCCATTAATATCACGAATTGTATTAATAGCAAAATGATCTTCACATTCTAATTCTTCAGGAGTTAGCAGTTGTTTTTTAATTGGTTCTATTCCAGCCATTTCGATTTCAAAAAATTTAGCGACCTTTTCCTCTAGTGCCAGAGAAATACCAGTAGATGAGACTAAATTACACATTGTAGACTTTATTACAGGAAACTTTGAAAATTCTGGGATTTGATAAGGACCCCCAACAATAAAGCCTAAATGAGTCTTTTGTAAGACTAGTCCTGATTGTAGAACCACTTGCCCGATACATAACAATGACCAGAATAAACCGCTTCCAAGTAACAGATCTATACCTGAAGATTCGTAGAATGTCGGGTCCGCCAGTTGAATATTTCTTGGAATTTGCAACATGGATGGATTCACGGTAACTAATGGTAAGTTTTCGGTAATTTTTTCTACAACAATGCATTTGAGTTGATTTGCAACAAAGGGATTGTATTTTGATTTGATGTCGACAAGAATGCTTTCTTTCGCGATACTCGTGGTGCCATTTAAACCTTTAATTTCAATATTCTCCGTAATACACTTTAAATCCAATTTTTCACACATGGACTTTGTGATACAATTCGACATTGAACCCGGATCTAATAGTACGCGACATGGAATATATTGATTTTTACGATTCTTAATTAACACTATAGCTGTTGCTAGCAAAACACTATCGAGTAAAAGAGATTTAGAAGACGAATGTTGACTAATTGTAGTTACTACATTGTCCTGATTTTGAGATTCATTTAAGTTTTCAATAATATGCAATAAGGAGTGGTGTTTTTTATTGCATGTACGGCATTTTGTTGTAATTCGACAAGTTGACGTAGTGTGATTGTTTCTCAAACAATTTGAACATAGTTTAAGCAGTTTGACCTTTTCAATTCTGTTTCGGATATCCAGATCTAAAAATTCTGAGCAGTTACGAATTGAGTGTTCGGAATTTTTGCACACATAACAAAGAGGTGATTTTACATTTGTTGCTACATTTGTTACCGTTCGTTTATTATTATTTACTACAGACTTTTGACTAAACGACTGACTGACTGGTTTTATGCTATCTAATGATTCTAGTACCATAACGCGTTTTTCTAGGAATTGAATTAACTGACTATAAGTTGGAATACTATTGTTTAAAGAAGATTGCCACTCCCTTTTTGAACTAAAATCTAACTTTTCGGTGATAATAGGGACAATTAAAGCATCCCATGCTTCTACGGGAATTTTTAATGTCTTAAGTGCAGCTATATTTGTAATAATAGTATCCAGTAGTTCGCGGAGCGAGGAATGAGAAGATTTGTTTATAACTGGGGCGTTGATCATGGACATAACATGATCACGGACAATTAATCGAGTATTTTTGAAACGTTTTTCTAAAATATCCCATGATTTACCGTAATTTTCGTCTTCGATTGTTAAAGATTCAATTGCTCTTAATGCCTCATCGCGCAGACAGGATTTCAAATATTGTAGTTTTTGCCTATTATTTAAAGAACTGTTCTCGTCAATAACGGATTTGAAACAATTCTCGAAATTAGTCCAGTCTTTGTAATTCCCAGAAAAAGTTTTTAAATTTAGAATTGGCAGATTAGGAAGCGACTCTTTGTTAGCGAAATTTGGAGATGATGCGGTAGAGTTAAGAACATTTTTATTTTCAGATTTATGAATAATATCCATTATGTCACCCATTAGATCGCAATATTTGTTTTCAAATTCAATCCTATCTTCCCGATATTTGGCTCTTGATTCCGCCTTGTTATCAAGAGTTTCTAATTCATACTGGGTTTCTTCGAATTCTTTCCTTACAGCTTCAAGAATTTCCTGACGCGCTTTCAAACGACTGATACTAGTATTCGCACTATTAAAATTTGCAATATAGACTTCCAAACGTGCTATTTTTTCATGAATAGTAACAAGATGGTTTCTGACTTCATCAATTCGAGTCATCTTCAATACAAAACAACTGAACTTAATAAAATAATATTTAGAATACTTTACGGACACAAATTACGACTGATTAAAGAATTATACTTGCACAATGCAAAGAATATGAATGAAATTATAGATCGCAAAAAACCACCTCCCAAATAAACTGAATGCCCAAACAATCAGTGCGCACCAAAGCACTTGAAGAAGGAATAACGATCAGGGATTGATTGCAAGAGGATTTAAAGAAAGCCACTAACCTGATGACTCCCAACAATGTTGATGATCGTGAACTTAGAATACCATAGATGGCTGCTACGATTCGGCTTCGAAGGACCATATGATAACCCCTGGAGAGGTTGAATGTTGTTGGATTGTTGAATAAAAGATTAGATATTTGTAATAGCTTTATTGATCAACACGAATATACTTGTTATATGGTTAACACTCAATAGCTGTGAGTCGACTTCTTACCCTAATACAAATCTTGGGGTATATATTGGCTATAGTAGTGGGGGTGAGTAGTGGGGGTGAAGAACTACACCCTACACAATACAAAATGGGGTACGTAACTGTACAATCATAAAGAATGAAGTATTCGGATATCCCAAATAACTTTAAAATCTTATCTAATAAATAGTGTACCCTTTTCATATTTTTATTTTATGTTAAAATGGATTAATATAATCTATATACATTAACACTATAGTGTTACAAGCCGTAGGAAATAAGAAAATAAATTTGAACCAAAATTATTTTTGTGTTTCTTAAATTAACTTTAAAAAATATCTAGTTTTTAGTGCACCCTTAACATTTTTAAAATTTTATATTATATAATGTAAATAAAAGTTGTATACCCATGTTATAAGCCGTAGGAGAAACAAAACTATTTTAACATCAAGAATGAAGTATTCGGATATCTCAAATAACTTTAAAATCTTATCTAATAGATAGTGTACCCTTTTCATATTTTTATTTTATGTTAAAAAGGGTTAATATAATCTATATTCATTAACACTATAGTGTTACAAGCCGTAGGAAATAAGAAAATAAATCTGAACCAAAATTATTTTTATGTTTCCTTAATTAACTTTAAAAAGTTATCTAGATGATAATGCACCCTTTTCATTTTTTAAATTTTATGTTATATAGAGTAAATACAATTTATACCCATAAACATTTCAGTGTTATAAGCCGTAGGAGAAAAGAAAACTATTTTATCATAAAGAATGAAGTATTCGGATATCCCAAATAACTTTTAAAACTTATCTAATAGGTAGTGTACCCTTTTCATATTTGTATTTTATGTTAAAAAGGGTTAATATAATCTATATACATTAACACTATAGTGTTACAAGCCGTAGGAAATAAGAAAATAAATTTGAACCAAAATTATTTTTGTGTTTCTTAAATTAACTTTAAAAAATATCTAGTTGATAGTGCACCCTTAACATTTTTAAAATTTTATATTATATAATGTAAATAAAAGTTGTATACCCATGTTATAAGCCGTAGGAGAAACAAAACTATTTTAACATCAAGAATGAAGTATTCGGATATCTCAAATAACTTTAAAATCTTATCTAATAGATAGTGTACCCATTTTATATTTTTATTTTATGTTAAATAGGGTTAATATAATCTATATACATTAACACTATAGTGTTACAAGCCGTAGGAAATAAGAAAATAAATTTGAAGCAAAATTATTTTTGTGTTTCTTAAATAACCTTTAAAAAGTTATCTAGATGATAATGCACCCTTTACATTTTTTAAATTTTATGTTATATAGAGTAAATACAAGTTATACCCATAAACATTACAGTGTTATAAGCCGTAGGAGAAAAGAAAACTATATTATCATAAAGAATGAAGTATTCGGATATCCCAAATAACTTTAAAATCTTATCTAATAAATAGTGTACCCTTTTCATATTTTTATTTTATGTTAAAAAGGATTAATATAATCTATATACATTAACACTATAGTGTTACAAGCCGTAGGAAATAAGAAAATAAATTTGAACCAAAATTATTTTTGTGTTTCTTAAATTAACTTTAAAAAATATCTAGTTTTTAGTGCACCCTTAACATTTTTAAAATTTTATATTATATAATGTAAATAAAAGTTGTATACCCATGTTATAAGCCGTAGGAGAAACAAAACTATTTTAACATCAAGAATGAAGTATTCGGATATCTCAAATAACTTTAAAATCTTATCTAATAGATAGTGTACCCTTTTCATATTTTTATTTTATGTTAAAAAGGGTTAATATAATCTATATTCATTAACACTATAGTGTTACAAGCCGTAGGAAATAAGAAAATAAATCTGAACCAAAATTATTTTTATGTTTCCTTAATTAACTTTAAAAAGTTATCTAGATGATAATGCACCCTTTTCATTTTTTAAATTTTATGTTATATAGAGTAAATACAATTTATACCCATAAACATTTCAGTGTTATAAGCCGTAGGAGAAAAGAAAACTATTTTATCATAAAGAATGAAGTATTCGGATATCCCAAATAACTTTTAAAACTTATCTAATAGGTAGTGTACCCTTTTCATATTTGTATTTTATGTTAAAAAGGGTTAATATAATCTATATACATTAACACTATAGTGTTACAAGCCGTAGGAAATAAGAAAATAAATTTGAACCAAAATTATTTTTGTGTTTCTTAAATTAACTTTAAAAAGTTATCTAAATGATAGTGCATCATGAACATTTTTAAAATTTTATATTATATAATGTAAATAAAAGTTGTATACCCATGTTATAAGCTGTAGGAGAAACAAAACTATTTTAACATCAAGAATGAAGTATTCGGATATCTCAAATAACTTTAAAATCTTATCTAATAGATAGTGTACCCTTTTCATATTTTTATTTTATGTTAAAAAGGGTTAATATAATCTATATACATTAACACTATAGTGTTACAAGCCGTAGGAAATAAGAAAATAAATTTGAACCAAAATTATTTTTGTGTTTCTTAAATTAACTTTAAAAAGTTATATAAATGATAGTGCATCATGAACATTTTTCTTTTTCTTAAATAAAATTTAAAAAATATCTAGTTTATAGTGCACCCTTAACATCTTTAAAATTTTATATTATATAAAGTAAATAAAAGTTGTACCCATACACCTTACAGTTTAATAAGCCGTAGGAAAATAGAAAACTATTTTAACAATAAGAATGATTTGGGTTTCTCAAATAAATTTATAATCTTATCTAATAGATAGTGCACGCGTTTCATATTTGTTTTATGTTAAACAGGGTAAATATAAATGGGAAAGGCTGCAAAACCCGAAAATGCATTTTCCGAAAATGCATTGACCGAAAGTGCAGAAATTTTGAGTGGCAAAATATTTTATATTGAAGATATTTTTAACTGGAAAAAGGTAATAAGGTATAGTACAGAATTGTTCAGAATTCATTATTTATAATTTATAAATAATAAAACCAGAAAACGATTTATTTATTAGATAATTAAATTTAAAAATCGATTTCAGTATTAGGAGACGGGAGGTTATTTGTTGACCACATTTTTTTAATTAACAAAAATTTGTTGTGTTTTAAGTTTTTCAAAAAAAAGTTAGCAGATTGTGTCACTTTTTATGCATTTTTGAAATATTTTATAGGGTAGGTACTAAATATTAACATTGGTATTACAAGCTGCAGGAAATAATTATTTTAAAAAATCCAGCATAAAATGTACTAACGTAGCGAGTGTTTTGTGACCAGTACAAGAATGGTAAAAATTAATTTCAACAAGGATTTAATAGAGATATAATGGATCTACAGATGTGCCTTTTTAAAATTTTGATAAAAAATTGTACATGAATATAAAAATTCCGAAAAATTCAAAAACAAATCCTAATTTATGCAAAATCTACACGGTTATATCTTGTAGCGGTCGCTCCAACTCAGACCACGTACGCACCACTAGCTGAACAACAGCTACAGTGGTCTAACGCGGTCTAACGGTCAGCGCTTCTGACTACCACCGTACGGTCCCGGGTTCGATTCCCGCCGCCGCAACTCTCCATCGCGTCTAAGGCGGGGCATGGCTTACTATGGGGCGCCGTTTGTTCCATTTATAAAACGTAGATAAATAAACTTATTTCTGTGATAATAAAAATATTTTTAGCGATAAAATGTTTTCTCACAAAATATTTTCTGAAAAATAAATTTCTGATAAAAGTTTTTCTGATAAATGTTTTTCTGATAAAAGTTTTTATGATAAATGTTTTTCTGATAAAAGTTTTTCTGATAAAAGTTTTTCTGATAAAAGTTTTTCTGATAAAAGTTTTTCTGATAAAAGTTTTTCTGATAAAAGTTTTTCTGATAAAAGTTTTTCTGATAAATGTTTTTCTGATAAAAGTTTTTCTGATAAAAGTTTCTCTGATAAAAGTTTCTCTGATAAAAGTTTTTCTGATAAAAGTTACACATTACAGATTTAGACGAGAGATGGCGCTGCATGTAACGTTTTACTTACATAACTACATAACTACATAAAGTTTTACTTACATAACTACATAACGTTTTACTTACATAACTACATAACGAAAGAACGCACCCGTCCGCGATGGATTTCTATTTCATCGGTGACAAATACATCAAAGTTTTGCGCGAAATCAAATAGGTACAAAAGATACGTCTGAAATGAGATACATTCGTTTCATCGAGGAACAACTCGATGAAAATAGCGGCGCCCCTATTTTTCGTTGAGGACGGGGTGCGTTCTATCGTTTCATCGAGGAGTTACTCGATGCTCCTCGACCGGTGTGGCATAGGCATAAAACAGCATAGGCATGAACTTGGCGTGGACGCCTCGCGCGCCAACGCGAACACCTTGGTTGGGGCGACGGGGGGCAACGTTGCCAAATGTAGTTATGTAAGTAAAACGTTACATGCAGCGCCATCTCTCGTCTAAATTTGTAATGTGTAACTTTTATCAGAAAAACTTTTATCAGAGAAACTTTTATCAGATAAACTTTTATCAGAGAAACTTTTATCAGAGAAACTTTTATCAGAAAAACTTTTATCAGAAAAACATTTATCAGAAAAACTTTTATCAGAAAAACATTTATCAGAAAAACTTTTATCAGAGAAACTTTTATCAGAAAAACTTTTATCAGAAAAACATTTATCAGAAAAACTTTTATCAGAAAAACATTTATCAGAAAAACTTTTATCAGAGAAACTTTTATCAGAAAAACTTTTATCAGAAAAACTTTTATCAGAAAAACTTTTATCAGAAAAACTTTTATCAGAAAAACATTTATCAGAAAAACTTTTATCAGACAAACTTTTATCAGAAATTTATTTTTCAGAAAATATTTTGTGAGAAAACATTTTATCGCTAATAATATTTTTATTATCACAGAAATAAGTTTATTTATTTACGTTTTATAAATGGAACAAACGGCGCCCCATAGCTTACAGCCTTACTGACGAGTCCAAGTAAGCATGCCCGGGACGAAACGCAACAACATCTCAGGCTCATTGGCGTGCCGACCCACAAAACGCCAAAATCTCATGATACAAATCATTTTTAAAATTTTAAAAAGGCACATCTGTAGATCCCTTCTTTCTCTATTAAATATTTATAAAAACATTATTTTGAAGTCAATAATAATCCGACAACGAAAACATTTTTACAGTATTTTTCAACTTCAAAATGACATTGCACAGCTAGGATACGGCAAAGCACGAGTTTCGAGCTGGTTTCAGGCAGCCCTCGTAGTGAGAAAAAGAGTGGAATAAAAAAAAGTTAAATTGAGAGTATTCTAGGAATCCGGAAAAAAACCTAGACGAGCCGCTTAACGTAAAAAAAATTATAAAACACATATTTAGCACATAGTAGACCCATTTTATAATTTTATTTCAATTATATGCGGTAAAAATACAAATAAGTTTAGTGTAAAAATTACAAGCCGCGGAAATTTATAATTCCTATAACAAATTACAAGATATCTTCAAAACATGACATATAATTACATGCAAAATTGACAGACTGAACTGTCAAAACAAAAACACGTGGTATTGAAACGCGTCTGTTCTTCGGATTGAGTAGAAAGTAGACAATCTCGGTCCGTCGTTGATCCGTCAATGTGTTGATTTTCACGAATTTAAATTTTGCAATTTAGCTCTCAACGGATAAAACGCGACGGACAAAACGCGACGGAAACTCTCTAGAAACTTTATTTTATCAGAATTTTTTGTTTTCCTTTAAATTTATTAGGATAAGGTGATGTTTTTTAAATCTTTTATTACCCAGGTTAAAAACAAACACTATAATGTTGCATTGTTACAATGCACGAAAAATAAGAAACAAGTTTAAGCAATAAGAGGGAAAGAGAAACAAGTACTGTTGATTTTTTCAGGATTTTATTTTTTGTTAAATGAATTTATAATACCTTAAAATTACTTATTTAGTAATCGACAGAGCATCTTTATGGAATATTTATAATTACAACGCCTATAAATACAAGCTATACACAATACAAGCATAAATAATGAAACATAAATGTAATAGTTGGCTGTGTTTATCATATAATTTTAAAATACATATTTTATGTTAACCTTTATATTCAACTATTAAACACAAAAAGAAGATGATGTAACAAACCGTAGGGAAGAAGGAAACAAAAATTATTCTTAAGAAGTCTAAAATGTAAAACTTATTCCAAATAAATTATAGAATACTTAAATGTGTAACATTATTCGTACTATTTTAAATTAGATTTGTTAATTGCTTAGATTTCTAAATTTAGAGAAACATCGAAGGTAAAGTAATTATTGATAAAAGAAAAAAATTACAAACGCTTCAAATACGTACATTAATACGTGTAGGCTTTAATGAAATCTTATTTAGTTTTTATAATTTTTGCAAAGAAAGCAATAAAATTCTATTTCCGGTAAACTGTAACGTTTTGTTGGAGCACAAGAGTAATGTGCCCATCTGTGGCAATATTTACATTGCACCCATTTTTCCTTTTTTGGGTTTTCTCGGCCACAGTATATACAAATATTTATCATGGAATCTGATTCCTTAAGTAATAGATCTTTTAAATACAATCTGTATTCACTAGTGTTGAAAGAGTTGAGCATATTTCCTTGAATATAATTTTCAACGAAGTTAATAATAAAAATACCACAGTTTATTGAATCAGTTTGTAAAGGATGATCTACTTGTTTAATAGCCAAATTATTCTGAAGCCCAGTATTTCTTAAAGATTGTAAATAATGATTAAAATTTATAAAGTAAATTTTACATTCCGCTAATGTTGTTCCCAAAGGATTTAAAAAGGAAAATGTATTGTCAATAAAATTTACAATGACAACACACCAGTGATTATCACGTATAACAAAAGGCATAACTAAGATGCCTGAAAATTGTTTTAAATGATAATGATGCAGTTTTTTTACTAATATGTTTGTTGAAATTTCTGCTGGTATTTCTGTAACATTATTTTTCTTGTAGCGTTTTGTAAACAAATTTATACAAATATCAACTGTGAAATTTGTCAGCCAGTTATTACCAGTTAAGGAATTAAAATCAGAAATTAAAATTTCTTTGACCAAACTAGATATAAAATTATATACACCCACAGTGTAATTCTTTCCTGGAAATGGTACATAATGGTTAACATCTTGTACTAAGCCGTTTTCATACAAATTTAAAATTGGTACATTGTACGTTTCATCAAAATTTCTTTTTATAATATTTGTCGAAATGATTGGAGATGTTTTAATATCAGGCAAAGCAGGCTTAGAAAGCAATGAGGCATTATTATTAATGTTGATTTGCGCTAATTGGTCAAGTTTTAAATCTTTTGGTAAAGATATTTTAATGTTTGGTGAAGCAGGCTTAGAAATCAATGACAAATTATTAGTGATGTTGATTTTCGGTGATTTAACAGGTTTTAAATCTTTTAAATATGCCATATCAAAATACGTATGGGACACATGTTTCCGTTTCTTCCAATTTTCCTCTGCTGATATCACTTCATCTTGAGCTATTTTTTTATTTCTCGCGCAGCCTTTTTTGGGAATATTTAAAATTTCCTCTTTTACAAGTGATAAAATTCTACTACGTGTTTTGCGAATAAACCTACTTGCTTTTAGTTTTGTTTCACCGCACAAAATATGATTCTTAAGAACACCAAACCAATGTTCGACAGGTGCATTACTACATCTTTCCATATTTGAATCCACGGACATAACGGATGTCCACAATGGAGCATATGGAATATATTTCCTTAATATTAAATCTAGAATCTCGGGATAAAAGTAATTGTTCGCGTCCAAATCAGAAGAATTGCAGTTTGTTTCAATTGAATTACACTCATTTTTTATATTTAAACAAGCAATATAAAATTTACTTGCTTTATACGTAGGTACATCATCTGACATAGAAGAATCTAAATTGAAGTCATTTTCGGTATCACCATCAGAAAAAGAATCAGATGATACACAAGTGGACACAAGTTCATTAAAAGATGTTTCAAAATGATTACATTTATTTGGGCACAATAAAACAAAGGATAGAAGTCTGAACCACATAAATAAAAATTTAATATCTTTTATAGCGAAAGCAAAAGCCATAGTCTCCTTCAAAAGTCTTTTTATTGCAACTTCTTTTGTCAATTTGTTGACATCATTGCATATGATTTTCATAAAATGAGCGCAACAAATTATTATAGGTATAATTGACGAATTCTTTTTTATATTATCAGAAAGATATTCATAGCAATAATGGAGATATGATTTTAAACTGGATAAATTGTTCCAGTATATCGTAATCGCATTAATAATTGCGAAACTGAAATCCGAAACAGCTAAACTAAATGGTGGCCATTTACATTTATTGGTTATGGCAAATTCTTTAAATTTTGCTAACCATATTCCTATAGTTGTTGCGTCATGATTACAACTAATCATTTCCAAAATTGGACAGACTCTTTCATTATTCTCTAATTGAATTACACCTGCATAGTAATAAACGCGTTTTTTTAAGTCTTTGGAAGGGCGTACTACTGTACCAGTAGCATCCACATGAATAATAGGTAATGTCTTTTTTCTAAAATTATGTTTTAAAATGTCCAACTGTTCAGTACTATAAATATGTACATTTAAAGGTTCCGCCACAGTCTGTATGTAATTGGAATTTCCATCACGACGCATTAATATTAAATCAAAAATGTCGTCATCGTGGCGATCATTTATAGCTAATGCTTCCGATCTAATCTTTCTGAAAACACAATCTGATTTGATGTTTTGAAGATTTCCTCTTTTTACAGTATTTGGGGATGACTTTAAAACACTTGATTCTCGAACAAGAGACGGTTTCTTAGATTGTAAATCTTTTTGTAAAATTTTCCTTTCTACGCCCTTCACATATCTAGTTATTTTATTTATGTGAAAATAATCTAAAGAAGAACTATGAACAACAATTTTCTTAGATTTTTTAAATAAGCTTAACTTAAATAATTTACAGTTTTCATGTTTACAATAACCATAAATTTTCATGCCATACGAAATATATCTAACACTTTTAAAATTTAATACACATGTGTTATTCACAGTTTTAAATTTTTCTTTTAAGACTAGGTTATATATACCTGATACTAATTTATTATTTTTATATATATCTTTCCATTCTTCATCATTCAAATAAAATGTACCTTCGTAGATATTACAAGAAGAATAAGTTGCCTTTATTGGAACTCGAATATTTTTTGACCCTGACGGCAACACTTTACCTTTAAAATGATTGCTGGTCTTGTATATTTTTATCACCGAATGGGGTACAGCAATACTAGCATTAGATACATTTGAATCATTAAATATATTTGACTGATTTATTTCGGGTGTTATATTCAATGCAGTTTTACTGGGTACTACTGTTCTTTTACTTACTGCTGTAGTGTCTAAATTGGACAAAATATTATATTTCGTATTTGATAGACTGGAACTATTCAATTTTGTATCGGAATCATCGGTTTTTGATCCGAATAAATTTCTTTTCACTAAATCATTGTTTCGATGAATGTCGGGTGTTACATTATTTGTAGAGGTTGGAAACAGCGCTTTTGTAGAACCTTCTGGTGTTGAAGAAGTGACACATGGTTCTATATTTACTGGAGATGAAGATATACATGCCGATAGTTGGTCACAAGTACCAATGAAATGAGTAGTAAACGGCGGCGTTGTTGTACATACTGGTGTCGAAGTAACGAACGGTATTGTATTTATCGTAGTAGAAGTTATACAAGGCGATAGTTCAGCACAAGTAACAATTAAATCAGAAGGTTCATTGTTGGACATTTCTGCCATGGAAATATTAGTTGAACTATCTCGTATACCTCGGTTAAAAATATATCTTTTACATATGGTATGCAAATACAAACGATTTTTTTCATTATTTTTTATAGCTACATGTTCACAAAGGGAGCCATATACTGATGAAGATTGTTTATGCGAAGCTTTAGATAAATCATTAATAGGAATATTGTTTTCTTGTATTTTCTTTATAATTGTATTCAATTTATCAGGATTATTGTGAAATGATAGTTCCTTTTTTAACTCTCCGCCCGGTTTTTTATCACACATATACTCTGCGTTTCTCTTCAACATTTGAAGCAAACGGTTTTTTTCTTTCCGTCCAGTTTTGTTAAATACATGTTCTGTTGCAGATATTATAAAATCGTCATTTATGCTCAGATTACAAAAGTACTCCGCAGGTTCATTAGGTTTCTTGGCTTTCAAATATTCTGCCAACATTTTTAGAAAATCTTTTTTAGACATTTTAACACAATCAGAAACAATATTTGAGTAATGAATAAAAAAAATATAAGTTGGTATAAGTTGATGTATAAGTATAACTGCTTATCTTCAATTCAAAGATGATAATAATAAAGATTTAAAATCCTGAAAAAAAATAGCGAAGAATTATTATTTAAATTGACACCTTTTATTTACATACAACTCAGTCAAATCGAAACAACGAAAATACTTACAACTTATATCTAAATCAACAGACAGAAATTAATATAGTACATCTTCAAACATAGTGGTAGTACAAATCGTTAAAAAATATTTAAACAATGAATACAATTCAAAGTTTATTGAAAACTTCGAATAATAAATAAATAACTTCAAAATTGCTGACTCTACTAACAATGCCCACATCAGATATGAAAGGAACGCAAAGTAGAAAAACGAAATAAGATGAAACGAGATCGTGCTTGTTCGTACATGACCCCCACTACTATGTATCGCGCTGCTCGCATGCTTTTTCGTGTACGTAAATTCACGACAGGCGGAAGGGGAAAGGGATGCGCGTCAACAGCGCAATCGCGATAGTGACGTCATTCTTAAACTTACACTGTAATGCTGGATGCATAACTATTTAGCACAAAATAATATTTATTTATCTTCGACTTAAGTATAATATTATAGTATACGAGTAAATTTTTTTTGACTTTTGCTACACAATAACACAATTCTACCTAAATCCCGCAGGAAATAATACTTATGATTCCGTCATCTGCAATAATCAGAAAATTATTATGCCTGAATTAAATATTTCTCTGCAAGATCAAGACTAAGATTGCAATATTTGACTTATGATGTAACTTTCTATCTGGTGATGGTGATAGAAAAATAACATTTTGAAATGATAAATTGTAATATACGAGTACAATTAAAATTCACTATAAAGTCTATACCCTTCGATGATTAAAACTCTCACTCGCTCGTGTTGTAAACTTTTTGGTGGGAAATAATAATCGGTAGACTGAAAAAAAAAACTTTTTCAGTCCATTGTACTTTTTGTCATTTTGACAACTGTATCAAGTATGTTCTGCACGTTAAGTAGACAACGGACGTTCGTGCATACAGAACGTTTCATTCGTATTGACGTTTAATATCAACTAAATTATTACTATATATATACAGGATGTCAGGGCCCGCTCTAAGGCCGGACGATCCAGACCTTTGTCCAGGGCGGCAAATCTAAAAGGCGGTATTTTGACTGTGCTAAAAAAAAATTGGCGTCTTCATCATATCATATACTCAACCATAAATAAATAATGAAATATTTCTCTGACAATCGACAATGTCAATAATATAATGTAATACATTATTGTTTTATTTCGGGGAAAATGCCGCGCTCCAAATAAACTGCTTTTCTGTGTAACGTCCCGGTACTGAGTACAGGGGTTGTATTCTTGAAATCTTTTGCTTATTTCATACTACATTGTTAATGATTTGCATGGAAGTTTCTACAAATTTAAGGCTATAGACTTTGTCCTATAGCCTATAGCTCATTTAATCAAATTTGTATTTTTTTTAAAGTAAGTAAAATTATAAATTAATTAAACAAAAACAGCATTAAAAATGTCGCTGATTGTTAATTTCATGTTACATGTATCTAAATATACGATTCTATTATCATTTAAAACCATTTCATTTTTATTTATAATAAAAGATATACTATATATATTTTTAATAATTATATGTTTAAGGGGCGGCAATTTGTCTTTTTGTCCGGGGTCACACAAACCCTAGAGCGGACGCTGAGGATGTCTTCGGGAAAAAAATTAAAGAGTATATACTGTAAATTCGCAAAATTATGGATGGTTTACTTGAAATGAACATTTTTAGAACCACTGAAACAGCGTACTTTATTAAAAAAAACATAATTTTTAATTACACAACATCAGACATTTATTTGGCGTTGTGTAAACAATTACTACTTGTATTATTAGTAGATTTAAATAAAATCATTAAAAATAGCTATCAACCAGTGGCTAACAAAATGTTTCATTATTTTGCGAATTTTAAAAAAAAATTTGTTCCATGATCAGTACGTCTTATAGTATATACCCTTTAATTTTTTTCCCGAAGTACAGAGACAACCTGTATATATATATATATATATATATATATATATATATATATATATATATATATATATATATATATATATATATGTTTTACTACATAATGGACATGAAACGACATTATGACAACAATGTAAGGGGCTGGCATGCTCAAACGTCGAAGGCTGGTATTCTATCCTTTTTTATTAATTTTAAGCATTTTTACAATGATTTTCAACTAAAAGTAGTAAAATAAATAGTGATACAGTGTTATATAGTGTATTAAACGACATTGTTCTAAGGAAAATAGATGAAGAAAATAAAACACTGTAGCCGTTCATGCCCTAGAAAGAAATAGAAAACCATCACGTTGTACGAATTGAATAAATATGTGTTGGGACACTAAATCCTACGTCGTTTCATATCCATTATGTATTAGAAGTCACTGCCTACAAAACACGAAATTTAACAAGTAGAATTTACACAAACAGAATCAAAGAAAGTAGACGAACTCGGTCCGTCGTTGATCGGTCACTGTGTAAATTTTCACAAATTTTTTTTTATCGAATCAGAACTCTTAACGGATAAAACGCGACGGACGAAACGCATATCCAATTATAAGTATAAGCAGTGTCGAACTGGCATAATTTGGCCTCGTAGGTAACAATTTATTGTAATTTGGCACCCAAACTCCCTTCTAAAATTATCAATAATTTTCAGGATATAAAGAAATCATCAACTGCATGAAGTTACGGAAGGGGTCTGTGTTAATAAAGGTCGAATAAAAGTGAAGTAATAAGCGCCGCAGGCGAATTTTTTTTTCATTCAAGGTCAAATTCCTAATAGACCTATCCTTTTTAACATAAAATAAAAATATGAAAAGGGTACACTATCTATTAGATAAGATTTTAAAGTTATTTGGGATATCCGAATACTTCATTCTTTATGATAAAATAGTTTTCTTTTCTCCTACGGCTTATAACACTGTAATGTTATGGGTATAACTTGTATTTACTCTATATAACATAAAATTTAAAAAATGTAAAGGGTGCATTATCATCTAGATAACTTTTTAAATTTAATTTAAGAAACACAAAAATAATTTTGCTTCAAATTTATTTTCTTATTTCCTACGGCTTGTAACACTATAGTGTTAATGTATATAGATTATATTAACCCTTTTTAACATAAAATAAGAATGTGAAAAGGATACACTATCTAATGTTAAGGGTTCACTATAAACTAGATATTTAAAAAAAATTTATTTAAGAAACAAAAATAATTTTGGTTCAAATTTATTTTCTTATTTCCTACGGCTTGTAACACTATAGTGTTAATGTATATAGATTATATTAACCCTATTTAACATAAAATAAAAATATAAAATGGGTACACTATCTATTAGATAAGATTTTAAAGTTATTTGAGATATCCGAATACTTCATTCTTGATGTTAAAATAGTTTTGTTTCTCCTACGGCTTATAACATGGGTATACAACTTTTATTTACATTATATAATATAAAATTTTAAAAATGTTAAGGGTGCACTAAAAACTAGATATTTTTTAAAGTTAATTTAAGAAACACAAAAATAATTTTGGTTCAAATTTATTTTCTTATTTCCTACGGCTTGTAACACTATAGTGTTAATGTATATAGATTATATTAATCCTTTTTAACATAAAATAAAAATATGAAAAGGGTACACTATCTATTAGATAAGATTTTAAAGTTATTTGGGATATCCGAATACTTCATTCTTTATGATAAAATAGTTTTCTTTTCTCCTACGGCTTATAACACTGTAATGTTATGGGTATAACTTGTATTTACTCTATATAACTTAAAATTTAAAAAATGTAAAGGGTGCATTATCATCTAGATAACTTTTTAAATTTAATTTAAGAAACACAAAAATAATTTTGCTTCAAATTTATTTTCTTATTTCCTACGGCTTGTAACACTATAGTGTTAATGTATATAGATTATATTAACCCTTTTTAACATAAAATAAGAATGTGAAAAGGATACACTATCTAATGTTAAGGGTTCACTATAAACTAGATATTTAAAAAAAATTTATTTAAGAAACAAAAATAATTTTGGTTCAAATTTATTTTCTTATTTCCTACGGCTTGTAACACTATAGTGTTAATGTATATAGATTATATTAACCCTATTTAACATAAAATAAAAATATAAAATGGGTACACTATCTATTAGATAAGATTTTAAAGTTATTTGAGATATCCGAATACTTCATTCTTGATGTTAAAATAGTTTTGTTTCTCCTACGGCTTATAACATGGGTATACAACTTTTATTTACATTATATAATATAAAATTTTAAAAATGTTAAGGGTGCACTATCAACTAGATATTTTTTAAAGTTAATTTAAGAAACACAAAAATAATTTTGGTTCAAATTTATTTTCTTATTTCCTACGGCTTGTAACACTATAGTGTTAATGTATATAGATTATATTAACCCTTTTTAACATAAAATACAAATATGAAAAGGGTACACTACCTATTAGATAAGTTTTAAAAGTTATTTGGGATATCCGAATACTTCATTCTTTATGATAAAATAGTTTTCTTTTCTCCTACGGCTTATAACACTGAAATGTTTATGGGTATAAATTGTATTTACTCTATATAACATAAAATTTAAAAAATGAAAAGGGTGCATTATCATCTAGATAACTTTTTAAAGTTAATTAAGGAAACATAAAAATAATTTTGGTTCAGATTTATTTTCTTATTTCCTACGGCTTGTAACACTATAGTGTTAATGAATATAGATTATATTAACCCTTTTTAACATAAAATAAAAATATGAAAAGGGTACACTATCTATTAGATAAGATTTTAAAGTTATTTGAGATATCCGAATACTTCATTCTTGATGTTAAAATAGTTTTGTTTCTCCTACGGCTTATAACATGGGTATACAACTTTTATTTACATTATATAATATAAAATTTTAAAAATGTTAAGGGTGCACTAAAAACTAGATATTTTTTAAAGTTAATTTAAGAAACACAAAAATAATTTTGGTTCAAATTTATTTTCTTATTTCCTACGGCTTGTAACACTATAGTGTTAATGTATATAGATTATATTAATCCTTTTTAACATAAAATAAAAATATGAAAAGGGTACACTATTTATTAGATAAGATTTTAAAGTTATTTGGGATATCCGAATACTTCATTCTTTATGATAATATAGTTTTCTTTTCTCCTACGGCTTATAACACTGTAATGTTTATGGGTATAACTTGTATTTACTCTATATAACATAAAATTTAAAAAATGTAAAGGGTGCATTATCATCTAGATAACTTTTTAAAGGTTATTTAAGAAACACAAAAATAATTTTGCTTCAAATTTATTTTCTTATTTCCTACGGCTTGTAACACTATAGTGTTAATGTATATAGATTATATTAACCCTATTTAACATAAAATAAAAATATAAAATGGGTACACTATCTATTAGATAAGATTTTAAAGTTATTTGAGATATCCGAATACTTCATTCTTGATGTTAAAATAGTTTTGTTTCTCCTACGGCTTATAACATGGGTATACAACTTTTATTTACATTATATAATATAAAATTTTAAAAATGTTAAGGGTGCACTATCAACTAGATATTTTTTAAAGTTAATTTAAGAAACACAAAAATAATTTTGGTTCAAATTTATTTTCTTATTTCCTACGGCTTGTAACACTATAGTGTTAATGTATATAGATTATATTAACCCTTTTTAACATAAAATACAAATATGAAAAGGGTACACTACCTATTAGATAAGTTTTAAAAGTTATTTGGGATATCCGAATACTTCATTCTTTATGATAAAATAGTTTTCTTTTCTCCTACGGCTTATAACACTGAAATGTTTATGGGTATAAATTGTATTTACTCTATATAACATAAAATTTAAAAAATGAAAAGGGTGCATTATCATCTAGATAACTTTTTAAAGTTAATTAAGGAAACATAAAAATAATTTTGGTTCAGATTTATTTTCTTATTTCCTACGGCTTGTAACACTATAGTGTTAATGAATATAGATTATATTAACCCTTTTTAACATAAAATAAAAATATGAAAAGGGTACACTATCTATTAGATAAGATTTTAAAGTTATTTGAGATATCCGAATACTTCATTCTTGATGTTAAAATAGTTTTGTTTCTCCTACGGCTTATAACATGGGTATACAACTTTTATTTACATTATATAATATAAAATTTTAAAAATGTTAAGGGTGCACTAAAAACTAGATATTTTTTAAAGTTAATTTAAGAAACACAAAAATAATTTTGGTTCAAATTTATTTTCTTATTTCCTACGGCTTGTAACACTATAGTGTTAATGTATATAGATTATATTAATCCTTTTTAACATAAAATAAAAATATGAAAAGGGTACACTATTTATTAGATAAGATTTTAAAGTTATTTGGGATATCCGAATACTTCATTCTTTATGATAATATAGTTTTCTTTTCTCCTACGGCTTATAACACTGTAATGTTATGGGTATAACTTGTATTTACTCTATATAACATAAAATTTAAAAAATGTAAAGGGTGCATTATCATCTAGATAACTTTTTAAAGGTTATTTAAGAAACACAAAAATAATTTTGCTTCAAATTTATTTTCTTATTTCCTACGGCTTGTAACACTATAGTGTTAATGTATATAGATTATATTAACCCTTTTTAACATAAAATAAAAATGTGAAAAGGGTACACTATCTAATGTTAAGGGTTCACTATAAACTAGATATTTAAAAAAAAATTATTTAAGAAACAAAAATAATTTTGGTTCAAATTTATTTTCTTATTTCCTACGGCTTGTAACACTATAGTGTTAATGTATATTGATTATATTAACCCTATTTAACATAAAATAAAAATTTAAAATGGGTACACTATCTATTAGATAAGATTTTAAAATTATTTGAGATATCCGAATACTTCATTCTTTTTGTTAAAATAGTTTTCTTTTCTCCTACGGCTTATAACACTATAATGTTTATGTTTATAAAAAATGAAAAGGGTGCATTATCATCTAGATAACTTTTTAAAGTTAATTTAAGAAACACAAAAATAATTTTGGTTCAAATTTATTTTCTTATTTCCTGCAGCTTAACACTATTCGTGTTCATGTATATTACATATTTTGCCCGGTTAAAGTATGATATAAAAATATGAAAAGGTTGCACTTTCTCCTAGACACATTTTCTGAATTTATTTGAAAAACATGAAAAATGTATTATGTGTAATTTAATTTCTAATGTTCTGTGGCTTGTTACCACTACTTGTAATACTATAATGTTTATGTATATTACTTCAATTTACTTTTTGTACCAACCAAGTTTTTTATTGGTAGATCATATTAAGCCCATCTAAAAAAAATCCTAGCTACGTCCCTGACTATAATGTTTCGTGTTATAACCTGCAGGAAATTTAAACAGCATGTTTTGTGTCTTAATTAATTTGTTTTAAACAGATAATGCCCCTTTTTTCCTCCCGCCCCATATTCTATAAGGGAGGTATTGTGATGGGTCAACATTTTCGAGTGTGGTATTTTAAGAGATAAGCACGTTTTAGTATATATTTATAATTTAGTATTTCGGTATTTTGTAGTCCAGGATCGTTTAACATTTTTTTGACTACGTAAGATTTAAATGATTATGACATGACAGTGACAGTGACAATAGTAAATTATCGTTTATATCTTCTTCTGCAGTTTAAATCAAATGACTAAAATATATTTTTTCTGAGTAGTAGTATCTATCTATATATTAATATATTTGTATAATTAATAAAAAGAATAAAGTAAGTATGGCGGGGGGTCTTGTGCTGGCCACATCAGATTTTAAAATCTGATATTACATCTACCTATATCATTATGTTAAGTAGCTCTGTTTCTTCCATTTGTATTGTTATTAGAGAACGGACTAGGTAATGTAAAATAAAATAAATTTTAATTGAAACATAAAAATGAAAAAAATAATTTATTCCTATAATACAGACTTAAAATCATTTTATTTTGACGCTATCTTGTACATAATATCACGCATTTCACAAAAAAAAATTATTAAATAATATTGATTGTTATCAATATTACTTTCCGTTGCTGGCTATGTCGGGTGCGCACGATTTTATTAAACGATACGGCTTTACCTGCACCAGTGTACGCTGGTGTAATCGTTGCCGTTGCTGTTTTCACACAGGTAAAACCTTGAACGCCTTGAACAAGCCAATGAAATAACAGTACATATTGGGACGCTTGTTGTCATTTTAAACGTCAAAAGTTTGATAGTGAATTAGGTTATTGAGGTTATTGTTATTATTTGGTGTCACAGTTGTGTAAAATATGAGTGTAAAACGTCTAAAAACTTGTTTTGTGCCAACTTGTATAAATACAAGTGAAAATAGTAAAAAAATATTTATATCTGTACCGAAGAATGAAGAAAGAAGGAAACAATGGTTTTTCCAGATTAGTATTGACAAATTTTCGTTACGACTAGCATATTGTTGTGAAGATCACTTTGATGTAAGTATAAATATTATAATAACAATTTAGAACTTAGTTATTAAATAATAATCATAAATTTATGTTTTAGCTACCTAGCGATGCTGAAAATTGGATGTATTTCAAAACAATTGGGCAGAATATTATTTTAAAGAAACATGTAGTTCCACATTTGCATTTGACATCTCCAAAAGTGACTTTAGAAGAATCTCAAGTAACATCTTCATCAAAGAAAAGAAAAGAATCCACATTGCGAAATTTTTGTCCAGATAAGCCAAGTTGCAGTCGGGCATTATTTGCAGAAGTATCGTCGCCCAAAAAACTTTGCAAGGAATCACCTAGTGCAACATTTATAAACGATGTCGTACATTTACAGTCACCTTCTGGAAAGTTTGAAGTGGAAGCTTCAAAATTCAATAAAAGCGTTCAAGTTAATATACGTCCGCACAAAAGAAGTGTTGCAACAATGACACAATCTGACTGCATATCTTATACATCGTATGAGGAAGATCTGTCAATTATATCAGAAAGCAGTTCAAGTAGTTCAAAAGAAATACATGATAGTGATTCTGATTTTCAAGTAGCCACATCATCTTCACAATCAGTTGCAAGTACAATCAGCCCCATAAAACGTGGATTCATCAATCCAATTTTGATAATGGAAAGAAATTCCAAATTTTATTTGGGGCTTCCTCCTGAAACATTTTATGTTGTACATTTACTATGCAGTAAGGAAACCAAATTAACAAAATTAGATGTCTTATTAACATTTAAAAAAATTAGATTAGACGATCAATATCAAAGGTTAGCCGATGACTTTCAAATAAGCATTTCAAAAGCGGGACAAATCTTTCGAAAAAGTGTACCGATTATAGCAGGGTGCTTACAGCAAATGATTTTTTGGCACAGTTCAGAAGAAATACAAATGTTGCTGCCGGAACCATTTTGGTATCGTTATAAAAAAGTGGAATCATTGATTGATTGTTTTGAGATTGAAATTCAAAAACCATCACATCCATTAAAACAATCACACACTTGGTCGGAATATAAAAAATGCAATACTATTAAATACCTGGTGTCGTCTACTCCACATGGATATGTAAATTTTTGTTCTGGAGGATTCGGTGGAAGAACATCGGACAAATTGTTGTTTGAAAACAGTGGATATTTACAAATATTGAAAAATAACACTGAAGTAATGGCTGATCGCGGTTTTAAGCATATTTCGGCTCTTTTGTCTGCTAAAAATTGTAAATTAATTAGACCTCCAAGTGTTTCTGCGTCAGAAAAACCCACTAAAGCTGAAGTGAAAGAAAGTAAGCGTATTGCAGCTTTACGTATACACATTGAACGTGTTATTGGCAGAATACGAGAATTTGAAATGCTTGAAACACATGCTGTAATACACAATAATCTCGTATCATTATTAGATAATATTGTCATTATTGCATGTGGCATAATAAATTTGCAAACCACTTTATTTAAATAAAATTGTATTCAATAAAAAACCACTCATCATTTTTATATCCATATATACTATATTATTTTATATACATATACATTTATATACATACATATATATTTATCTTACAAATAAAAACAATGTAATTTTTAATAAAAAAAAACTTAATCTATTAATAGTTTAAAAATAACTGACTGCCAAAATCCTTTACTTTGCTCCATTATATTTGTACAATATTCTTCGTCATACTGTACTTCTACTATGTCTACTTCATTATTTTTTTCGAAGTTTGGCGAAGCTACACAAAAAAGTCCTTTTTTGCGTTTTGCCAAAAGCATCTGTAATTGCATTTGGCAAAATGGTTTAGCAGTTACTGTACCATCTTTTAAATAATTTTTAATGGTGCTAGTCTTACTGGGGCACTTCACTTCAAATATATATTCATCATTGATAGCATCGGGTGATGCACCGAATAATGGGTATGATTTATCAATAAAAATTCCACATTTTTTGTAGGACAAATCCATTCGTGCCCCTACAACACCAAGCACTTCATCCTCTAGTTGCTGTCCTCTTAGTACAGCATCTAATTTTAACGGCAATGTTGCTCCCATTATCAGTTCCGTCAATGAGCCACCAGCTGTTTTGCAGCGAGCAGTTTCATACAATCTAGATGCTGTTATACGACCGAATCTAATTTTTTCCCACATGGCTGTCTTCTTTTGCAGCGTTGTTGATTTTTCTATTTCTGAACACATATCATCAGCCATTTTCGACGAACAATATGTTTCAAAATTTTGAGGAGATATATCAGCACCACTTTTCTTGAACGACAGTGCCAAGTAATATAATGAAGTGCAAGTTAGGAAGTCCGGAGGATGATTAAACAATATTCCAGTAGCACCTTGCTCAGTACCACATCGTAAAACCAATTCTTTGAAGTTTGGAATAGCTGGTATCGGTGGTGGCGACGGTTTGTCAACAATATCACTTGTCTTCATATAAGTATTGCTTCTGCCTACTCTGGAGAGAGCACTGCTTTTCCAATAACAAGTGACAGAAGTTGGTGCAGGTGCAGGTGCAGCCAAAAAATAAAAGCAATAACATGCTTACATCCTCCTGCTGAAGCAGCACAATCGGAGCAAGTTCCGGAAATGATCATTTCGTTAATTTCGTCAATAACTACAGTAACATTGTAGTCTTTGTTGTGGATTTTATGTTCCGGGGTTATACGCGCTGTTACTTTACATTCACTATTTGTTCTTAATAATCGCACAAATCCAACAGCCGAATCACCATAATGCTGTTTGGTGGACCTATACAGGAAAAGATATTTATTATGTATTAAATAACAACGTTTAAAAGATAATATCCTTACCTTGATGCTTTTGCTCCACGTATTTCTGCACTAACAAAATCTACATTTCGGACAAAGAAGTCTGATATCATTTCACTGTCAATTGATGGTAAGTTATCAGAAGAAGCTTTAACAAAGTTTTCAGTCATTGTAGAAAGTCTATTCTGAAAAAGTATACAATATATTTAATTATTTTTATACTAAAATAAATTGCAATGAATCATACCTCACCAATTTTATTCGGTAATATGTAGATGTAGAATCAAACTCCCAGTCCAAGTGCTCCCAAAAATAGTGGTACGTCAGACGATAAAATCACAATGCAAAGCAAAAAATAACAGATATGAACTGTACAGAAACACAAAATGTTATAAGGATAAAATTGAAATGTGCCTGTATTTATTTAAGATGTTTCATCCCTTCCAAATAATCGGTGTTTCATTATTCCATTATTGGTCAGATACTATAACTAATGAAATTAGTTTTAACCCTTCCATAGTTAAGGAGTTAAGGGCTTTACTAATTAGCTCACTCCTTTTCCTCTAATGATTGAAATGTACCTATAATTATTTAACATGTTTAATCCCTTGCAAATACTGGGTTTGTAAGGTACTATAACTAATGAAATTTGTTTTAATCCTCCCATAGTTAAGGGCTATGCTAATTTTCCATTAGAAGTAATTATACTCAGGTAAGTAACTCTAACGCTTTCCAATTTAATTGTTATTTCGTTTATGTATAAGTATAATGCTATTTTCCCCGCTATTTTCAAAACTACAAGCAGACCTTGTTTTAGTGACAACAGCGCCACCTTGCTACAAACAAAAATTGAATCATAGATGTTGAAAGTGTGGATTGTTTCTGAAGAGAAAAAGAAAATATTTATATAAAATAAAATATGTTACAATCAAAATTAATTAAATTATTCTTATATTAATTATATTATAGTATTTTTACGTATGTACCTTAATTTTTCTATATAATTATATACTTTCTAATAAATAACATGGTAACAGATCCATACTGCCATGTAGATCTATGGTGCCCTTGTTTCTCATTGGTTTGTATCCGTTAACGTCACGATTTTGGCACCGTTTTGAATGCATTGTACTTTAAATTAATTTTTATAATAAAAATAAACTCTACTTTAAACAAATTGTTATATTAAACAAAACTACGAAGGTTCAAAATTCGTATTAACAAATAAAATAAGCATGAAAATTATTTTTGCAAGACCTCATTTTGTAGGTAGATTGGACGAGTAATGCAACACGACATTTGATAAGTTTCATCTCTGTTCATTTTAATAATATTACTCAAAGCTAACTGAATCAAAATGCGCAAAATAATAAGTGTACTGTCAAATAAAGTTGAAGTATACTAATCATAAACTCTTATGATGTGAACATGAAATCAATAAAGCATCAGACATGTTTGAGCAGAAGATTTCTCTTACGACTTTATCATATGCTAAATCATATGATAAATCACATAATGTAAACTCAACTTTAGTTAATAGAGTGAATCGTGAAATTATATACAGCAAATATAATGAAAGCACATGAAATAGGAAAGAATATTTCAACTCTGAGATAAACTTAAATCAACTGTAAGTAATTTAGAATCTATTCGTTCGTTTATCTCTTGAAATATGTTATTAATAAATTGTATTTAGTTGTCGGGGATGATCACATGCCCTTCATGGTCATGGACTTATGAGTTAGCATATAATCTCGCGAATAGCTTGCAATCTACAAAGGTTTTGAACAAGGCCTGATCCAGGGATCCAAAGGCCTTCCATGGACAGCAGGGACTTCACATTTTTAACTTTACCAGAAGATTTAATAGGATTTATATTTAGTTTATCAATAACACATTTACACTTACACACACATAAGTAAAATTCTCGTGTATATTTACTTCGGTTTGGGTGTCGTGATGATTTTTATGTAGGGTAGTTTGTGAATTTGTGGACAACCAATCATTAACTTAGTGATTCAGTTCAATTATTACTTAGATTATTTTAATTATTAATTATTATTAAGTGAACTTATTTATTCTTTGATTATTATTAAAATTTACGTAGTGCATTGATGAATTTTCCAAATTGTATTTAATATTGAACTGTTTACAAATCAAATGTTTAATTCTGTTAATTTTCAGAATATCCTGTATTGAAACTAACCACATATTTTACCCAAAAAACGAATAAAATCGGGTAGCATCTTAAATCCCGAACTTTTTAAACTCAACTTATATTTACATCGACTTTTTATAACCAGAATTTAGAAACACAAGTATTTATTATGATTTTATGGGAATGCCTTCAACACCCGAATTTAAAAACTCAACATATATTTACATCGACTTTTTTATACCCCGAATTTAGAAACACAATCTTTTATTTTATCCGAACTTGCAAATCCCGAATTTATATTCGTGCCTGCTAACTTATTCACATCCCGATATTTCAACACCCGAATATAAATACTCAACTTATATTTACATCGACTTTTCATACCACGAATTTGCAAAACCCGAATTTATATACCCCGCCTGCTAACTTTATTCATGCCCCGAAATTCGTAAACACAACTCTATAATTTATCCGAATATGCAACACAAGAATTTATAAACACATCTCTTATTTGCTCAGACTTTTTCAAATCCCGAATTGTCATGCACCGACTTTGTCAAAAGTCGAAACGGCGGCAATTCAAATTCCACATGCATGTTGTCTATGGAGTGTGACCAAGTGAGGCTTGTTTTTTTAGTACATAACATTCTAAATAGATGGCGCCGTGTGTTGACAATCAACTGTAATTTTAGGAAATAATTAAATATTATTTAAAAATAATATGAAATGCATTGTTGCATAAAAATAATATATCTACATATAATACTTTATTTATGTTTTATTATAAAGCAATGGTAAAGTGGTAAAGGTACCTATAGAAATAATATAATTTCGATCAGAAATTATTGCTCCAAAAATTTTAAATAATTAGGTAATATTAAGAGCAATAATTAACACGAACAAGTATATTTGTGATAAGTCTGACAGCTATCATTTTATGAGCCCGCGTAAATTCGAAAATTCAAATTAGAAAAAAGTTATAAAACTAAAAAACAATAATAAAAAATCTGACTTACATTAGGATGTCAGTTGTTGCTGTCTTAAAATTATAAGCTTCTATGTTTCATTTTGGCACTGGGTTATGTATAATGTTCAATGTATGTATATGTTGTGTTTCTACTACTTTACCAAATAAAATACACCTTTTTAATTATGACTTTATTACGAGACGACTTTCACACAATTTACAAAAACACGCTTCCTAATTCTAGAGCCTTTTTTTGTACATTTTAATATATTGCTGATTGTTGGGTGCAAGAATCAGGCAAATCCTATCCATATAGTATCATAGTAACGAAGTTATATGCATACCCAGTGTTATAGTTTACAGCAAAAATCCCAAATATTTGTAAATTTGGGATTAATAGGTTTTTGCACTTAGTTCTACGTCGTCACATAGAAGCCATAGAACTTTGTGTTTTATATGATACTCGATACCAACCATGCTACCATAACCATAAGAAACATCGTCATAGAACCTTATTCGATAATTAATTTACAAGCAATTCGGTTAGTAGTTATATCGAAAATCAAAAAAGAAATCAATAAAGTCTATGCTTTAAGCCTGAATCCTAAGTCAAAAATATCGACAATCAGATGACGATATTGGCAATATTTATTGTAATTTATTTATTTTCTTGTTAATTTGTGTAAATTTTCTTATTATTTTGTTAATTTCTTTAATCTTTAAATAAAATAATGCAGTTTATTTGACTCCCTATGTTTCATTTTAAAAGAACACTGTCAAATTCGTAACCATGGATATACAGAGTCCTATGTTTCATGTTAAAATAAACTCACGGTATATAATTTTTCTACGATCGGAATTAAAAGTAGGCTTTTTAGACTTCACTTGGTTACTTGAAAATGAACAATTGCAGACCAATGCTTCTTTGTAGACCGTTGCTAATAGTGACAGTATGAAAGTATTTTCAGCCCGCTGCTTATGAAAATGTGTTTAGTATTATAAATAATTTATTAATATTTAGTTACATTTTTATATTTATATTACAATTATTGCCAGTAGTTATTGTGAGAGATGAAAAGCCGTTATTAGATGCTGTAGAGATTGCAATATCGTTATTGTTAATGGTTTGAAGATTATTTACATTTACAATTTCATTATGGTTAGAAAATTTTATTGGCAACTTTTAATTTATTTTCAACTGAATCTTCTATGTAGCTCTCTGCAACGGTTGAAGACTTCCACTCTCCGTGTCTCTTAACAGTTGTTAAATTGGCTCCTGCATCGGCAAGTAGAGTTGCAGACGACCTTCTAAAGCAGTGTCCTGTATAACATTTTGGATTTGATATGCCAAGATATTCTGCTATAATACAAGGCAACTTTCCAAATGTGTTTCGCCCTACAACTTGTGTGGTACATTTACCATCTTTTTAATATATAAACAAGCGCCGATGCTCCGTATGTTTAGGCCGCAGTGCCAAGTAGTCTCGGTAGATATCTAGGTAATTAATTACACAGTTTTTATTTGCAACAACTGTGAATGTTCGTGGCGTTTTCGTCTTTGTATCCGGTACTTTTACTATTAAAGCTGAGTGTGCATCCTCGATATCATCTATTGTAATTTTTGTCAATTCGTCACGGCGTAGAGCTCCTGATATCCCAAGAATTAAAGCCACTTTTGTCATCAAATAAGATTTATTTGGAGCTTCCAGTATAAATCTATCAATTTGATCCTTGGTTAGTGTTTTTGATTTTTTGGCTACATAACCATCTGATTTTCTTTTCAAAAATGCTGTTACTTTACTAAACTTATTAATATCAATATATCGTGATGTAAAATTACAGTAGCTTTCCGACCACAGCGTAGATGCTTTCGAAGTCTTCGATTTTTCAGATAAATATGCCAAAATTTCTTTTTCAGTTATGCGCTTGCGCTTTTTCCTTAAACCACATTAAAAATTTAGAATAAGCGTATTCATATATCTCTCTCTTGATTTTGTAGGTAATAATTCCAATGTAGCAGCATTGGCGGCATCTTCAACGTCAGGTGGTGTAAATTCAAAATTATCGTCTTCAATATCCATTATCGTTCGTAATATTCTTTATCAAAATCAAATTTTTTCATAAATGTCAAGTTTGTTTATATTTTGTTTGTTGTATTGTTTTCCTACATTCATAATTTTAGCTTCCATAGATAATGATGATATAAATGAAAAATGACAAAAATTTTATTGATTGCTAATAGAAATCAATGAATCTTTTTTAAATCGTAGAAAAAATGTTGTGTATACATCTGGCTGAAAGTATCTTTGCATACCTCAACTAGTTGCAGCTCTCGCTGCGCTCGTGCCATAATCTCTAGCCTCGGTCTGCAAAAGGCTACTTTCAGCTCTTAGCATACAAATAACTATTTTATACAGGTTGGTGGAGGTGAAATCCGAACATAGGGAACATACATGACAATCGAATTTTCATGCCTGGTATCTTGATACAAAACGAAGTAATGTGAATTTGTCTGACAAAAAGAGTAATTAATAACAGAAAATATAATCAAATCTAAAAGTGCATGTTGAATGTTAGTATAGTAAAAAACAAAAAAGTAATTATTATGAAAAGAAAGCAGGAACATATTTATTTTAATTGTTAAATAAATTATAAAGCTAGAATTTACAATAAATATATAAACAAATTTCCTAAACGATTGTAAAATCCAATTCTAGCATTATTAGCAACATTTAAAATGCATCTAAAAGCAGTTCATACACTAGGGTTGTCGTTTTTACCTCTCGCCACTCATATCTGTAAGAGAGGTATTGTAATCATGCTAAAATTTCGATAGTGAGTTTTCAATGGATAAGCACTTTTTGAGGTCCCTAGAACACGATTTTGATAATTTCGCGATGATGTCTGTGTGTGTGTGTCAGGATGGATGTTGGAGGTACGATAACTCAAATACCACTGAATAAAAAAATTTGAAATTTGGTATACAATATTCTGACACCCTAGATTAGATCTGATTAGATTTTGGTGTTGATCGTGCAACCGGAAGTGGTAGTTTCTTGAAGATCTGAAGAGTTTTTCTGGAATATTCTCAAAATTTATGAATTAATAGGAATTTTTTTAATAACATTGTATACTAAATGTTACTATCTACAATATGTATTCAAAACGTTGTTTCTATCTAGCTCCATTTTCCAATTACAAGAAGTTAAAAATTCTACAAATTTGTTACAATTTTGATTTATCTGCCTACCTATGGAAACAAAAAATAAAATATTTGAGTGTTAATGTCATATAATCCGTGAGCCAGCTGCAAAAACCCTGACCCATTTGACCAAAATTTTCAGTATGCTCTATAAAATCTAACCATTTGGTTAAACTAAAAAGTGCACGTCTGCCATTTGGATCTGGGTGGAATTGAAAATAACGTCCATTAAAAAAGAAAAGTAAATGATGGAATTTTGACTCATGTGACCAAAATTTGCTTTTTTAACCCATTATACTAGATGGGAATACAAATCAAAAGATATCAGTCTTTCACTCGTACGTGGTCGGGTTGTCCCGGCAGATGAATTTTAAAATTTAAAATTAGCAGCCCGAAATTTGACTCATGTGACCAAAATTTTCTTTTTTTCACATGATACTACAATGAAATGCAAATCAAAAGGTGCCAGTCTGCCACTCGTACGTGGTCGGGTTGTTCCGGCAGAAGAATTTGAAATTTTAAAATTTAACGACTCGAAATTTGACACATATGTGACATCTTTCGATTTGCATTTCTGTATCTAGTATCATGTGATGAAAAAAAATGTTGGTGACAAGTCAAATTTTGGGACGCAAGTTTTAAATTTTTAAATTCGTCTGCCGGATCAACCCAATCACGTACGAATGACAGACTCGCATCTTTTGATTTGCATTTCATTGTAGTATCATGGGATAAAAAAGAAAATTTTGGTCACATGAGTCAAATTTCGGGCTGCTTATTTTAAATTTTAAAATTACTCTGCCGGGACAACCCGACCACGTACGACTGGCAGACTGGTATCTTTTGATTTGTATTCTCGTCTAGTATAATGTGTTGAAAAACAAAATTTTTGTTACATGAGTCAGAATTCCGTCATTTACTTTTCTTTTTTAATGGACGCCATTTTCAATTCCACCCAGACCTAAATAGACGGAGAGCCAGAGCCAAAAAAAGTCTCTGAATTTACTAAGCCTAGTTTTTTAATAGTTTATTACAGTGGTTGTGTACACAAACATACTGCGGTACTGCGGTCAGTCAAGCTAAACGTAGAACAGGCGTCTCAGGTACGCTGTCGAAGTTGTCGTTCCTGCGAGGTAACAAAATGAATTTACTAAGGCTAAAAATTGTTATACAAATAGTATATTGCATATAAATGAAAGTTATGACAGTCAGTCAGCTAAATGTGGGGATAGAGCTGGTCAGTCGGCCGCAATGTATGTACAAAAAATAATAGCCCAGTCAAATTTGACATTAAAATGTCAAATTTGACATTAAAATATAAAAATTGACATTTTAATGTCAAATTTGACTAGGCTATTATTATTTGTACATACATTGCGTCCGACTGACCAGCTCTATCCCCACATTTAGTTGACTGACTGTCATAACTTTCATTTATATGCAATATACTATTTGTATAACAATTTTCAGCCTTAGTAAATTCATTTTGTTACCTCGCAGGAACGACAACTTCGACAGCGTACCTGAGACGCCTGTTCTACGTTTAGCTTGACTGACCGCAGTATGTTTGTGTACACAACCACTGTAATAAACTATTAAAAAACTAGGCTTAGTAAATTCAGAGACGTTTTTTGGCTCTGGCTCTTGGACTAAAATGGCAGACGTACACTTTTTGGTTTAACCAAATGGGTAGATTCAATAGAACATACTGAAAATTTTGGTCAAATGGGTCAGTGTTTTTACAGCTGGCTCACGGACTAATATGAATTTTTGACTTTTTGGTAAATTGAAATGGAAAATATGAAATGTCATTTAGTATTTATAAGGTCATAATAAACTTTAATAATATTATAAAAACTACAATTCTCGAATTCCCTTCTGTACAATGGTATATTTGTGAGTAAGTATTACATAATATATACTTATATTAGAAAAATAAAAATAGTAGAGTATGGCGAGAGGTTATGTGTTGGCCACATCGGATTTTTTCTTCTTGACAACTATAAATTTTAGATTTAATATAACACCACAAGTAAAAATCTTGGGGAGCTAAGTCCGCAGACCTATCTGGCCAAAGAATTATTCCACGGTTAAAATAAAAATTTCAATAATATTACAGCTACTTTGACATCGACAGTACATTATCATATATTTCCATATTGCATTTTATATTATTTATAAATAATATATTATTCTTTCCTAAAATTACAGTTGATTGGCAACACACGGCGCCATCTATTTAGAATGTTATGTACTAAAAAAACAAGCCTTACTTGGTCACACACTCCATAGACAACATGCATGTGAAATTTGAATTGCCGCCGTTTCGGCTTTTGACAAAGTCGGTGCATGACAATTCGGGATTTGCAAAAGTCTAAGCAAATATAAGCTGTGTTTATAAATTCTTGTGTTGCATATCCGGATAAATTATAGAGTTGTGTTTACAAATTTCGGGGCATGAATAATGTTAGCAGGCGGGGTATATAAATTCGGGTTTTGCAAATTCGTGGTATGAAAAGTCGGTGTAAATATAAGTTGAGTATTTATATTCGGGTGTTGAAATATCGGGATGTGAATAAGTTAGCAGGCACGAATATAAATTCGAGATTTGCAAGTTCGGATAAAATAAAAGACTGTGTTTCTAAATTCGGGGTATAAAAAAGTCGATGTAAATATATGTTGATTTTTTAAATTCGGGTGTTGAAGGCATTCCCTATTCGGGTGTTGAAATATCGGGATGTGAATAAGTTAGCAGGCACGAATATAAATTCGGGATTTGCAAGTTCGGATAAAATAAAAGACTGTGTTTCTAAATTCGGGGTATAAAAAAGTCGATGTAAATATATGTTGAGTTTTTAAATTCGGGTGTTGAAGGCATTCCCCATTTTTTCCTTCTAAAATTAGTTCAATACATAGACAAGAGATGTCACTAGTGCATTATTCCACCCGGTTTGTCATTGAAATTTCAAACAGAAATTTCATATTTGAACGCGCATAAATACATATAAGTACTAACACATTATTTAAATTCACAAAAGGCAAACATTTGTAAGTAAGTATGTAAACATATATATTAATAGCAAATATTCTATATTTTGACATTTTGTCATAATTTTAAAATAGCAATATGAGTAAATGCTTCGTACCCCATTGTACCACTGGATATAAATCTTGTGAAGAAAAAGTATCACTGTTTTCGGTACCCAAATGTAGCATAAGATTGGAGCAGTGGAGACAAATTCTGTCAAAAGTCTCAACATGTAATTTGTGCAAAACACTTTCAAAAAGAAGATATAATAAGAAACTGGAAATCTGTAGATGTTAATGCATTTTATTTGTAGGTATTTTTAAATACTAAATTAATTCATTTTTACTACACAGATATGTTTTGAGTATAAAAAGCCCCGTTTATCTTTAAATTCTGTCTCCCTTGTGGAATATGGTGATATTCCAGTAAATAATCATAATAATGAAATTAAAAATTCACCATTAAAAAGAAAATCTGTTACTACTTATAACGAGAGACTCTAAATTACCGAAAAATTCTAGTAATGATACCACTGTCAATGAAACATATAATGAGGAAATGCCACAATTAGTGCCAGTTGAAATTATAAAAACAGATACAAATTTCTGTATTTATAATTATTTATTTAAAAATTTTCAAAATTTCTTATTACCAAACCAATCCTGGGCGATTCATTTTAATCATACAAAAAAAATATTCTGTATATCTAACTTTATTATTAATAATTCTGGAATACCAATCGTTTTTATATACTACCTGTTTAAAAAATAGTATATTACATTACAAGTCATGAAAATGTTTCATTGCAGACGAGGAGGCGTTTGAAGAATGCGAGGATGCGCAGCGTCCGAGCATTTCTTCAAAGCCTCCGAGTCAAGCAAAGACATTTTTATGACGCGTGATGTATTCTATTTTTTTTAAATCGGCAATTAAGCTTAAAATTATAAAAAAAATTAGGTTTGCATAAATCATCAGAGCTGTGACAAATCATCAGAGCTGTCACAAATTTTAGAAAAAGTTGTCATGACAAGTAAACAAAGTTGAAAGTAAAAATGACTAGGCATGAAAATTTTATTTTCATGCCTAGTCATGAAAATCTTACTTTCATGCCGCAAATTAGTCTGGAAATGACGATTTTCATGCCGATTTTGAAAAAAAATTATTTCAATATAAATAGAATAAATAATATATTTTTTATCTAGTAGTCCTATTCAAGAGCTTTGTCAAAAATTTTGACATAATACATTTAATGTCATCTAGTTAATCAAATATTCGATAGGTATCTCTACTGCATCATTCCACCCTCCACCCTCTCAAAGCACACTAGAAAGTGACTTTTCATGACCACACTGACAGCTCAAGTGTCCCAACCTATCTTAACCGTGTAGTTGGAGATCCAAGCATCTGTAGCTCGCTTATTTAAAGACGACCTTTGGTGTCGCTCCTCTAATAATTAATTTTACATATTCTTATAGGAAATTTTCCGACGAATCTAATGGTGTTAATCGCCGTTTTCTATTTTACTGCGTTTATTCAAAATCCACAATTTTCAAAAAAATTACGACTTTCTGTCTACAACACATTTTTTAACTTTAACTTCTTATATCTCTAGTATTTTTTATGATAACTTAAAAATTCTTTTTGCTTTTTATTCATTTAAGTATTTCCATCGTACTGAAGTAAGAAAATTGCAATTTCATTGTTTATAAAGTGATGAAAAAAATTTAAAACTAAAAACAGACATGCCAAATTTACGATTTTGCAGTGTAATTTTCAGTGAGCGTACAGCTATGGTAATCTTAACCCCTTATTGCATGATTTTTTATTCTTACAGAAAAAAAAATTATTTTGGTACAAAATGGTATTAAAATGATAAGAAATATGATACACAAATTATATATTATTATTTTTGAAGAAAAAAGACGGGACGGCAAGGTTTAAGGTGATTCTTCAATTCTGGAGTATCGGAGTTATATAGTGATTTTTTGTTTACTATTGCAATTTGAGATGGGTACATTTTTATAGAAAATATTTCCTTGTTGTTCAATGCAATTTGAGATGGGTAGAGTTTGATAAAAAAGTTTCCTTGTTGACTCAATCAATTTGCATTAGACTTTGTCATTATAAATCGCTTTAGTTGAGGACCGAAACTATCGTCGCTAATTTCATTCTTTTTTAAATCAAAGACTCCTTTGACAGTCGCCTATTAATTGAGTGTTATTAGTGTAGTGAGAATTTGCCTCAACAATTGATTTCACGTCTTCTTTATGCGTAAAATGGTAGTATTTCACTAGCTTGTGTTGAATTTTCAACTTTATAGCCCAAAAACCTTGCCTCGTCTATTTTTACCTTTGTAAGGTAATTTTTTGAGTTTAAAAAGGACGAAATTAGCTTATAAATACCTATAACCGTAAATGTCAAATGTAATAGTTTCTCGCACGATGTTTCTCGTAAATTTTACAGTGACAGATGTGCTAGCTAAGTCCTACAGTTCGTTGTTACCTCTCGCCACTCATATCTGTAAGAGAGGTATAATTGTAATCATGCTAAAATTTCGATAGTGAGTTTTCAATGGATAAGCACGTTTTTAATAATTTCGCGATGATGTCTGTGTGTGCGTGTGTGTGGATGGATGTTGGAGGTACGATAACTCAAATACCACTGAATAAAAAAAATTGAAATTTTGTATATAATATTCTGACACCCTAGATTAGATCTCATTAGATTTTGGTGTTGATCGTGCAACTGGAAGTGGTAGTTTCTTGAAGATCTGAAGAGTTTTTCTGTAATATCCTCAAAATTGATGAATTAATAGGAATTTTTTTAATAACATTGTATACTAAATGTTACTGTCTCCAATATGTATTGAAAACGTTGTTTCTATCTAGTACCATTTTCCAATTACAAGAAGTTAAAAATTCTACAAATTTGTTACAATTTTGATTTATCTGCCTACCTATGAAAACAAAAAATAAAATATTTGAGTGTTAATGTCATATGAATTTTTGACTTTTTGGCAAATTGAAATCCTTGATTGAAATGGAAAATATAAAATGTCATTTATTATTTATAAGGTCATAATAAACTTTAATAATATTATAAAAACTACAATTCTCGAATTCCCTTCTACAATGGTATATTTGTGAGTAAGTACCTTCATACACACTTAGTAAAATAGTAGAGTATATGGCGAGAGGTTATGTGTTGGCCACATCGGATTTTTACCTTTGTAAGGTAATTTTTGAAGATGTAATATAAGGTATATATCTACACTGAAAACTCACAATGTGAGTCCGCCACAGTGCCACACCCAATATGGGTAATAGGCGTGAAAGATGTATGTATGTATAAAAGGTAATTTGTCATGTATCTTATATGTATTTGGTACGTAACATATAGTTGCATAACTTCGAAATATCAGTGAGCCTTTATTGTTATGTATCATATACATCTGTGTTTGCTGGGTAGATAACGCACTCTCATTGCAACCAAAAATTGTTTGATTTATAACAACGAAGTGTCGAATAACCTATTCTTAAAATCACTTTTTCTTGGTCTTTATCGATTCAGTAATATTCTCTGACCTAAAATAAAGCATAGTTAGGCCGCGGCAACAAGTATTTATTATGATTTTATGGGAATGCCTTCAACACCCGAATTTAAAAACTCAACATATATTTACATCGACTTTTTTATACCCCGAATTTAGAAACACAATCTTTTATTTTATCCGAACTTGCAAATCCCGAATTTATATTCGTGCCTGCTAACTTATTCACATCCCGATATTTCAACACCCGAATATAAATACTCAACTTATATTTACACCGACTTTTCATACCACGAATTTGCAAAACTCGAATTTATATACCCCGCCTGCTAACTTTATTCATGCCTCGAAATTTGTAAACACAACTCTATAATTTATCCGGATATGCAACACAAGAATTTATAAACACAGCTTATATTTGCTTAGACTTTTGCAAATCCCGAATTGTCATGCACCGACTTTGTCAAAAGCCGAAACGGCGGCAATTCAAATTTCACATGCATGTTGTCTATGGAGTGTGTGACCAAGTGAGGCTTGTTTTTTTAGTACATAACATTCTAAATAGATGGCGCCGTGTGTTGCCAATCAACTGTAATTTTAGGAAAGAATAATATATTATTTATAAAGAATATAAAATGCAATATGGAAATATATGATAATGTACTGTCGATGTCAAAGTAGCTGTAATATTATTGAAATTTTTATTTTAACCGTGGAATAATTCCTTGGCCAGATAGATGCATTTTAAATGTTGCTAATAATGCTAGAATTGGATTTTACAATCGTTTAGGAAATTTGTTTATATATTTATTGTAAATTCTAGCTTTATAATTTATTTAACAATTAAAATAAATATGTTCCTGCTTTCTTTTCATAATAATTACTTTTTTACTATATACTAACATTCAACATGCACTTTTAGATTTGATTATATTTTCTGTTATTAATTACTCTTTTTGTCAGACAAATTCACATTACTTCGTTTTGTATCAAGATACCAGGCATGAAAGTTCGATTGTCATGTATGTTCCCTATGTTCGGATTTCACCTCCACCAACCTGTATAAAATAGTTATTTGTATGCTAAGAGCTGAAAGTAGCCTTTTGCAGACCGAGGCTAGAGATTATGGCACGAGCGCAGCGAGAGCTGCAACTAGTTGAGGTATGCAAAGATACTTTCAGCCAGATGTATACACAACATTTTTTCTACGATTTAAAAAAGATTCATTGATTTCTATTAGCAATCAATAAAAATGTTGTCATTTTTCATTTATATCATCATTATCTATGGAAGCTAAAATTGTGAATGTAGGAAAACAATACAAACAAGGAAGTAACAAATATAAACAAACTTGACATTTATGAAAAAAATCTGCTGTGGCCAGTACACGACCTCTCGCCTAATTCTGCTTATTCTACTAACCTCGAGACTAATCTAATAAATAGTTTTACTTACATTTTAATAGTTTCATGTTCGTGTAATATGTAAACGATAATGTAAACCAAGATGCAAGCAAAAGATGTCAACTGTACTGTCACTGTCATAATCATTCAAATTTTATGTAGAAACAAATTTCATATCATGGACAACAAGATAGAATATTAATTGTACTTTATTTTATTGTTAAATACTACCAGATTCAGCAAATTGTATTTATAAGTAATTGTACCCATAGATAATTATATTTTCTTTTATTTTTAATTGCAAAAATTGTCATAAATAAATAATGTAACAATATATTAAAGGAAAAGTTTATCAAGCTTCAAAAAGTACTACTTCCGGTTTTCGGATTTCTACCAAAATGTTATCCGGTGTTAAGATCCTTATTAAAACCTTAAATATGAAATTTGGTTATTAAAGGTTTGATACTTTTTCAGTTATCGTGGACGAAAAATCGTCAGTCCATACATTCATACAAACACACACACACACATACACACACACAGACATCATCGTGAAAATAGTAAATTCGTATTATAGAGACCCTGAAACGTGCTTATCCACCAAAAACTCATACTCGAAAATTTTGACCCATTACAATACCTCTCTTATAGGATATAAGGCGAGAGGTAAAAATTGATTTTGATAAAGAATATTACGAACGATAATGGATATTGAAGACGATAATTTTGAATTTACACCACCTGACGTTGAAGATGCTGCCAATGCAGCTACATTGGAATTATTACCTACAAAATCAAGAGAGAGGTATGAATACGCTTACTCTAAATTTTTAATGTGGTTTAAGGAAAAAGAATGCAAGCGCATAACTGAAAAAGAAATTTTGGCATATTTATCTGAAAAATCGAAGACTTTGTAAACATCTACGCTGTGGTCGGAAAGCTACTGTAATTTTACATCACGATATATTGATATTAATAAGTTTAGTAAAGTAACAGCATCTTCGAGCATATACTGACTAGAGGCCGCCTTACGGCGTTTGTTGTGATCGGAAGATATGCGGTAGGGGAGATTAGCGGGGTCGGAAGCCGTAATGTATTGAGGGATGCGTAATTTCTTAGTATTATTCCACAAAGTAAAATAATACTCACACAACCTCATTAAACTTTTCACAAAGTAAACGCAGAAATTAGGGTTATAGTAAAATGACATGTGTGACAAGAAGTAACAAAGAATAACAGCAAAACGCTGCCCGCAATACACCATGACTTCCAGCCCCGCAAGTCCCCCCTTCTGCATATCTTCCGATCACAACAAGCTATGCATTGGTATAGGGAATTACTTCTCTAGTCAGTATATGCTCGAAGAACAGCATTTTTGAAAAGAAAATCAGATGGTTATGTAGCCAAAAAATCTGCTGTGGCCAGTACACGACCTCTCGCCAAATTCTGCTTATTCTACTAATCTCGAGACTACTCTAAAAATTAGTTTTACTTACATTTTAATAGTTTCATGTTCATGTAATACGTAAACGATAATGTAAACCAAGATGCAAGCAAAAGATGTCAACTGTACTGTCACTGTCAGAATAATTCAAATTTTATGTAGAAACAAATTTAATATCATGGACAACAAGATAGAATATGAATTGTACTTTATTTTATTGTTAAATACTACCAGATTCAGAAAATTGTATTTATAATTACTGTACCCATAGATAATTATATTTTCTTTTATTTTTAATTGCAAAAATTGTCATAAATAAATAATGTACCAATATATTTAAGGAAAACTTTATAAAGGATCAAAAAGTACTACTTCCGGTTTGCGGCTTTCTACCAAAATGTTATCCGGTGTTAAGATACTTATCAAAACCTTAAATATGAAATTTGGTTATAAACGGTTTGATAATTTTTAAGATATCGTGGACGAAAAATCGTCGGTTCATACAAACGCACACACGCACACACACACAGACATCATCGTGAAAATAGTAAATTCGTATTCTAGAGACCCTGAAACGTGCTTATCCACCAAAAACTCATACTCGAAAATTTTGACCCATTACAATACCTCTCTTATAGAATATGAGGCGAGAGGTAAAAATCAAAAACACTAACCAACGACCAAATTGATAGATTTATACTGGAAGCTCCAAATAAATCTTATTTGATGACAAAAGTGGCTTTAATTCTTGGGATATCAGGAGCTCTACACCGTGACGAATTGACAAAAATTACAATAGATGACATCGAGGATGCACACTCAGCTTTAATAGTAAAAGTACCGGATACAAAGACGAAAACGCCACGAACATTCACAGTTGTTGCAAATAAAAACTGTGTAATTAATTACCTAGATATCTACCGAGACTACTTGGCACTGCGGCCTAAACATACGGAGCATCGACGCTTGTTTATTACAAAGATGGTAAATGTACCACACAAGTTGTAGGGCGAAACACATTTGGAAAGTTGCCTTGTATTATAACAGAATATCTTGGCATATCAAATCCAAAATGTTATACAGGACACTGCTTTAGAAGGTCGTCTGCAACTCTACTTGCCGATGCAGGAGCCAATTTAACAACTGTTAAGAGACACGGAGGGTGGAAGTCTTCAACCGTTGCAGAGAGCTACATAGAAGATTCAGTTGAAAATAAATTAAAAGTTGCCAATAAAATTTTCTAACCATAATGAAATTGTAAATGTAAATAATCTTCAAACCATTAACAATAACGATATTGCAATCTCTACAGCATCTAATAACGGCTTTTCATCTCTCACAATAACTACTGGCAATAATTGTAATATAAATATAAATGTAACTAAATATTAATAAATTATTTATAATACTAAACACATTTTCATAAGCAGCGGCGCCAGCCGGTGGAATCTCAGGTAGCCTTTGCTGAAACACAGTTTGTAGTTCCCCTAGGCAAATATAGATGGCATTCTTTCATAAATTATCGGTAAAAAAGATAATTATTTTATCAAAAGTGCGAAATATTTGTAAAGTAGGCGTTATAAATTTTGTTCATGTTACATTTTTACTTCCTTGTACGAAGTAAGGAAGTAATGTAATCGCGAAAAATTTCGATTCTCAGATTTTGACGGAAATATCCGTTTTGACCTTTTCTGAATCCATTATGACTAGTTTCGACGTGACGTCTGTACGTACGTACGTACGTACGTACGGACGTATGTGTGTCGCATAACTCAAATACGGTTAGACGTAGAAAGTTGAAATGTTGTTTTTACCTCTCGCCTAGAGAGGTATAGGGATCGTGAAAAAATTCGATGTCGAGATTTTTGTCAATAAGCACGTTTTAGCACCTTTAGAACCTATTTAGACTATTTTCACGATGATGTCTGTGTGTGTGTATGTGTGTGTGTGTGTGTCTGTATGTGCGCCTACTATAGTCTTTCGTTCTGATTCATTATCTCAAATTCTACTGAACATAAAATTCTAATATTTTGCAATATACATTTGTATATGTTAATGAAGAGCTGATTAGATTTTGGTAAAAATCTGCCAACCGGTAATGGTATTTTCTTGAAGCATTTTAACATTTTTTGCAAAAAAATATAGAAAATTCTGCGATAGCTTCAATTTGTCATACGACATTTCAAAGAACAAATTATATCTTACAATATTTATTTAACATCTTGTTTATATCTCTTACCAATAAAGGAAAATTATTTTTCAAAGATATATAATTTTACCTACCACGATTTGTAAATCACAATATAGGAAAAAATTATAAACAAAAATGAATATGTCAATGTGACAGATGAACAGACGTATGCACAATTTCTAAAATGTTTGTGGCACCATTTTAAAAGATATGTAAATATTATTAACATAATGTAATAAGGTAATAATAAAGTTAAATTTGTATCTATAAAGAGCTAATTAAGAACTAAGAACTATAAAATTATTTTCAAAAAGTTTGTAAATTTATTGCAAAATTATAATTTAAGAAAGCCTAACTAAAACCAAATTGACATAAATTACAGTGTTAAGGCGAGAGGTCGTGTGCTGGCCACAACAGATTTTTAGGACTGTTATAGCATCTAGTTGTGCACCTCCTATTTTTGGTTTCAGTCTACAAACCGGAAGTAGTACTTTTAAAAAATATTTCGATAAATATTTAATTTTAGACAATTTTTTTTATTTTAAATGAAAGATTATATGATTATTACCTACAATCGGTATTTTATAAATATTTTTGTATCTGCTATCATTTAAAAATAATTAAAGTATATATTTATAATTTATAGTATTTCGGTATCTTGTAGTCCATGATCGATTAACATTTGTTACTAGAGACGATTTAAATCCATATAGGAGTGACGTCATATCAGATAAATTCTATCCACCACGTTCACTAAATAAGCTATCTCTTTCTTACACATTTTACTCGTATAAGTCTATACGCATATCGTATGTCATAAGAGGCGGGGCTTATCAATTTGTGTCTTAACGGCAGTAGCAGAACAATTATTCATATAATATAGTATTCATTATATGAAATATATTTTCTTACATATTGTTGTTTTCTTTTAGATTCACAAAAGTTCGTTATATACTTTTTATTGTTTATTGCTGACAACTTGTCAATTTTCTCCTTCTTGTTGTGTCAAGTGTCAACATAAAATTTTGAGGTTAACGTGTTTTGTTATTTAGTTTTTTGTATTTTAATAATCTTTGATATTTCCTACAAAATCATGCGATGTATTAAAATGGTAAAAAAATAATGATTAATCCTTAAAATAGAAACAAAAAATATTGCCAGCACCATCTACCAAACTCATGCTGTACTAAAAAGTCAAATCTTGATTCATACGAATAATTTGCTTGTTTTTTATGACGTCACTCCTATATGGATTTAAATCGTCTCTACGTAAAATTTAAATGATTATGACATGACAGTGACAATAGTAAAATATGCTTTATATCTTCTTCTGCAGTTTAAATAAAATGACTAAAATATATTTGTGAGTATACTAGTATAATAAGTTAAAAGAATTTTTAATATTATTTTATATTTTAGTTATTAAGAAAAGTATGAACACACAAGGCGTACAAGGAAGTCATGTGGTGTCCACGTCAGATTTTTAATTTTGACATTTTCTTAGTGCAAGTATTTCCTTCACTTGATAACACATTTTGACTACAAATGATACTGTAAGTAATTATTTATTATAAATAACAAAACTGCACATTAACATTTCGTTATTAAATTATAGAATTATTCATATGGATACGATTTACGAAAATATATGAATAAAATAAGAATACGAGATTGAGAAACTGACAACTCGGAAGAAAATTCATAATATATCAGCCTTCGCTACATATAAGCAGTGTGTCAATATCTTAAAATTTTATGTTAATAATTTAAAAATTATCCCGAACGACATTTGGTAAATATACTTTTTTATTATATTTACTTACTTTACATTTGTGTGTCTTATTGTGTGTTATATTTCGAAAGTGCCATGTAGATTATGATTATTTGTTTACTAATAAAACGTTTTTTAAGGTATATTATGTGTGTTACTTATTTTTTTTGAGAACTACAATAATTTTACAAGAAGAAATATGAATAACAAATCCAAGCCAGCTATGCCCACGTCAAATTTAGTTCTCCTCGGCAAATATAGGGGCGCTACGAACTGTGTTTCAAGCAAAAGCATCTAGATTCCTATCTTTAGCTTGTTTATCGATGCAGCGGGCTGAAAATACTTTCATACTCATGGGCGTCCACAGAGAGGGGCAAGGGGGGGCGCTTGCCCCCCCCCCCTGGATAATTTTTTTTTTCAATTATTTCAATACCTACATTACTCATTACATGTTTCAGAATATAAATTTAAAATTTTTAATTAGTGGGCTATGTATTGTATTTTTGTTGTGCTCATATAGTTTGCTTTATGCATTATGAGAGTAGTAAGTAGTGATACAACTTATGTAGGATACGTAGTACACTAATACACAAAATAAGTTCCGTCCGTCCGCGCAACTGTGGTGAGGCGAGCGGTCGTAAGTTGGAGAGCATACCAGAAAACATAAAAGTCTAGCGATTCACGAATCTTTATCTATAAAAATCTGACGTGGACACCACATGACTTCCTTGTACGCCTTGTTTGTTCATAATTTTCTTAATAACTAAAATGTAGAATAATATAAAAAATTCTTTAACTTATTATACTAGTATACTTACAAATATATTTTAGTCATTTTATTTAAACTGCAGAAGAAGATATAAACGATATTTTACTATTGTCACTGCTACTGTCACTGTCATGTCATAATCATTTAAATTTTACCTAGTAACAAATGTTAATCGATCATGGACTACAAGATACCGAAATATTAAATTATAAGTAGGTATATACTTTAATTATTCTTAAATGATAGAAGATACAGAAAAATTTATAAAATACCGATTGTAGATAATAATCACATAATCTTTCATTTAAAATTAAAAAAATTGCCTAAAATTAATTATTTATCAATTTTTTTTTTAAATTTACTACTTCCGGTTTGTAGCTTGAAACCAAAAATAGGAGGTGCACAACTAGATGCTATAACAGTCCTAAATACAAAATTTCAGCTTTCTACGTCTAACCGTATTTGAGTTATGCGACACACATACGTTCGTACGTACGTACGTACGCACGTACGTACGCACGCACGTACGTACAGACGTCACGACGAAACTAGTCATAATGGATTCAGAAAAGGTCAAAACGGATATTTCCGTCAAAATCTGAGAACCTAAATTTTTCGCGATTACAATACTTCCTTACTTCGTACAAGGAAGTAAAAATTACCACAATGGGGTACTTATATGGTACTGAAAATTAGATATTTAACACTATAAACATAATGTTGGGTCTAAAACAATGGTAAAAATACAAATTTTATTTAAAAAAAATTATATGTTTTTTAGTAAATTGAAAAAGAAATTTTACTGTGACGTCACTATTTTGCATTGAACATATAATATGGGAACTTTCTATGTCACACCACATTTTCATTAATTATTTTTGGGCTTGTTAATACAAATTTTGGAAAAATAAAAAATACGGGTCCCAAAGTTTCTTCTTTCTTCTTCAAAAATATTCAAATAAAATTTACTAGACGAAATGGATATTAGAAATTATTTCAAAATACAAAAATTTCTGTTACTAAAATGTTTATTATGATTTTCTTTTTTAAATAAATTTTGCCCCCCCTTGCAAAAATTCCTGCGGACGCCCATGTTCATACTGTCACTATTAGCAACGGTCTACAAAGAAGCATTGGTCTGCAATTGTTCATTTTCAAGTAACCAAGTGAAGTCTAAAAAGCCTACTTTTAATTCCGATCGTAGAAAAATTATATACCGTGAGTTTATTTTAACATGAAACATAGGACTCTGTATATCCATGGTTACGAATTTGACAGTGTCCTTTTAAAATGAAACATAGGAAGTCAAATAAACTGCATTATTTTATTTAAAGATTAATAGCTATTAACATACCTAGGAATGTTATGAGTATCATTACAGCCGCAGGTGTCAGTTTGAAATCAGAGCTCGTAGAGCGAGGATTTTAAGACATCTAAGGCCTGTTATGACTCATAACATCCGTGGTTTGTTCAATAGTTTATCGGTTTCAGAATAATAACACGTTAAAGTCATTAATAAATATTAGTTTTTGAAAATCTCTAATGAATAACTTCATTGTCATCATTTTAGAAGGTGATCAAGTAAGTCTGTTGTCTGTAAGTTTTTATTTAACGTCATGGTTACAATTGTTTTGTATCATATTTATAAATAAAATTTTTATTTAATATAATAAATAATACAATTAATATAAGTTATATAGGGGCACCACCCTTGCTGCACAACATAAATATTACCTTGCATCATTCTGAAACTGCATAATTTGCAAGTCTTAATCAAATTCATAAGAAATAAGATAATCTCTGTATAACCGAGAAGACGCTCAAAAAGCGTCACTCTGGTAGTAACCACTGTAGTAGTTACATGTATCAATTATTGTAGCAAATAAAATTGTTTTAAAAAAAATAAAATACTACTTCAAGTATTTAACTGGCGCAGTCGGGTTGGATACCAACAACTTGCAAATTTCGAAAATTCAACCGAATTCAATTCGTTCAAAAATTCGCAAGGTCACTTTCAAGTGTTTAACTGGGTATCGAACACAACACAAAAAACTACGTAACTTGATACCAATCAACCAAGCCACGGTTCTACTAGAAGTCACGAGAAGAACAACCCCGAAAGCAGATCGAGGTTCCTGTAGGTCCATGTCAATAGCCCCCCCAAGTAAATAAATTACTGTTTTTATTATATGCATGATTTGTGCTCGTTTTGTGCTGAATTGTGCTGCAATAAAAATATTTTGTGCTCAATCCGTTCACGAGATATTGAAAGTTAAATTATGAGGGGCCAATGACATGCTCAGCCCCCCCAAGTTATAATTTTTAAAATTTTATTTCACAATTGTTTTGTGCTCGTTTTGTGCTGAATTGTGCCGTATAATAAAAATTTTGTGCTCCTTCTAGTAAGTGTAGAAAGTGTATCTTAATAGGAGGGGCCAGTGACATGGTCAGCCCCCCCACCTCAACTTTTTAAAACTTTCTCGTCGCTATTATTTTGTGCTGGTTTTGTGCTGAATTGTGCTGTATAACAAAAATTTTGTGCTCCTCATATAAGGTTAAAAATGAGCATAGAAATATGGGGGGCCATTGACATGATCAGCCCCCCTCAACTTAATTATTTTTAAATATTTTTTTTACTGTTATATTGTGCTCGTTTTGTGCTGAATTGTGCAGCAATAAAAATATTTTGTGCTCAACCCGTATACGAGATATTTAAAGTTAAATTATGAGGAGTCAATGACATGCCTCAAAGTTATAATTTAAAAAAATTAATTTCTTGATAACAAACATTTTGAAAGTGTCTTTTAATTTTTAATGGCCAAGTCAAGTTGACTGTCCCATTTTAATATTTATATAAAATAATTTAAACATATTTTTTGCGCTGCTATAATTTAACCGTAATTCAGAGGATAAAAAGTTTGGAAAGGCTAAGTTGACACTAGCACTAGCCTTTCCTTTAAAAAAAATATATAAAATTTTCTTCATTATTTGGATAGTAGTTCGTATGCGCTCTATTACGCATTGATATCATTTTTTGCGCTTTCAGAAGTAATCAAAGTAATTATTTATAGTAATTCATTTATACTGTGATTATATCTATATTCATTTCGCTCTTATGCTCCGCTAATAATTTTTGGCGCTACCCGTATTTAGCAGTAATTCACCTAATTTGTTTGAAAAAGCGCGCGAAATGCGATCAAAACGAATAAGTGCTTATTGCAAGTTTTAATTAAGTAGATAAACGGTAAGTTTGTTTACACAATTGTTGTTGGAGGCTTAACGTAGGAACAACTGCTAATAAGTATCATGTAATCCATTTTTTATAATCTGACTTAAAAACTATTTTACTTTTATTTTTATCAAAACTTTGTTATGAACTCAAAAATGATTTCGTCATAATGCGTAATAAGAAATCCAATAAAAGTATGTTATTCAATAAGAGGTAAATGATGGGATATGGGAATTTAAGTTTACTGTACGAGATACAGGTAAATCTTATATACATTCGAAATTCGTATAAGTGAATTGCAATTTTAAGCTAGTACCCCCACTTTACCCAAAACAAATTTTTTTAGGTCGATAATTTTGTACTAATTTTGGACATTTTTGAACCATAAAAATCAAATTTTGACCCATCGTCATTTCAGAGATTGGACAACTCGATATCAGAGCAATAAAGCTGGTACCCCCACTTTGTCAAAAAAAAATTTTTTTAGGGCGATAATTTTGTACTAATTTTGGACATTTTTGAACCATACAAATAAAATTTTGACCCATCGTCATTTCAGAGATTGGACAACTCTATATTCAGAGCAATAAAGCTGGTACCCCCACTTTGACCAAAAAAAATTTTTTTAGGCCAATAATTTTTTACTAATTTTGGACATTTTTGAACCATCAAAATCAAAATTTCTGTTGGACCCAAGAAGGGTTTTGTTAGCATAGATTAGTTTATGTCAAAAAAACGGATTTCTGTTGGACTCAAGAAGGGTTTTGTTAGCATAGATTAGTTTATGTAAAAAAACGGATCACGCTAGGTTCGCGCTCGTTCACGCTAGGTTCACCTAGCGTTTTTTTACATAAACTAATCTATGCTAACAAAACCCTTCTTGAGTCCAACAGAAATCCGTTTTTTTACATAAACTAATCTATGCTAACAAAACCCTTCTTGAGTCCAACAGAAATACGTTTTTTTTGACATAAACTAATCTATGCTAACAAAACCCTTCTTGAGTCCAACAGAAATCCGTTTTTTGACATAAACTAATCTATGCTAACAAAACCCTTCTTGAGTTCAACAGAAATCGGTTTTTTTGACATAAACTAATCATGCTAACAAAACCTTTCTTGAGTCCAACAGAAATCCGTTTTTTTGACATAAACTAATCTATGCTAACAAAACCCTTCTTGAGTCCAACAGAAATTTTGATTTTGATGGTTCAAAAATGTCCAAAATTAGTAAAAAATTATCGGCCTAAAAATTTTTTTTTTTGTCAAAGTGGGGGTACCAGCTTTATTGCTCTGAATATCGAGTTGTCCAATCTCTGAAATGACGATGGGTCAAAATTTGATTTTTATGGTTCAAAAATGTCCAAAATTAGTACAAAATTATCGGCCTAAAAATTTTTTTTTTGTCAAAGTGGGGGTACCAGCTTTATTGCTCTGATATCGAGTTGTCCAATCTCCGAAATGACGATGGGTCAAAATTTGATTTTTATGGTTCAAAAATGTCCAAAATTAGTACAAAATTATAGGCCTAAAAAAATTGTTTTGGGTAAAGTGGGGGTACTAGCTTTTTTCACATTAGAATAATATTTATTATGCTCGTACTGTTTTTATCTACGACGTTGCTTACGTGTTTATTTAATGAGGTAACATAACATGGTAATGATCTGTAAGATTGTCTTTTATAATAACGAAACTCGCCTACGGCTTGTGAAATAAACTTATATTCTCTTTTGTAATGTCCATCGTTTCACATTAAATGAATCATCGTGACCATAATTTTAGAAAATTATTTATTATACATATTACGTATTTTTATTAGTTCTAAGTAAGTATTACGATTTTATTGTTTGAGCCAATAATAAAGTTAAAAAGTTAAAATAAGAGTTAAATAATTTTTGGGTAACTATTTAACTTTTAATACACGCTAAGCCTCCAACAACAATAGCATAATAGTTATTTATGATTTTTTAATCAAAACGTCAGAATTGATATTTAAAAAAATATATATTTTACAATAATTATTGATGAATGACAATAATTTTTCTATAAGTCATATTTTTATTTAAAATCAAAGCAAAAGGGTATATGCCTCCATGGGCAGATGCAATTTGACATTCAGCTAATTTTATTGACAAACAAATTTTTAATTTGTAAGTTTTCACGTTTTATGCAGGTAAGTACCTATTTTTTGGGCAAGTAGTTTAATATTAATATTCTAAGAATCAAATTTATTTAAGACAAAAATAAGTAGATCAGTATACTTACATAATCTAAACATTGTTGTCAAATTTTGTCAAAAAATTTATTTTTATTTATACCTTGGTAACGAATGCGAAAGGTAATATTGCAACAGCACATCAAATTACTTCACTAGTGAGGTAATATGTCAAATTACTTCACTCAAATGATAAGAATAATATAATTATTCTATCACTGGCGTAGATAACCAAATTTACCTCGTTATTTAAAAAAACTTGCAATATTAGTTTTGATCGCATTTCGCGGGCTTTTTCGAACAAATTATGTGAATTACTGTTACGAGCAGCGCATAAAATTATTAGCGATGCATAAGGGCGCAATGTATAAAGATATAATCGCATTATAAAAGAATTATAAAATTTTCTCTTTTCTCTGTCGACAAATTAGCTCTGCCAATTTAGAATTTGAATATAATAAATTTGACGCAAGCGCAAAATGTCAATTTAAAAAATCCGATGTGGCCAACACATGCCCTCTCGCCATACTCTACTATTTTACTGAGTGTGTATGTAGGTACTTACTCACAAATATACCATTGTAGAAGGGAATTCGGGAATTGTAGTTTTTATAATATTATTAAAATTTATTATGACCTTATAAGTAATAAATAACATTTCATATTTTCCATTTCAATTTATCAAAAAGTCAAAAATTTATGACATTAACACTCAAATATTTTATTTTTTGTTTTCATAGGTAGGCCGATAAATCAAAATTGTAACAAATTTGTCGAATTTTCAACTTCTTGTAATTGGAAAATGGTGCTAGATAAAAACAACGTTTTGAATACATATTGTAGACAGTAACATTTAGTATACAATGTTATTAAAAAAATTCCTATTAATTCATAAATTTTGAGGATATTCCAGAAAAACTCTTCAGATCTTCAAGAAACTACCACTTCCGGTAGCACGATCAACACCAAAATCTAATCAGATCTAATCTAGGGTATTAGAATATTATATACAAAATTTCAAATTTTTTTATTCAGTGGTATTTGAGTTATCGTACCTCCAACATCCATCCTGACACACACACACACACACACACACACACACACACACACACACACACACACATACACACACACACGCACACGCACACGCACACGCACACACACACACACGCACACGCACGCACGCACGCACGCACACACATACATCATCGCGAAATTATTAAAATCGTGTTCTAGGGACCTCAAAACGTGCTTATCCATTGAAAACTCACTATCGAAATTTTACCATGATTACAATACCTCTCTTACAGATATGAGTGGCGAGAGGTAAAAAGGAAAATAACGCATAGCAAGGACTATCTATTAAATAATAAATAAATAAATAAGGGAAGGCTAATGTCAATCTTCTTAACTATAATAATGACTATGATTACTGTTGAGTAAAAGAAGTTCTAAAATTAATATTTGCGGAGCAAAAGAGCTCAATGTATTTGAATGAAATGAAATTTTGCTGTCAAGTTAGCCCTTCCTAATTGGATTATTAATAAAATAAAACGTACTTATACAAGCACAAAAATTTATATTAATGCGTAATAGAGCGCATACGAACTAGTATCCAAATAATGAAGAAAATTATATATATATATATATATATATATATATATATATATATATATATATATATATATATATATATATATATATATATATATATATATATATATATATATATATATATATATATATATATTTTATAAAGGAAAGGCTAGTGTAGTGTCAACTTAGCCTTTCCTTTTTATTCTCTGAATTACGGTTAAATTATAGCAGCGCAAAAAATATGTTTAAATTATTTTATATAAATATTAAAATGGGACAGTCAACTTGACTTGGCCATTAAAAATTAAAAGACACTTTCAAAATGTTTGTTATCAAGAAATTAATTTTTTTAAATTATAACTTTGAGGCATGTCATTGACTCCTCATAATTTAAATTTAAATATCTCGTATACGGGTTGAGCACAAAATATTTTTATTGCTGCACAATTCAGCACAAAACGAGCACAATATAACAGTAAAAAAAATATTTAAAAATAATTAAGTTGAGAGGGGCTGATCATGTCAATGGCCCCCCATATTTCTATGCTCATTTTTAACCTTATGTGAGGAGCACAAAATTTTTGTTATACAGCACAATTCAGCACAAAACCAGCACAAAATAATAGCGACGAGAAAGTTTTAAAAAGTTGAGGTGGGGGGGGCTGACCATGTCACTGGCCCCTCCTATTAAGATACACTTTCTACACTTACTAGAAGGAGCACAAAATTTTTATTATACGGCACAATTCAGCACAAAACGAGCACAAAACAATTGTGAAATAAAATTTTAAAAATTATAACTTGGGGGGGCTGAGCATGTCATTGGCCCCTCATAATTTAACTTTCAATATCTCGTGAACGGATTGAGCACAAAATATTTTTATTGCAGCACAATTCAGCACAAAACGAGCACAAATCATGCATATAATAAAATCAGTAATTTATTTACTTGGGGGGGCTATTGACATGGACCCGGTTCCTGTCTCACCCCCAGATCAACAAAGAAGACATCAACACCAGTGAAAGTGATGTGCAAATTAGTGCTACTAATGTAAGTACTCTTTTTATTTAACCACACACACTTTCGTCAAAGAAACACAACTGGAGTCTTTAATAGAAAAATTAAGAAATTTATCAATCAAAATGAACGGTCAAGAAGCGCAAGCACAAGCGCAAGCACAAGCTGGAAATATCTTCCAGACGCTAAACAAAGAGATTCTAAAAATGTTAGATCTCGCACCCACGTTTAGCGGCGATACGAAAACATTATCAAATTTCATAAATACCATTGATGAAATGGTTACACTAATAAATCAAACCAACCCGTCAGATATCACGAAAAAAATCGTGTTAATGACACTAAAGAATAAAATCACCGGAAAGGCGGCTTTGAACCTAAATATCAGCTCCATTAAAACGTGGAATGAACTAAAAGAACATTTGAAGCAAAACTTCACAGATACCAGATCTGAACACACCATTATGTACGAAGCCACCCATTACAAACAAACCAAAGAAAACATTTTGGAATATTTCGAAAAGTTCAACGACCTCTTTTTAATATATAAATCAAAAGTCGAATGTAGATATATTGTTAACATAAGTAAAACGATGGTAGACCATTCATTACAATATTTTGTGCAAACCTTTATTAATAATTGCAGAGAACCCTTTAGAAGCCAATTAGCAGCTCGCAATCCAACTAAATTGACCGAAATTCTAAATTTATTAACTAATGACCTCCAATATATCCACAATCAACAAAGAGCCTCATCGTCTCAATATCCAAACAATAATCAAAAACCTATTCCAAAAAATAAAATAAAATTTAATACTGCTAAATACCAATCACCTATGCAGAAATTCCCCACCTCAACTCAACAATCATTCCAACAACAACCATTCCAACAACAACCATTTCAACCTAAACCTTTTGCTCCAAGAGAGAACTTTCGCAACTCACAATTTCAAAATCCAACTCCAATGAGTATACAAACCAGACAAACATCTCGTCCAAATTTTAACCAACCTCGCAATAACCAAAATTTCATTTCCGGAGAATTATTTAATCAAAATTTAAATAACGAAAATGAACAAGAAATTGAAAATGAATATTTTGAGCTCGAACAAAGTGTTGAAACCGAAAACGATTACATCGAAACTATTGAAAACGAAAATTTTCACATAGTCGAAACACCAGAATCGAATCCTTAACCAACAATTTTAGCAAACTACCATTCATTCAAGTTGGAAATTTTAAAATTCTCTTAGACACAGGCTCTACACAAAATTACATCCATCCCAAACTTTTAAAGCGAAATACAACTAAATTTCCTGAACCTTTCACTATTCACACTTGTAACGGAAAATCTTTCGGAACAGAATTCACATTCTTTAAATTCAAAAATCATAATCTGAAAACTTACATATATAAATTTCACAAAGATTTTGATATTCTAATAGGCATACCAGGAATAGAATTACTCAAAACCAAATTTAATTTCTAAAAAGGAGAAGTAACTTTCTTAAATAAATTTAAATATAAATTTGAGTACCTAAATCAAAAAATCTGACGTGGACACCACATGACTTCCTTGTACGCCTTGTGTGTTCATACTTTTCTTAATAACTAAAATGTAAAATAATATTAAAAATTCTTTTAACTTATTATACTAGTATACTCAGAAATATATTTTAGTCATTTTATTTAAACTGCAGAAGAAGATATAAAGCATATTTTACTATTGTCACTGTCATGTCATAATCATTTAAATTTTACGTAGTAACAAATGTTAATCGATCATGGACTACAAGATACCGAAATACTATAAATTATAAATATATACTTTAATTATTTTTAAATGATAGCAGATACAAAAATATTTATAAAATACCGATTTTAGGTAATAATCACATAATCTTTCATTTAAAATAAAAAAAATTGTCTAAAATTAAATATTTATCGAAATATTTTTAAAAAGTACTACTTCCGGTTTGTAGACTGAAACCAAAAATAGGAGGTGCACAACTAGATGCTATAACAGTCCTAAATACAAAATTTCAACTTTCTACGTCTAACCGTATTTGAGTTATGCGACACACATACGTCCGTCCGTACGTACGTACAGACGTCACGTCGAAACTAGTCATAATGGATTCAGAAAAGGTCAAAACGGATATTTCCGTCAAAATCTGAGAACCGAAATTTTTCGCGATTACAATACTTCCTTACTTCGTACAAGGAAGTAAAAACTAATAAAAATTTAAATATGGAAACTAATAATTTAAAAATTCGCGACGATCATCTATCCGAAACCGAAAAACAAACTTTACTTAAAACATTATATAAATATAACGACTTAATATCTATCGAAAATGAAAAATTATCATTTACAAGTAAAATTAAACATAATATAAAAACAACAGATAATATCCCCATTTATACGAAACAATATAAATACCCGGAAGTCTATAAAAAAGAAGTACGAGAACAAATTGATAAAATGTTGAACGACAATATCATCCAACATTCTTATTCTCCATGGTCATCCCCTATTTGGGTTGTCCCAAAAAAATTAGATGCCAGCGGCAAACAAAAATTCCGAATTGTTGTTGATTACCGCAAACTTAATGATAAGACGATTGATGACAAATTCCCCATACCTGACATAACCGACATTCTCGACAAATTAGGCAAATCAAATTACTTCACCACTTTAGACTTAATTTCTGGATTCCACCAAATAGAAGTAAATAATGACGACATCCCAAAAACTGCCTTTTCTACAGACTTCGGACATTACGAATTTAAAAGGATGCCGTACGGACTAAAGAACGCACCGTCTACTTTCCAACGACTCATGAACTTTGTCTTAAAAGATCTAGTCAATAAAATTTGCTTCGTTTATTTAGACGATATAGTAATTTTAGGAACTTCTCTTCAAGAACACTTACAAAACATAGAACAAGTTTTTCAACGATTACGCGAAGCAAACTTAAAAATTCAAATCGACAAATGCGAATTTCTCCGCAAAGAAGTCGCTTATCTCGGACATGTTATCACTACAGAAGGAGTCAAACCAAACCCGGACAAAATTCAAGCTATCAAAAATTTCAGTATTCCAAAAACAAAGAAAGAGATCAGATCTTTTTTAGGATTAATTAATTATTATAGAAGATTCATAGATAACCTCGCCTAAATTACTAAACCATTTACAAATTGTCTTAAGAAAAACAGTAAAATCGACATAAACGATAAAGAATATATAGCTTGTTTTGAAAAGTGTAAAACCCTCTTATCCAACAACCCCATTTCGCAATATCCGGACTTCTCACGAGAATTCATTTTGACAACCGACGCAAGTAATTACGCCCTTGGGGCTGTCTTATCGCAAAGAGATAAGAACAACAAAGATCTTCCCATAGCATACCTATCTCGGACCTTGAACGAACATGAGATAAATTATTCAACTACTGAGAAAGAACTCCTCAGCATAATTTGGGCTACAAAACAACTTCGCCCCTATTTATTAGGCCATAAATTCAAAATAATTACTGATCACCGTCCTCTTGTTTGGCTTAGCACCCTAAAAGATCCAAACCAAAAATTAATTCGGTGGAAATTAAAATTACAAGAATTTGACTACACTGTTGAATATAAACAAGGTTCCCAAAATTATGTAGCCGATGCACTATCACGCATCAAACCTAAATTTGAATTAAAATATCATGATTCTGATATCTTTGAATCCGATAACCCACTAGTACAATGCGTCTCACAAGATTTCAAAACATCTAAAGGATTTGCTGAACAAGTAAAATCAAAATACCCTGCTAAAGAACTAATTAATTTAGATAACAAAATTTTTATTCAAAAACAACCAAGATTAATATTGCATCTCGTTACAAAGAAATCATTCAACGATAAGCCCACTTATGCTGATATAAGAAAATGTTTAAATAAATTATTAGATTACTGCATACAAAACGATATTGAACAATTAGACATGCCCCGTATCTGTTCAGGATTAGATAGCAAATCATGGACAAAAATAGAAGAATTAATTACAGATATTTTCGGAAATTCTTCCATTATCATCAACGTTTATAACGAACCAAAAGACCATGAGTTAAACGTAAACGACACTGACTCTATCATAGTTGAAGCGGGTTCAGACGACGAATCTACTGACACAGCACATTCCGATGACGAACATCCTATAAACGGTCTAACCTATATAGATAGCTCTATCAACACCTGCAGAAATCAAATCGTAGTTAAAGAAACTAAAGGTAAAAACGAAATTAAAATAAACAAATTATTCGATGACAAAATTCAACGTTTTTACTTCTACTTAAATAAAGATAATAGTAACCAAAGTATTATGAACTTTATAAAAAACTACCTTCAACCCGGTATCACATACTACTGTATAATTCCTGAAAATTTTAAAACAAATTTTAACGCAGTATTACAAATATACTTTGACGCTGGAAGCTATAAACTTGTTTCTTGCAAACACATGGCTAAAGACATAGAAATCAAAGACGATCAACAATTGACAATACAGAACTACCATGAAGGCAAAACAAGCCATAATGGAATAACAGAAACCTATAATAAATTAAAGTCATTATATTATTGGCCTAATATGCTAAGAGACATACAAAATTATATAAACAAATGTAATACATGCCTACTAACAAAATATGAGCGCAATCCTATTCAGATTCCAATTATTCTCACACCCACCGCGGACAAACCTTTCGAAAAAATTCATATAGATCTATTATCATTGGAACAAACTAAAATCCTCGCAATTGTAGATTCCTTTTCAAAATACGCAATAGCTTATACTATTAAAGATAAAAATTCAATTACAATACTAAACAAATTAATAAAATATTTCACACACTTCATGATACCAAAAGAAATTGTTTCCGACAACGGATTAGAATTTAATAATAAAATAATTCAAAATTATCTTACTCTAAGAAAAATTAATATTCATTACATTTCAATAGATAACCCTAACAGTAATGGAATCGTCGAACGTTTCCACTCTTCATTAATCGAACGAATGAGAATATTAAATCTAAACCCACTCATTAAGACATTAAAATTAAAAGAACGGCTTAACTATGCATTGCTAGCTTATAATAATAGTATTCACTCTGTTACGAAACGAACACCATCAGAGGTAGTATACGGATATAATTTCGAATCAAATCTAAAACCTGAAGAAATATTAGTAGAAGAATATTTACAAAAACATGCAGAAACTCTCAAAGAAATAAACCAACAGGTAAAAAGTAATATAGAACAAAATAAACAAAAATACGCTAAACCTCTAGAAACAGAATTCGCCATCCCCGAACAAGTTCATGTCAAAATCCATAAACGAAATTCCGGTAAAATTGAAAAACCAAAATATAAACGAGTTAATGTTAAAGATATAATAAAAGGAAGAGGACAAATACTCGACGATCAAAATAAAAAACATAAATTATCAAAATTAAAAAGGCCTCGTATTATTACAGACTAATTCCATTCGGAATATCACAAATCATTCCTGATGACAGAAATCCCGGGATCAATATTCTCGAACTAGGGACCGTTCACATCCAGGTAAACACCCAAATAATAACCCTTAAAATTTCACTAAAGAATCTATTCGAACAACAAACTCTATTAGAAAATAATATAGCTATTTTATATCAAAACTTAGAAAAGTATGACTTCCATAACAAACTAAATAACAATAAAAATATTCTTAATTCATTAATGAATCATATAAAAATGAAAATTCAATTATTAAACGTAAAAAGAACTAAACGCGGTTTAATAGACGGCTTAGGATCTATTATCAAAAGCATTACGGGAAATCTCGATTCAACCGACAAAGTAAGATATGATCAAATAATAGAAAACATTAATAATAATCAGAAAACTATTTCAAATAAAATAAATACCATAATTAAATTCAACAATGACATAACAGCCCAATTTAACGACAAAATTCACACAATTAACGAAAATAATAATATTTTAAATGTAAAACTAAATAATATTCAAAAAGACATCGGTAATATCTTAGACGAAATAGATGTTCTTAAAGCACAAAATTTAATAAACGAGTTTATACAAGTTGGACAAGATTTATATTTTACTATTATTCAATTAGAAGAAACACTCACATTCTGTAAACTAAACACTCTCCATTTCGGAGTAATTAATCACGAACAATTCTTAATCGAATTAAATAAAATTGATGACAAAAATCTAAGATCAATCATAATCAATAATATTCAGAATAGTGATATCCTAAAAACATATTGCTCCTACGACAATCCTAACTTGATAATCCTAATCGAAACTCCAGCCAACACAAGGATAGAAGAACTAATTCAAGTCACCTCAATACCCACCAAACTACATAATATTTTCGAAACCATTAATGTAATAAATGGTCTATACTCGAAAAATAGTTGTAAGATTAGATTACTTAATAAATGTACTCAGCTTAGAAATAAGGAATACTATTGTTTATCTCAAAGTAACGAATATGATAAATGCATAGATAATATTGTATGCTATAAAGATTTCCAGTTTTGCGAATATAATAAAATTTCACAGATAAATTCAGTTATCGAAATAAAGAATTCAAAATTAAAATACCTATTCTTTCCAAATAAAAAGGAAACTAAATATGTTTGTAATAATAATATTGTAATTCAGGAACTACAAGGAATATACCATACTGAAAATTGTATAGTAAATAATCAAATAGAATTCATGAACAACTTTGGAAATATAATCGAATTAAGAAATAACTTTACTCATACAAAAATAGAACATTTGGAAAGTAAGATAAAAAATATATCAATATTAAACGAAATGAGAGACAATAGCATTAATTTAGAATCTATATACTCTAATACTTCAAACAATGTTATCCACTATATTGTAATTTATACTATATTAATAATTATAATTATTATCATTGGATTATGTTATTTTAAAACATTTAAATGCAAAGATTATTTTATGAAAAGAAACAATTCTAAAATCAATACTAACGTTATCGAAATCAATGAAATTTAGTAAAAACTTAACATTATAAATGCTAGTTTTCCTTCTTAAAGGTGGAGGAGTTATATAGGGGCACCACCCTTATTGCAGAACATAAATATTACCTTGCATCATTCTGAAACTGCATAATTCGCAAGTCTTAATCAAATTCATAAGAAATAAGATAATCTCTGTATAACCGAGAAGACGCTCAAAAAGCGTCACTCTGGTAGTAACCACTGTAGTAGTTACATGTATCAATTATTGTAGCAAATAAAATTGTTTTTAAAAAAATAAAATACTACTTCAAGTATTTAACTTATATATTATGATAAGCAGGAGAAGTAATTTTTGTATTATTGTTGTTTTGAGTTCCGTTTGTATTTAAATAGTGTTATATTATCATTGTTTTATTTTCATTTTCTTGATTGTTTTGACATGTCAGTATGGTAATATTACCTTACAGAATACAGTTATTACTTACTTACCAGCCTACTTTTGTGCATGTAAATATAGGTTTAATATCCTGAAACCGGTAAAGAAATTAACAAAATAATAAGAAAATTTACACAAATTAACAAGAAAATAAATAAATTACAATAAATATTGCCAATATCGCCATCTGATATATTTTTGTCTTAGGATTCAGGCTTAAAGCATAGACTTTATTGATTTCTTTTTTGATTTTCGATATAACTACTAACCGAATTGCTTGTAAATTAATTATTGAATAAGGTTCTATGACTATGTTTCTTATGGTTATGGTAGCATGGTAGGTATCGAGTATCATATAAAACACAAAGTTCTATGGCTTCTATGTGGCTTCTAAGTGCAAAAACCTATTAATCCCAAATTTACAAATATTTGAGATTTTTGCTATAAGATTATAACACTGGGTATGCATATAACTTCGTTACTATGGATAGGATTTGCCTGATTCTTGCACCCAACAATCAGCAATATATTAAAATGTACAAAAAAAGGCACTAGAATTGGGAAGCGTGTTTTTGTAACTTGTGCGAAAGTCGTCTCGTAATAAAGTCATAATGAAAAAGGTGTATTTTATTTAGTAAAGTAGTAGAAACACAACATATACATACATTGAACATTATACATAACCCAGTTCCAAAATGAAACATAGAAGCTTATAATTTTAAGACAGCAATTTGCTTTTGCTTAAAAAATATAATAACAGACACAACTGACATCCTAATGTAAGTCAGATTTTTATTATTGTTTTTTAGTTTCGTGACTTTTTTCTAATTTGAATTTTCGAATTTACGCGGGCTCATAAAATGATAGCTGTCAGACTTATCACAAATATACTTGTTCGTGTTAATTATTGCTCTTAATATTACCTAATTATTTAAATTTTTGGAGCAATAATTTCTGATCGAAATTATATTATTTCTATACCTTTACCACTTTACCATTGCTTTATAATAAAACATAAATAAAGTATTATATGTAGATATATTATTTTTATGCAACAATGCATTTCATATTATTTTTAAATAATATTTAATTATTTACTAAAATTACAGTTGATTGGCAACACACGGCGCCATCTATTGAGAATGTTACGAGTATGTGCTAAAAAAACAAGCCTCACTTGGTCACACTCCATAGACAACATGCATGTGGAATTTGAATTGCCGCCGTTTCGGCTTTTGACAAAGTCGGTGCATGACAATTCGGGATTTGAAAAAGTCTGAGCAAATAAAAGATGTGTTTATAAATTCTTGTGTTGCATATTCGGATAAATTATAGAGTTGTGTTTACGAATTTCGGGGCATGAATAAAGTTAGCATGCGGGGTATATAAATTCGGGTTTTGCAAATTCGTGGTATGAAAAGTCGATGTAAATATAAGTTGAGTATTTATATTCGGGTGTTGAAATATCGGGATGTGAATAAGTTAGCAGGCACGAATATAAATTCGGGATTTGCAAGTTCGGATAAAATAAAAGACTGTGTTTCTAAATTCTGGTTATAAAAAGTCGATGTAAATATAAGTTGAGTTTAAAAAGTTCGGGATTTAAGATGCTACCCGCCAGATGTATACACAACATTTTTTCTACGATTTAAAAAAGATTCATTGATTTCTATTAGCATTGAGTAAAGATAAGAATAAGAGACCCAACCTTATGGACGAATAAACGTATAGAAAACATGCCCGAAAATAGATGGCAGCAGGGTCTACGGGTACATTGTCTGGGATTCCGTAAAACGTGTAGCTATTATTTCTAGCGCGTTGGTTGTCGATCCATGTAGTAGTTTCGGGAATGCCTTCAACACCCGAATTTAAAAACTCAACATATATTTACATCGACTTTTTTATACCCCGAATTTAGAAACACAGTCTTTTATTTTATCCGAACTTGCAAATCCCGAATTTATATTCGTGCCTGCTAACTTATTCACATCCCGATATTTCAACACCCGAATAGGGAATGCCTTCAACACCCGAATTTAAAAAATCAACATATATTTACATCGACTTTTTTATACCCCGAATTTAGAAACACAGTCTTTTATTTTATCCGAACTTGCAAATCTCGAATTTATATTCGTGCCTGCTAACTTATTCACATCCCGATATTTCAACACCCGAATATAAATACTCAACTTATATTTACACCGACTTTTCATACCACGAATTTGCAAAACCCGAATTTATATACCCCGCCTGCTAACATTATTCATGCCCCGAAATTTGTAAACACAACTCTATAATTTATCCGGATATGCAACACAAGAATTTATAAACACAGCTTATATTTGCTTAGACTTTTGCAAATCCCGAATTGTCATGCACCGACTTTGTCAAAAGCCGAAACGGCGGCAATTCAAATTTCACATGCATGTTGTCTATGGAGTGTGTGACCAAGTAAGGCTTGTTTTTTTAGTACATAACATTCTAAATAGATGGCGCCGTGTGTTGCCAATCAACTGTAATTTTAGGAAAGAATAATATATTATTTATAAATAATATAAAATGCAATATGGAAATATATGATAATGTACTGTCGATGTCAAAGTAGCTGTAATATTATTGAAATTTTTATTTTAACCGTGGAATAATTCTTTGGCCAGATAGGTCTGCGGACTTAGCTCCCCAAGATTTTTACTTGTGGTGTTATATTAAATCTAAAATTTATAGTTGTCAAGAAGAAAAAATCCGATGTGGCCAACACATAACCTCTCGCCATACTCTACTATTTTTATTTTTCTAATATAAGTATATATTATGTAATACTTACTCACAAATATACCATTGTACAGAAGGGAATTCGAGAATTGTAGTTTTTATAATATTATTAAAGTTTATTATGACCTTATAAATACTAAATGACATTTCATATTTTCCATTTCAATTTACCAAAAAGTCAAAAATTCATATTAGTCCGTGAGCCAGCTGTAAAAACACTGACCCATTTGACCAAAATTTTCAGTATGTTCTATTGAATCTACCCATTTGGTTAAACCAAAAAGTGTACGTCTGCCATTTTAGTCCAAGAGCCAGAGCCAAAAAACGTCTCTGAATTTATTAAGCCTAGTTTTTTAATAGTTTATTACAGTGGTTGTGTACACAAACATACTGCGGTCAGTCAAGCTAAACGTAGAACAGGCGTCTCAGGTACGCTGTCGAAGTTGTCGTTCCTGCGAGGTAACAAAATGAATTTACTAAGGCTGAAAATTGTTATACAAATAGTATATTGCATATAAATGAAAGTTATGACAGTCAGTCAACTAAATGTGGGGATAGAGCTGGTCAGTCGGACGCAATGTATGTACAAATAATAATAGCCTAGTCAAATTTGACATTAAAATGTCAATTTTTATATTTTAATGTCAAATTTGACATTTTAATGTCAAATTTGACTGGGCTATTATTTATCCCATGATACTACAATGAAATGCAAATCAAAAGATGCGAGTCTGTCATTCGTACGTGATTGGGTTGATCCGGCAGACGAATTTAAAAATTTAAAACTTGCGTCCCAAAATTTGACTTGTCACCAACATTTTTTTTCATCACATGATACTAGATACAGAAATGCAAATCGAAAGATGTCACATATGTGTCAAATTTCGAGTCGTTAAATTTTAAAATTTCAAATTCTTCTGCCGGAACAACCCGACCACGTAAGAGTGGCAGACTGGCACCTTTTGATTTGCATTTCATTGTAGTATCATGTGAAAAAAAGAAAATTTTGGTCACATGAGTCAAATTTCGGGCTGCTAATTTTAAATTTTAAAATTCATCTGCCGGGACAACCCGACCACGTACGAGTGAAAGACTGATATCTTTTGATTTGTATTCCCATCTAGTATAATGGGTTAAAAAAGCAAATTTTGGTCACATGAGTCAAAATTCCATCATTTACTTCTTTTTTAATGGACGTTATTTTCAATTCCACCCAGATCCAAATGGCAGACGTGCACTTTTTAGTTTAACCAAATGGTTAGATTTTATAGAGCATACTGAAAATTTTGGTCAAATGGGTCAGGGTTTTTGCAGCTGGCTCACGGATTATATGACATTAAATATTTTATTTTTTGTTTCCATAGGTAGGCAGATAAATCAAAATTGTAACAAATTTGTAGAATTTTTAACTTCTTGTAATTGGAAAATGGAGCTAGATAGAAACAACGTTTTGAATACATATTGTAGATAGTAACATTTAGTATACAATGTTATTAAAAAAATTCCTATTAATTCATAAATTTTGAGAATATTCCAGAAAAACTCTTCAGATCTTCAAGAAACTACCACTTCCGGTTGCACGATCAACACCAAAATCTAATCAGATCTAATCTAGGGTGTCAGAATATTGTATACCAAATTTCAAATTTTTTTATTCAGTGGTATTTGAGTTATCGTACCTCCAACATCCATCCTGACACACACACACACACACAGACATCATCGCGAAATTATCAAAATCGTGTTCTAGGGACCTCAAAACGTGCTTATCCATTGAAAACTCACTATCGAAATTTTAGCATGATTACAATACCTCTCTTACAGATATGAGTGGCGAGAGGTAAAAACGACAACCCTAGTGTATGAACTGCTTTTAGATGCATTTTAAATGTTGCTAATAATGCTAGAATTGGATTTTACAATCGTTTAGGAAATTTGTTTATATATTTATTGTAAATTCTAGCTTTATAATTTATTTAACAATTAAAATAAATATGTTCCTGCTTTCTTTTCATAATAATTACTTTTTTGTTTTTTACTATACTAACATTCAACATGCACTTTTAGATTTGATTATATTTTCTGTTATTAATTACTCTTTTTGTCAGACAAATTCACATTACTTCGTTTTGTATCAAGATACCAGGCATGAAAATTCGATTGTCATGTATGTTCCCTATGTTCGGATTTCACCTCCACCAACCTGTATAAAATAGTTATTTGTATGCTAAGAGCTGAAAGTAGCCTTTTGCAGACCGAGGCTAGAGATTATGGCACGAGCGCAGCGAGAGCTGCAACTAGTTGAGGTATGCAAAGATACTTTCAGCCAGATGTATACACAACATTTTTTCTACGATTTAAAAAAGATTAATTGATTTCTATTAGCAATCAATAAAATTTTTGTCATTTTTCATTTATATCATCATTATCTATGGAAGCTAAAATTATGAATGTAGGAAAACAATACAACAAACAAAATATAAACAAACTTGACATTTATGAAAAAATTTGATTTTGATAAAGAATATTACGAACGATAATGGATATTGAAGACAATAATATTGAATTTACACCACCTGACGTTGAAGATGCCGCCAATGCTGCTACATTGGAATTATTACCTACAAAATCAAGAGAGAGATATATGAATACGCTTATTCTAAATTTTTAATGTGGTTTAAGGAAAAAGCGCAAGCGCATAACTGAAAAAGAAATTTTGGCATATTTATCTGAAAAATCGAAGACTTCGAAAGCATCTACGCTGTGGTCGGAAAGCTACTGTAATTTTACATCACGATATATTGATATTAATAAGTTTAGTAAAGTAACAGCATTTTTGAAAAGAAAATCAGATGGTTATGTAGCCAAAAAATCAAAAACACTAACCAAGGATCAAATTGATAGATTTATACTGGAAGCTCCAAATAAATCTTATTTGATGACAAAAGTGGCTTTAATTCTTGGGATATCAGGAGCTCTACGCCGTGACGAATTGACAAAAATTACAATAGATGATATCGAGGATGCACACTCAGCTTTAATAGTAAAAGTACCGGATACAAAGACGAAAACGCCACGAACATTCACAGTTGTTGCAAATAAAAACTGTGTAATTAATTACCTAGATATCTACCGAGACTACTTGGCACTGCGGCCTAAACATACGGAGCATCGGCGCTTGTTTATATATTAAAAAGATGGTAAATGTACCACACAAGTTGTAGGGCGAAACACATTTGGAAAGTTGCCTTGTATTATAGCAGAATATCTTGGCATATCAAATCCAAAATGTTATACAGGACACTGCTTTAGAAGGTCGTCTGCAACTCTACTTGCCGATGCAGGAGCCAATTTAACAACTGTTAAGAGACACGGAGAGTGGAAGTCTTCAACCGTTGCAGAGAGCTACATAGAAGATTCAGTTGAAAATAAATTAAAAGTTGCCAATAAAATTTTCTAACCATAATGAAATTGTAAATGTAAATAATCTTCAAACCATTAACAATAACGATATTGCAATCTCTACAGCATCTAATAACGGCTTTTCATCTCTCACAATAACTACTGGCAATAATTGTAATATAAATATAAAAATGTAACTAAATATTAATAAATTATTTATAATACTAAACACATTTTCATAAGCAGCGGGCTGAAAATACTTTCATACTGTCACTATTAGCAACGGTCTACAAAGAAGCATTGGTCTGCAATTGTTCATTTTCAAGTAACCAAGTGAAGTCTAAAAAGCCTACTTTTAATTCCGATCGTAGAAAAATTATATACCGTGAGTTTATTTTAACATGAAACATAGGACTCTGTATATCCATGGTTACGAATTTGACAGTGTTCTTTTAAAATGAAACATAGGGAGTCAAATAAACTGCATTATTTTATTTAAAGATCTGATTGTCGATATTTTTGACTTAGGATTCAGGCTTAAAGCATAGACTTTATTGATTTCTTTTTTGATTTTCGATATAACTACTAACCGAATTGCTTGTAAATTAATTATCGAATAAGGTTCTATGACGATGTTTCTTATGGTTATGGTAGCATGGTTGGTATCGAGTATCATATAAAACACAAAGTTCTATGGCTTCTATGTGACGACGTAGAACTAAGTGCAAAAACCTATTAATCCCAAATTTACAAATATTTGGGATTTTTGCTGTAAACTATAACACTGGGTATGCATATAACTTCGTTACTATGATACTATATGGATAGGATTTGCCTGATTCTTGCACCCAACAATCAGCAATATATTAAAATGTACAAAAAAAGGCTCTAGAATTAGGAAGCGTGTTTTTGTAAATTGTGTGAAAGTCGTCTCGTAATAAAGTCATAATTAAAAAGGTGTATTTTATTTAGTAAAGTAGTAGAAACACAACATATACATACATTGAACATTATACATAACCCAGTGCCAAAATGAAACATAGAAGCTTATAATTTTAAGACAGCAACAACTGACATCCTAATGTAAGTCAGATTTTTTATTATTGTTTTTTAGTTTTATAACTTTTTTCTAATTTGAATTTTCGAATTTACGCGGGCTCATAAAATGATAGCTGTCAGACTTATCACAAATATACTTGTTCGTGTTAATTATTGCTCTTAATATTACCTAATTATTTAAAATTTTTGGAGCAATAATTTCTGATCGAAATTATATTATTTCTATAGGTACCTTTACCACTTTACCATTGCTTTATAATAAAACATAAATAAAGTATTATATGTAGATATATTATTTTTATGCAACAATGCATTTCATATTATTTTTAAATAATATTTAATTATTTCCTAAAATTACAGTTGATTGGCAACACACGGCGCCATCTATTTAGAATGTTATGTACTAAAAAAACAAGCCTCACTTGGTCACACTCCATAGACAACATGCATGTGGAATTTGAATTGCCGCCGTTTCGACTTTTGACAAAGTCGGTGCATGACAATTCGGGATTTGAAAAAGTCTGAGCAAATAAGAGATGTGTTTATAAATTCTTGTGTTGCATATTCGGATAAATTATAGAGTTGTGTTTACGAATTTCGGGGCATGAATAAAGTTAGCAGGCGGGGTATATAAATTCGGGTTTTGCAAATTCGTGGTATGAAAAGTCGATGTAAATATAAGTTGAGTATTTATATTCGGGTGTTGAAATATCGGGATGTGAATAAGTTAGCAGGCACGAATATAAATTCGGGATTTGCAAGTTCGGATAAAATAAAAGACTGTGTTTCTAAATTCTGGTTATAAAAAGTCGATGTAAATATAAGTTGAGTTTAAAAAGTTCGGGATTTAAGATGCTACCCGTAGTTTCCGCCGTTGTAAATTTATTTTTAATCGAACATGGAGTTTTGTAGCTAAGTTTCAAGTACTTTATTTATTGAATGATCTACTATAAATGGTTTTAATTGCGATTGTCAGCTTCTTAGTTTAGTGAATCTACATTTTAAAAATTAAAAATATCAGAAAATTACTAATTGTGCAGCATTGTTTGAAATTTATAATCTTAGAAATGACCGTTACGTCTTGCCATGCCTGTGCTTATTTTGGTTGAAAAGTTACACGGAAAACTAACTGTATATTAATTTAATAATTAAAACTTAAAACTTAGACACAGAAACTTTCTCTTTCCTTAAATTTATTCGATTATGAATTAAACATTAATAAGTGTCTAAAAACTGATTCGGAATTTGTTCAACGAAGTAAACAAAGAAGTAAGTGCAAACAAAAACTTCACGGAAACTTAAAATTCTTGATAATTAATGTAAGGATAATTAACTATATTATAAGTTATTTAAAGCCCTGTTCACCACTGGGGTCACACATGCGACACACGGGCAACAAAATCAAACGTGTGAAACGTTTGTAGCCTCAAAATAGTTTTTTACTTCCTTGTACGGAGTAATAAGGAAGTATTGTAATCCCGAAAAATTTCGGTTTTCAGATTTTGATGGAAATATCCGTTTTGAACTTTTCTGAATCCATTATGACTAGTTTCGTCGTGACGTCTGTACGTATGTATGTACGTATGTACGTACGTACGGGCGTACGTATGTGTGTCACATAACTCAAATTCGGTTAGACGTAGAAAGTTGAAATTTTGTATATAGGACTGTTATAGCATCTAGTTGTGCACCTCCTATTTTTGGTTTCAATCTACAAACCGGAAGTAGTGAATTTTAAAAAATATTCGATAAATATTTAATTTAAGACAATTTTTTTATTTTAAATGAAAGATTATGTGATTATTACCTACAATCGGTATTTTATAAATATTTTTGTATCTGGTATCATTTAAGAATAATTAAAGTATATATTTATAATTTAGTATTTCGGTATCTTGTAGTCCATGATCGATTAACATTTGTTACTACATAAAATTTAAATGTTTATAACATGACAGTGACAATAGTAAAATATGCTTTATATCTTCTTCTGCAGTTTAAATAAAATGACTAAAATATATTTGTGAGTATACTAGTATACTAAGTTAAAATAATTTTTTATATTATTCTACATTTAAGTAAAAGTATGAACAAACAAGGCGTACAAGGAAGTCATGTGGTGTCCACGTCAGATTTTTTTCTTTACTTCATAGAAGCCACAAAAAAGTAGCGCCTCTATTTCACAATAGTCCAGTAACCTAGTACATCGTAAGTTGCATCAAGTGGTGGTAGTATGTTACTTTTTTTTCTTGTATAGGAATAGGATGTGACTGAGATGCAAAATCCAAGTTTTAGACCTCGGCAACCCTCAGGAACACTTTTGAATATCTCAAAAACTGCTAAATTTTTGCACTTTTTTCGGTTTCTTACCATTTTGTGTATGAAGGAGCACGATTTATACAAAGACCATTATATGCATTTTTAAACTAGATTACAGCTTTTCAAAATTTGGTTAATTTACCAAACTTGAAAATTTTGAGCTAGTTTTCGTGATACACAAAAATATCTGAACGAATAATGATATTGACTTCCGGTTTGCAGCACTGAATTCCTCGTACTTTTTTCTATAAGATACATTCTGTCAAAAATTTTCAATGGTTTTGCTTGAGCTGAAATTTAAAGTTTTTCCCCGAGAGAATATAGTAAAATTTTTGTAGAAGAGAAACGGTTGGAGTTTCAAATTAGTAGATTTTGCCAAACTTTGAAAAGCTGTATATCGGAAACTATTAGGGCTACCGAGTCCATTCTGGTCTCAGATTGTAGACAATTATTTAATCTAGTTTAAAAATGCATATAATGGTCTTTGTCGAAATCGTGCTCCTTCATAGTCAAAATGGTAAGAAACCGAAAAAAGTGCAAAAATTTAGCAGTTTTTGAGATGTTCAGAAGTGTTCCGGAGGGTTGCCGAGGTCGAAAACTTGGATTTTGCATCCCAGGCATATCACATACAAGAAAAAAAATAGAAAACTACTACCACCACTTGATGCAACTTAGGCCCATTATAACCATGACAAGGTTACTGGACTACAAGCAACACACACAGAATTTTTACTGTTGCTTGTGTGTATTCTGTGTCCATGTGTGAACATGGCATAAGACAACGAGTACCTATATTTTATGCATTTGATTATTTATAATTTATAACTTTGTGTTTGTTCTTTTGTGTTCATATTTATGTAACAACATTAAAATAATTATTGTAGCTAATAAATCTGTATACATATTATTTAACTTCTTTAAATGAATTTTTTCTGAACAACCTATAATATGAAATAGGTAAATTCATTGAAATGTGGAAAACAATGTGCAAATCAAGTTGCGCAGATTACTTTATCTAGCGTCAGTTCCAAGATCAGCCCAGCATGTTTAGCGCGAGCCCGCGTTACCCTATTCCTTCCGCACCGCACTTCTATTTCCCCGCTCCTACATAATGATCTTAGTTCATCAGTCTGCTGCATAGTGTCACTAGTAACTGAACGATTGGAATCGTCTCGCTGAATAACATAGTACTTGGGTCTCTTATTCTTATCTTTACTCAATGCTATTAGCAATCAATAAAAATGTTGTCATTTTTCATTTATATCATCATTATCTATGGAAGCTAAAATTGTGAATGTAGGAAAACAATACAAACAAGGAAGTAACAAATATAAACAAACTTGACATTTATGAAAAAATTTGATTTTGATAAAGAATATTACGAACGATAATGGATATTGAAGACGATAATTTTGAATTTACACCACCTGACGTTGAAGATGCTGCCAATGCAGCTACATTGGAATTATTACCTACAAAATCAAGAGAGAGGTATGAATACGCTTACTCTAAATTTTTAATGTGGTTTAAGGAAAAAGAATGCAAGCGCATAACTGAAAAAGAAATTTTGGCATATTTATCTGAAAAATCGAAGACTTTGTAAACATCTACGCTGTGGTCGGAAAGCTACTGTAATTTTACATCACGATATATTGATATTAATAAGTTTAGTAAAGTAACAGCATTTTTGAAAAGAAAATCAGATGGTTATGTAGCCAAAAAATCAAAAACACTAACCAAGGACCAAATTGATAGATTTATACTGGAAGCTCCAAATAAATCTTATTTGATGACAAAAGTGGCTTTAATTCTTGGGATATCAGGAGCTCTACGCCGTGACGAATTGACAAAAATTACAATAGATGACATCGAGGATGCACACTCAGCTTTAATAGTAAAAGTACCGGATACAAAGACGAAAACGCCACGAACATTCACAGTTGTTGCAAATAAAAACTGTGTAATTAATTACCTAGATATCTACCGAGACTACTTGGCACTGCGGCCTAAACATACGGAGCATCGACGCTTGTTTATTACAAAGATGGTAAATGTACCACACAAGTTGTAGGGCGAAACACATTTGGAAAGTTGCCTTGTATTATAACAGAATATCTTGGCATATCAAATCCAAAATGTTATACAGGACACTGCTTTGGAAGGTCGTCTGCAACTCTACTTGCCGATGCAGGAGCCAATTTAACAACTGTTAAGAGACACGGAGGGTGGAAGTCTTCAACCGTTGCAGAGAGCTACATAGAAGATTCAGTTGAAAATAAATTAAAAGTTGCCAATAAAATTTTCTAACCATAATGAAATTGTAAATGTAAATAATCTTCAAACCATTAACAATAACGATATTGCAATCTCTACAGCATCTAATAACGGCTTTTCATCTCTCACAATAACTACTGGCAATAATTGTAATATAAATATAAATGTAACTAAATATTAATAAATTATTTATAATACTAAACACATTTTCATAAGCAGCGGGCCAGCCGGTGGAATCTCAGGTAGCCTTTGCTGAAACACAGTTTGTAGTTCCCCTAGGCAAATATAGATGGCATTCTTTCATAAATTATCGGTAAAAAAGAGAATTATTTTATCAAAAGTGCGAAATAATTGTAAAGTAGGCGTTATAAATTTTGTTCATGTTACATTTTTACCTTCCGCTTACCTGTAAAGGAAGGAATTGGAATCATGCTAAAAATCGGGTAGTGAGTTTTTAGTGTATGAGCACGAATTAGGGTCCTTACAATTCATTTTTGATAGTTTCCCGATGATGTCTGTATGTATGTGTGTATGTGTGTGCGTGTGTGTGTGTGTGTATGTGTGTGGTCCGGGCCGATGCCGGATGTCACATAACTCAAATACGAATTACTAAAAAAATTTGATATTTGGTATTTTACAATTGTATACGAATAGGAAGAGCACATTAGATTTTGGTACAAATATCTTCACCGGAAGTGATATTTTTTGAAGATTGAACAAGATAATTGTCAAAAATTTATATAAATTTTGATAAATATAATATTTATTTGTAATAAGAATAAGAGGCAAAGTTATTTGCAACTTACGTTATAAAAAAATTGTCCTTATCTGGTAGCATTAAAGAACTGCAGTAAAATTTAAAAAATAAATTTATCAGATAAAACGTTGAAATCTTGTGATCCATGTTCGGTTGATTTTTGTTTCTGCGTAAAAAATATTGACAGGTGAGATGGGTGACAAGTTGACATACTAGCGCCATATAAGTCATAAGTAAGATATTAAATGTAGTAATTCAACGGAGGATGGCTTCAACACAGAAGAGTTTGCCTGTGAACGAATCTTTTGATTCAGGTGATGCAAATTTCTATGTTTGAATATTTTAGATTTTTATTTGTATATTTTAGGGACACCGGATTGTATACGTATACATTTATGTTTATAAGTCTAGATTTGGCGGAAGGTTGTGTGCAGGCCACTTCAGATTTTTAATTTTGACATTTTCTTAGTGCAAGTATTTCCTTCACTTGATAACACATTTTGACTACAAATGATACTGTAAGTAATTATTTATTATAAATAACAAAACTGCACATTAACATTTCGTTATTAAATTATAGAATTATTCATATGGATACGATTTACGAAAATATATGAATAAAATAAGAATACGAGATTGAGAAACTGACAACTCGGAAGAAAATTCATAATATATCAGCCTTCGCTACATATAAGTGTGTCAATATCTTAAAATTTTATGTTAATAATTTAAAAATTATCCCGAACGACATTTGGTAAATATACTTTTTTATTATATTTACTTACTTTACATTTGTGTGTCTTATTGTGTGTTATATTTCGAAAGTGCCATGTAGATTATGATTATTTGTTTACTAATAAAACGTTTTTGAAGGTATTATGTGTGTTACTTATTTTTTTTGAGAACTACAATAATTTTACAAGAAGAAATATGAATAACAAATCCAAGCCAGCTATGCCCACGTCAAATTTAGTTCTCCTCGGCAAATATAGGGGCGCTACGAACTGTGTTTCAAGCAAAAGCATCTAGATTCCTATCTTTAGCTTGTTTATCGATGCAGCGGGCTGAAAATACTTTCATACTCATGGGCGTCCACAGAGAGGGGCAAGAGGGGGGGGCACTTACTCATTACATGTTTCAGAATATAAATTTAAAATTTTTAATTAGTGAGCTATGTATTGTATTTTTGTTGTGCTCATATAGTTTGCTTTATGCATTATGAGAGTAGTAAGTAGTGATACAACTTATGTAGGATACGTAGTACACTAATACACAAAATAAGTTCCGTCCGTCCGCGCAACTGTGGTGAGGCGAGCGGTCGTAAGTTGGAGAGCATACCAGAAAACATAAAAGTCTGGCGATTCACGAATCTTTATCTATAAAAATTACCACAATGGGGTACTTATATGGTACTGAAAATTAGATATTTAACACTATAAACATAATGTTGGGTCTAAAACAATGGTAAAAATACAAATTTTATTTAAAAAAAATTATATGTTTTTTAGTAAATTGAAAAAGAAATTTTACTGTGACGTCACTATTTTGCATTGAACATATAATATGGGAACTTTCTATGTCACACCACATTTTCATTAATTATTTTTGGGCCTGTTAATACAAATTTTGGAAAAATAAAAAATACGGGTCCCAAAGTTTCTTCTTTCTTCTTCAAAAATATTCAAATAAAATTTACTAGACGAAATGGATATTAGAAATTATTTCAAAATACAAAAATTTCTGTTACTAAAATGTTTATTATGATTTTCTTTTTTAAATAAATTTTGCTCCCCCTTGCAAAAATTCCTGCGGACGCCCATGTTCATACTGTCACTATTAGCAACGGTCTACAAAGAAGCATTGGTCTGCAATTGTTCATTTTCAAGTAACCAAGTGAAGTCTAAAAAGCCTACTTTTAATTCCGATCGTAGAAAAATTATATACCGTGAGTTTATTTTAACATGAAACATAGGACTCTGTATATCCATGGTTACGAATTTGACAGTGTCCTTTTAAAATGAAACATAGGAAGTCAAATAAACTGCATATTATTTTATTTAAAGATTAATAGCTATTAACGTACCTAGGAATGTTATGAGTATCATTACAGCCGCAGGTGTCAGTTTGAAATCAGAGCTCGTAGAGCGAGGATTTTAAGACATCTAAGGCCTGTTATGACTCATAACATCCGTGGTTTGTTCAATAGTTTATCGGTTTCAGAATAATAACACGTTAAAGTCATTAATAAATATTAGTTTTTGAAAATCTCTAATGAATAACGTCATTGTCATCATTTTAGAAGGTGATCAAGTAAGTCTGTTGTCTGTAAGTTTTTATTTAACGTCATGGTTACAATTGTTTTGTATCATATTTATAAATAAAAATTTTATTTAATATAATAAATAATACAATTAATATATATTATGATAAGCAGGAGAAGTAATTTTTGTATTATTGTTGTTTTGAGTTCCGTTTGTATTTAAATAGTGTTATATTATCATTGTTTTATTTTCATTTTCTTGATTGTTTTGACATGTCAGTATGGTAATATTACCTTACAGAATACAGTTATTACTTACTTACCAGCCTACTTTTGTGCATGTAAATATAGGTTTAATATCCTGAAACCGGTAAAGAAATTAACAAAATAATAAGAAAATTTACACAAATTAACAAGAAAATAAATAAATTACAATAAATATTACCAATATCGCCATCTGATTGTCGATATTTTTGTCTTAGGATTCAGGCTTAATGCATAGACTTTATTGATTTCTTTTTTGATTTTCGATATAACTACTAACCGAATTGCTTGTAAATTAATTATTGAATAAGGTTCTATGACTATGTTTCTTATGGTTATGGTAGCATGGTAGGTATCGAGTATCATATAAAACACAAAGTTCTATGGCTTCTATGTGGCTTCTAAGTGCAAAAACCTATTAATCCCAAATTTACAAATATTTGAGATTTTTGCCTTCGAGCATATACTGACTAGAGGCCGCCTTACGGCGTTTGTTGTGATCGGAAGATATGCGGTAGGGGAGATTAGCGGGGTCGGAAGCCGTGATGTATTGAGGGATGCGTAATTTCTTAGTATTATTTCACAAAGTAAAATAATACTCACAAAATCTCATAAAACTTTTCACAAAGTAAACGCAGAACTTAAGTTTATAGTAAAATGACATGTGTAACAAGAAGTAACACAGAATAACAGCAAAACGCTGCCCGCAATACACCATGACTTCCAGCCCCGCAAGTCCCCCCTACTGCATATCTTCCGATCACAACAAGCTATGCATTGGTATAGGGAATTACTTCTCTAGTCAGTATATGCTCGAAGATTTTTGCTATAAGATTATAACACTGGGTATGCATATAACTTCGTTACTATGGATAGGATTTGCCTGATTCTTGCACCCAACAATCAGCAATATATTAAAATGTACAAAAAAAGGCACTAGAATTAGGAAGCGTGTTTTTGTAACTTGTGCGAAAGTCGTCTCGTAATAAAGTCATAATTAAAAAGGTGTATTTTATTTAGTAAAGTAGTAGAAACACAACATATACATACATTGAACATTATACATAACCCAGTTCCAAAATGAAACATAGAAGCTTATAATTTTAAGACAGCAATTTGCTTTTGCTTAAAAAATATAATAACAGACACAACTGACATCCTAATGTAAGTCAGATTTTTATTATTGTTTTTTAGTTTCATGACTTTTTTCTAATTTGAATTTTCGAATTTACGCGGGCTCATAAAATGATAGCTGTCAGACTTATCACAAATATACTTGTTCGTGTTAATTATTGCTCTTAATATTACCTAATTATTTAAATTTTTGGAGCAATAATTTCTGATCGAAATTATATTATTTCTATACCTTTACCACTTTACCATTGCTTTATAATAAAACATAAATAAAGTATTATATGTAGATATATTATTTTTATGCAACAATGCATTTCATATTATTTTTAAATAATATTTAATTATTTACTAAAATTACAGTTGATTGGCAACACACGGCGAGAATGTTACGAGTATGTGCTAAAAAACAAGCCTCACTTGGTCACACTCCATAGACAACATGCATGTGGAATTTGAATTGCCGCCGTTTATGATTATTATTATTATGTGATTATTACCTACAATCGGTATTTTATAAATATTTTTGTATCTGGTATCATTTAAGAATAATTAAAGTATATATTTATAATTTAGTATTTCGGTATCTTGTAGTCCATGATCGATTAACATTTGTTACTACATAAAATTTAAATGTTTATAACATGACAGTGACAATAGTAAAATATGCTTTATATCTTCTTCTGCAGTTTAAATAAAATGACTAAAATATATTTGTGAGTATACTAGTATACTAAGTTAAAATAATTTTTTATATTATTCTACATTTAAGTAAAAGTATGAACAAACAAGGCGTACAAGGAAGTCATGTGGTGTCCACGTCAGATTTTTTTCTTTACTTCATAGAAGCCACAAAAAAGTAGCGCCTCTATTTCACAATAGTCCAGTAACCTAGTACATCGTAAGTTGCATCAAGTGGTGGTAGTATGTTACTTTTTTTTCTTGTATAGGAATAGGATGTGACTGAGATGCAAAATCCAAGTTTTCGACCTCGGCAACCCTCAGGAACACTTTTGAATATCTCAAAAACTGCTAAATTTTTGCACTTTTTTCGGTTTCTTACCATTTTGTGTATGAAGGAGCACGATTTATACAAAGACCATTATATGCATTTTTAAACTAGATTACAGCTTTTCAAAATTTGGTTAATTTACCAAACTTGAAAATTTTGAGCTAGTTTTCGTGATACACAAAAATATCTGAACGAATAATGATATTGACTTCCGGTTTGCAGCACTGAATTCCTCGTACTTTTTTCTATAAGATACATTCTGTCAAAAATTTTCAATGGTTTTGCTTGAGCTGAAATTTAAAGTTTTTCCCCGAGAGAATATAGTAAAATTTTTGTAGAAGAGAAACGGTTGGAGTTTCAAATTAGTAGATTTTGCCAAACTTTGAAAAGCTGTATATCGGAAACTATTAGGGCTACCGAGTCCATTCTGGTCTCAGATTGTAGACAATTATTTAATCTAGTTTAAAAATGCATATAATGGTCTTTGTCGAAATCGTGCTCCTTCATAGTCAAAATGGTAAGAAACCGAAAAAAGTGCAAAAATTTAGCAGTTTTTGAGATGTTCAGAAGTGTTCCGGAGGGTTGCCGAGGTCGAAAACTTGGATTTTGCATCCCAGGCATATCACATACAAGAAAAAAAATAGAAAACTACTACCACCACTTGATGCAACTTAGGCCCATTATAACCATGACAAGGTTACTGGACTACAAGCAACACACACAGAATTTTTACTGTTGCTTGTGTGTATTCTGTGTCCATGTGTGAACATGGCATAAGACAACGAGTACCTATATTTTATGCATTTGATTATTTATAATTTATAACTTTGTGTTTGTTCTTTTGTGTTCATATTTATGTAACAACATTAAAATAATTATTGTAGCTAATAAATCTGTATACATATTATTTAACTTCTTTAAATGAATTTTTTCTGAACAACCTATAATATGAAATAGGTAAATTCATTGAAATGTGGAAAACAATGTGCAAATCAAGTTGCGCAGATTACTTTATCTAGCGTCAGTTCCAAGATCAGCCCAGCATGTTTAGCGCGAGCCCGCGTTACCCTATTCCTTCCGCACCGCACTTCTATTTCCCCGCTCCTACATAATGATCTTAGTTCATCAGTCTGCTGCATAGTGTCACTAGTAACTGAACGATTGGAATCGTCTCGCTGAATAACATAGTACTTGGGTCTCTTATTCTTATCTTTACTCAATGCTATTAGCAATCAATAAAAATGTTGTCATTTTTCATTTATATCATCATTATCTATGGAAGCTAAAATTGTGAATGTAGGAAAACAATACAAACAAGGAAGTAACAAATATAAACAAACTTGACATTTATGAAAAAATTTGATTTTGATAAAGAATATTACGAACGATAATGGATATTGAAGACGATAATTTTGAATTTACACCACCTGACGTTGAAGATGCTGCCAATGCAGCTACATTGGAATTATTACCTACAAAATCAAGAGAGAGGTATGAATACGCTTACTCTAAATTTTTAATGTGGTTTAAGGAAAAAGAATGCAAGCGCATAACTGAAAAAGAAATTTTGGCATATTTATCTGAAAAATCGAAGACTTTGTAAACATCTACGCTGTGGTCGGAAAGCTACTGTAATTTTACATCACGATATATTGATATTAATAAGTTTAGTAAAGTAACAGCATTTTTGAAAAGAAAATCAGATGGTTATGTAGCCAAAAAATCAAAAACACTAACCAAGGACCAAATTGATAGATTTATACTGGAAGCTCCAAATAAATCTTATTTGATGACAAAAGTGGCTTTAATTCTTGGGATATCAGGAGCTCTACGCCGTGACGAATTGACAAAAATTACAATAGATGACATCGAGGATGCACACTCAGCTTTAATAGTAAAAGTACCGGATACAAAGACGAAAACGCCACGAACATTCACAGTTGTTGCAAATAAAAACTGTGTAATTAATTACCTAGATATCTACCGAGACTACTTGGCACTGCGGCCTAAACATACGGAGCATCGACGCTTGTTTATTACAAAGATGGTAAATGTACCACACAAGTTGTAGGGCGAAACACATTTGGAAAGTTGCCTTGTATTATAACAGAATATCTTGGCATATCAAATCCAAAATGTTATACAGGACACTGCTTTGGAAGGTCGTCTGCAACTCTACTTGCCGATGCAGGAGCCAATTTAACAACTGTTAAGAGACACGGAGGGTGGAAGTCTTCAACCGTTGCAGAGAGCTACATAGAAGATTCAGTTGAAAATAAATTAAAAGTTGCCAATAAAATTTTCTAACCATAATGAAATTGTAAATGTAAATAATCTTCAAACCATTAACAATAACGATATTGCAATCTCTACAGCATCTAATAACGGCTTTTCATCTCTCACAATAACTACTGGCAATAATTGTAATATAAATATAAATGTAACTAAATATTAATAAATTATTTATAATACTAAACACATTTTCATAAGCAGCGGGCCAGCCGGTGGAATCTCAGGTAGCCTTTGCTGAAACACAGTTTGTAGTTCCCCTAGGCAAATATAGATGGCATTCTTTCATAAATTATCGGTAAAAAAGAGAATTATTTTATCAAAAGTGCGAAATAATTGTAAAGTAGGCGTTATAAATTTTGTTCATGTTACATTTTTACCTTCCGCTTACCTGTAAAGGAAGGAATTGGAATCATGCTAAAAATCGGGTAGTGAGTTTTTAGTGTATGAGCACGAATTAGGGTCCTTACAATTCATTTTTGATAGTTTCCCGATGATGTCTGTATGTATGTGTGTATGTGTGTGCGTGTGTGTGTGTGTGTATGTGTGTGGTCCGGGCCGATGCCGGATGTCACATAACTCAAATACGAATTACTAAAAAAATTTGATATTTGGTATTTTACAATTGTATACGAATAGGAAGAGCACATTAGATTTTGGTACAAATATCTTCACCGGAAGTGATATTTTTTGAAGATTGAACAAGATAATTGTCAAAAATTTATATAAATTTTGATAAATATAATATTTATTTGTAATAAGAATAAGAGGCAAAGTTATTTGCAACTTACGTTATAAAAAAATTGTCCTTATCTGGTAGCATTAAAGAACTGCAGTAAAATTTAAAAAATAAATTTATCAGATAAAACGTTGAAATCTTGTGATCCATGTTCGGTTGATTTTTGTTTCTGCGTAAAAAATATTGACAGGTGAGATGGGTGACAAGTTGACATACTAGCGCCATATAAGTCATAAGTAAGATATTAAATGTAGTAATTCAACGGAGGATGGCTTCAACACAGAAGAGTTTGCCTGTGAACGAATCTTTTGATTCAGGTGATGCAAATTTCTATGTTTGAATATTTTAGATTTTTATTTGTATATTTTAGGGACACCGGATTGTATACGTATACATTTATGTTTATAAGTCTAGATTTGGCGGAAGGTTGTGTGCAGGCCACTTCAGATTTTTAATTTTGACATTTTCTTAGTGCAAGTATTTCCTTCACTTGATAACACATTTTGACTACAAATGATACTGTAAGTAATTATTTATTATAAATAACAAAACTGCACATTAACATTTCGTTATTAAATTATAGAATTATTCATATGGATACGATTTACGAAAATATATGAATAAAATAAGAATACGAGATTGAGAAACTGACAACTCGGAAGAAAATTCATAATATATCAGCCTTCGCTACATATAAGTGTGTCAATATCTTAAAATTTTATGTTAATAATTTAAAAATTATCCCGAACGACATTTGGTAAATATACTTTTTTATTATATTTACTTACTTTACATTTGTGTGTCTTATTGTGTGTTATATTTCGAAAGTGCCATGTAGATTATGATTATTTGTTTACTAATAAAACGTTTTTGAAGGTATTATGTGTGTTACTTATTTTTTTTGAGAACTACAATAATTTTACAAGAAGAAATATGAATAACAAATCCAAGCCAGCTATGCCCACGTCAAATTTAGTTCTCCTCGGCAAATATAGGGGCGCTACGAACTGTGTTTCAAGCAAAAGCATCTAGATTCCTATCTTTAGCTTGTTTATCGATGCAGCGGGCTGAAAATACTTTCATACTCATGGGCGTCCACAGAGAGGGGCAAGAGGGGGGGGCACTTACTCATTACATGTTTCAGAATATAAATTTAAAATTTTTAATTAGTGAGCTATGTATTGTATTTTTGTTGTGCTCATATAGTTTGCTTTATGCATTATGAGAGTAGTAAGTAGTGATACAACTTATGTAGGATACGTAGTACACTAATACACAAAATAAGTTCCGTCCGTCCGCGCAACTGTGGTGAGGCGAGCGGTCGTAAGTTGGAGAGCATACCAGAAAACATAAAAGTCTGACGATTCACGAATCTTTATCTATAAAAATTACCACAATGGGGTACTTATATGGTACTGAAAATTAGATATTTAACACTATAAACATAATGTTGGGTCTAAAACAATGGTAAAAATACAAATTTTATTTAAAAAAAATTATATGTTTTTTAGTAAATTGAAAAAGAAATTTTACTGTGACGTCACTATTTTGCATTGAACATATAATATGGGAACTTTCTATGTCACACCACATTTTCATTAATTATTTTTGGGCCTGTTAATACAAATTTTGGAAAAATAAAAAATACGGGTCCCAAAGTTTCTTCTTTCTTCTTCAAAAATATTCAAATAAAATTTACTAGACGAAATGGATATTAGAAATTATTTCAAAATACAAAAATTTCTGTTACTAAAATGTTTATTATGATTTTCTTTTTTAAATAAATTTTGCTCCCCCTTGCAAAAATTCCTGCGGACGCCCATGTTCATACTGTCACTATTAGCAACGGTCTACAAAGAAGCATTGGTCTGCAATTGTTCATTTTCAAGTAACCAAGTGAAGTCTAAAAAGCCTACTTTTAATTCCGATCGTAGAAAAATTATATACCGTGAGTTTATTTTAACATGAAACATAGGACTCTGTATATCCATGGTTACGAATTTGACAGTGTCCTTTTAAAATGAAACATAGGAAGTCAAATAAACTGCATTATTTTATTTAAAGATTAATAGCTATTAACGTACCTAGGAATGTTATGAGTATCATTACAGCCGCAGGTGTCAGTTTGAAATCAGAGCTCGTAGAGCGAGGATTTTAAGACATCTAAGGCCTGTTATGACTCATAACATCCGTGGTTTGTTCAATAGTTTATCGGTTTCAGAATAATAACACGTTAAAGTCATTAATAAATATTAGTTTTTGAAAATCTCTAATGAATAACGTCATTGTCATCATTTTAGAAGGTGATCAAGTAAGTCTGTTGTCTGTAAGTTTTTATTTAACGTCATGGTTACAATTGTTTTGTATCATATTTATAAATAAAAATTTTATTTAATATAATAAATAATACAATTAATATATATTATGATAAGCAGGAGAAGTAATTTTTGTATTATTGTTGTTTTGAGTTCCGTTTGTATTTAAATAGTGTTATATTATCATTGTTTTATTTTCATTTTCTTGATTGTTTTGACATGTCAGTATGGTAATATTACCTTACAGAATACAGTTATTACTTACTTACCAGCCTACTTTTGTGCATGTAAATATAGGTTTAATATCCTGAAACCGGTAAAGAAATTAACAAAATAATAAGAAAATTTACACAAATTAACAAGAAAATAAATAAATTACAATAAATATTACCAATATCGCCATCTGATTGTCGATATTTTTGTCTTAGGATTCAGGCTTAATGCATAGACTTTATTGATTTCTTTTTTGATTTTCGATATAACTACTAACCGAATTGCTTGTAAATTAATTATTGAATAAGGTTCTATGACTATGTTTCTTATGGTTATGGTAGCATGGTAGGTATCGAGTATCATATAAAACACAAAGTTCTATGGCTTCTATGTGGCTTCTAAGTGCAAAAACCTATTAATCCCAAATTTACAAATATTTGAGATTTTTGCCTTCGAGCATATACTGACTAGAGGCCGCCTTACGGCGTTTGTTGTGATCGGAAGATATGCGGTAGGGGAGATTAGCGGGGTCGGAAGCCGTGATGTATTGAGGGATGCGTAATTTCTTAGTATTATTTCACAAAGTAAAATAATACTCACAAAATCTCATAAAACTTTTCACAAAGTAAACGCAGAACTTAAGTTTATAGTAAAATGACATGTGTAACAAGAAGTAACACAGAATAACAGCAAAACGCTGCCCGCAATACACCATGACTTCCAGCCCCGCAAGTCCCCCCTACTGCATATCTTCCGATCACAACAAGCTATGCATTGGTATAGGGAATTACTTCTCTAGTCAGTATATGCTCGAAGATTTTTGCTATAAGATTATAACACTGGGTATGCATATAACTTCGTTACTATGGATAGGATTTGCCTGATTCTTGCACCCAACAATCAGCAATATATTAAAATGTACAAAAAAAGGCACTAGAATTAGGAAGCGTGTTTTTGTAACTTGTGCGAAAGTCGTCTCGTAATAAAGTCATAATTAAAAAGGTGTATTTTATTTAGTAAAGTAGTAGAAACACAACATATACATACATTGAACATTATACATAACCCAGTTCCAAAATGAAACATAGAAGCTTATAATTTTAAGACAGCAATTTGCTTTTGCTTAAAAAATATAATAACAGACACAACTGACATCCTAATGTAAGTCAGATTTTTATTATTGTTTTTTAGTTTCATGACTTTTTTCTAATTTGAATTTTCGAATTTACGCGGGCTCATAAAATGATAGCTGTCAGACTTATCACAAATATACTTGTTCGTGTTAATTATTGCTCTTAATATTACCTAATTATTTAAATTTTTGGAGCAATAATTTCTGATCGAAATTATATTATTTCTATACCTTTACCACTTTACCATTGCTTTATAATAAAACATAAATAAAGTATTATATGTAGATATATTATTTTTATGCAACAATGCATTTCATATTATTTTTAAATAATATTTAATTATTTACTAAAATTACAGTTGATTGGCAACACACGGCGCCATCTATTGAGAATGTTACGAGTATGTGCTAAAAAACAAGCCTCACTTGGTCACACTCCATAGACAACATGCATGTGGAATTTGAATTGCCGCCGTTTCGGCTTTTGACAAAGTCGGTGCATGACAATTCGGGATTTGAAAAAGTGTGAGCAAATAAAAGATGTGTTTATAAATTCTTGTGTTGCATATTTGGATAAATTATAGAGTTGTGTTTACGAATTTCGGGGCATGAATAAAGTTAGCAGGCGGGGTATATAAATTCGGGTTTTGCAAATTCGTGGTATGAAAAGTCGATGTAAATATAAGTTGAGTATTTATATTCGGGTGTTGAAATATCGGGATGTGAATAAGTTAGCAGGCACGAATATAAATTCGGGATTTGCAAGTTCGGATAAAATAAAAGACTGTGTTTCTAAATTCTGGTTATAAAAAGTCGATGTAAATATAAGTTAAGTTTAAAAAGTTCGGGATTTAAGATGCTACCCAAAAAATGTGACCATTTGTTTATAATGGTAACTATAGGAAGTGTCCCAACCTATCTTCTAGGAACCGTGACACTAGCGCTGCAGTTTTATATGGCAGAACTAAATACATATGACGTCATAGTGCTGTCATTTTGGGTATGTTCCAAAATTAAACCACATGTACCATGGTAATTTTTTTCAGGATGTCAGTACAAATTTGAAACGCGGTAACTGAAAACGGCGGTAAATTTTCGCATAAATTCGTTACCACGATCACCGTGCTAGAGAGCACGATATTTGAGGTAAATTTGTATTTGTGTATCGCGATCTCACAGTTTTAACTTAAAAATGTTGGTTTGTTTGTTGAATGGCTGATTTTTATTTGTTGAAAATGATTATACTTATACAAACGGATTTATCTATTCGAAAAATTTACGAAATCGTATGTAAACATGTATTATTTGTGTAATATTATATTATGCTTTATTAAGGATGAAAAAGTATGTTTTTGTGACTTTTGTGTTTCCATTTCAATAAATACTCTAACCTAAATGTCAAAATTTTACCGAAGCGTTTCACAAGTTATTGAGAGAAACGTCACATTCAGTTACCAAAGAATTACCGTAACATAATACCACGGTAAACATGGTTTAATTTTGGAACATACCCTTTATTCAAGCAAGCTGATAGCCCCTGGTGCTACCAGTCGCTGATAACAAAATTTCACCAAAAATCGTAGGTAATGAAGCTCATACCAGCATCAAAATTAGAACTGGTATGAACTCATTCTAGTTCCGAAACAGAGAAAATAATTATTCTATGAGCTGAGCATAGTTAAGTATTTTTGTAGATGTAAAAATGAATAGTGATAGAAAAAGGCGTTTATTACTTGCAATAGCTGCTGCTGCAGTAACAAATATTCAGAAAATTGCAATTAAGGAGGTACAATCGGGTGGTGATGGGTTAGGGGAATCTCCTATGCTCGCAATGCATTTGATATCAGGGTTCCAACTTATAAAAAATAATAATAAACATTTTTATTGTATGTAAACGCAGTCTATTCGCATTTTTATCTAATAAAATGAGATTAAAATCAATTAATTAAGAATATTATTAATTTTAATTATGTAAAACTTGTTTACTTTATAAGATATCATTCGGTCAAATACCAGTGGTAAACTACGGCAACGCTGTGCTGTTCTTATGTCAATCTGACAGATACTAAACATGAAGGTGAAGAGAATTCTGCACTTGAAATTTCATACAAATCGTTAGGTATAAATTATAAAATTAGCGACGATGGTTTTGGTCCTCAACTAGTTATGACCGAAACTATCGTCGCTAATTTCGTCCTTTTTAAACTCAAAAAATTACCTTACAAAGGTAAAAATAGACGAGGCAAGGTTTTTGGGCTATAAAGTTGAAAATTCAACATGAGAGTGAAGCTAGCAGCCGATTCGTAGCAGCCGATTCGAATTTGGACAACCCTAGCAATAAAAATACGAGGCAGGCTTGAAAATGTACTTTAGACTACAAAAGAATAACCACTTTTAAAAAATCAGCTGTAATATGTATTTTATATATTTTTTTAATACAATTTAATTCGCAGGGGTTCCTAATACATCAACCTTAAATAAATATAATTCAATTTTTATGTTAAATTAAGTCAATATAAATATGCGAGAATTTTATTTAATTTCAAGATGGTAAAAAAGATGCCTTATTTACGTAAAATTAATTTGACTCAAGAAAAAATAAACAATTCCTAACATTAACACCCCTATATCTCAATTATGGTTACCTGTATCACAACCATATTGTAGGGGGTTGTTCAGACAACTACCCTTATAAATATTTTGCATATTAAGAAATTTTTATCAGGGGATGAAATGTATTTATTTACGTTAAATTAATTTATCTCAAGGAAAAAGCAACAATTCCTATCATAAACACCCCTATATCTCAATAATTATGGTTACCTGTATCACAACCATATTGTAGAGGGTAGTTCAGACAACTACCTTTATAAATATTTTGCATATTAAGAAATTTTTATCTGGGGATGAAATGTATTTATTTACGTTAAATTAATTTATCTCAAGAAAAAAGCAACAATTCCTATCATAAACACCCCTATATCTCAATTATGGTTACCTGTATCACAACCATATTGTACAGGGTTGTTCACACAACTACCCTTATGAATATTTTGCATAGTAAGAAATTTTTATCAGGGGATGAAATGTCCTTATTTACGTAAAATTAAAACGACTCAAGAAAAAAGAAACAATTCATATCATTAACACCCCTATATCTCAATTATGGTTACCTGTATCACAACCATATTGCAGAGGGTTGTTCACACAACTACCCTTATGAATATTTTGCATAGTAAGAAATTTTTATCAGGGGATGAAATGTCCTTATTTACGTAAAATTAAAATGACACAAGAAAAAAGAAACAATTCATATCATTAACACCCCTATATCTCAATTATGGTTACCTGTATCACAACCATATTGCAGAGGGTTGTTCACACAACTACCCTTATGAATATTTTGCATAGTAAGAAATTTTTATCAGGGGATGAAATTTATTTATTTCCGTTAAATTAATTTATCTCAAGAAAAAAGAAACAATTCATATCATTAACACCCCTATATCTCAATTATGGTTACCTGTATCACAACCATATTGTAGAGGGTTGTTCACATAACTACCCTTATGAATATTTTGCATAGTAAGAAATTTTTATCAGGGGATGAAATGTCCTTATTTACGTAAAATTAAAATGACTCAAGAAAAAAGAAACAATTCCTGTCATAAACACCCCTATATCTCAATTATGGTTACCTGTATCACAACCATATTGTAGAGGGTTGTTCACATAACTACCCTTAATGATATTTTGCATAGCAATTAATTTTTATCAGGGGATGAAATGTCTTTATTTAAGTAAAAATAATTTGACTCAAGAAAAAAACAAAAATTCTTATCACAAACATCCCCATATCTCCCTTATAGATACCTGTATCACAAACATATTTTACACGGTTGTTTACACAACTACCCTTATTAATATTTTACATATTAACTAATTTTTTTTAGGGGATGAAATGTCTTTATTTATGTAAAATTAATTTGTCTCTAGAGAAAAGCAACAATTCTTGTCATAAACACCCCTATATCTCAATTATGGTTACCTGTATCACAATCATGTTGTAGAGGGTTGTTCAGACAACTACCCTTATGAATATTTTGCATATTAAGAAATTTTTATCAGGGGATGAAATGTTTTTATTTACGTAAAATTAATTTATCTCAAGAAAAAAGCAACAATTCCTTTTATAAACAACCCCATATCTCTCTTATAGTTATCTGTATCACAACCATATTTCAGAGGGTTGTTCACGCAACTACCCTTATAGATATTTTGCATAGTAAGTAATTTTTATCAGGGGATGAAATGTCTTTATTTGCGTTAAATTAATTTATCTCAAGAAAAAGCAACTATTCCTATTATAAACAGCCCCATACCTCCCTTATAGTTATCTGTATCACAACTATGTTTTAGGGGGTTGTTCACACAACTACCCTTATGGATATTTTGCATAGTAATTAATTTTTATCAGGGGATGAAATGTCTTTATTTACGTAAAATTAATTTGACTCAAGAAAAAAGAAACAATTCCTATCACTAACACCCCTATATATCAATTATAGTTACCTGTATCACAACTATGTTTTAGAGGGTTGTTCACACAACTACCCTGATAGATATTTTGCGTGGTAAATAATTTTTATCAGCGGATGAAATGTCTTTATTTACATAAAATTAATTTGTCTCACGAAAAAAACAACAATTCTTATTACTAACATCCCCATTTTCCTTATAGGTCGCTGTTTCGCAACGATATTTAATAAAATTGTTAATACAACTAGCTACTATATTTTCAAGTTCTATTTATTAATGTATTCAGTGCATGTGATTTTCCAATTTAATTAAAATTAATTTAATATTTAGAAAAATAATTATACAATTCAAGTACGCAATATCTCCCTTACAGTTTACTGTATCACAATCATTTGTATGACCAAACAATTAAAATAAGGTTGTGATACAGGTTACTATAAGGGAGATATTTTGAATTAAAAATGTATATCTATTTTCCCAACGTTAAATAAATTTCAAATAAATTTCAACAAGGCATTCCCTGTATAAATTGTTTAACATAACAAAATATGGTTGTAATACAGCGAACAGAAATGGGTGTGCTTATGAAAAGAATTTCTGTTTTTCTCTTGAGAAAAATGAATTTTACACAAATAAATGCATTTCATCCCCTGACAAAAATTACTTACCTACTACGCAAAATACTAATATGGGTAGCTGTATTAGCAACCCTCTATAATTTACTGTTATTATTAAAATTTCAACATTTTATGTTTTTCCCAACATTCAATTTGTTTTCATTAAATTTCAACATCACATCCCCTGAATAAATTGATCAAATAATTGTTTAAATATAGTGGGTAGTTATATAAAATACGCTGTAAAATATGGTTATGATACAGTGAACTTTAAGGGTGATATGAGGGTGTGTATAATATAAATTACTGTTTTTCTCTGGAGACATATTAGTTTTACGTAAATAAATACATTTCATCCCCTGATAAAAATTACTTACTATGCAAAATATCTATAAGGGTAGTTGTGTGAACAACCCTCTAAAACATAGTTGTGATACAGGTAACTATAATTGAGATATAGGGGTGCTTATGGTAGGATTTGTTGCTTTTTTCTTGAGATAAATTAATTTAACGTAAATAAAGAAATTTCATCCCCTGATAAAAATTAATTACTATGCAAAATATCATTAAGGGTAGTTATGTGAACAACCCCCTACAATATGGTTGTGATGCAGGTAACCATAATTGAGATATAGGGGTGTTTATGATAGGAATTGTTGCATTTTTCTTGAGATAAATTAATTTAACGCAAATAAAGACATTTCATCCCCTGATAAAAATTACTTACTATGCAAAATATCTATAAGGGTAGTTGCATGAACAACCCTCTGAAATATGGTTGTGATACAGATAACTATAAGGGAGATATATGGGGCTGTTTATAATAGGAATTGTTGCTTTTTTTCTTGAGATAAATTAATTTAACGCAAATAAAGACATTTCATCCCCTGATAAAAATTTCTTACTATGCAAAATATTCATAAGAGTAGTTGTGTAAACAACCCTCTACAATATGGTTGTGATACAGGTAACCATAATTGAGATATAGGGGTGTTTATGATAGGAATTGTTGCTTTTTTTCTTGAGATAAATTAATTTAACGCAAATAAAGACATTTCATCCCCTGATAAAAATTTCTTACTATGCAAAATATTCATAAGAGTTGTTGTGTAAACAACCCTCTACAATATGGTTGTGGTACAGGTAACCATAATTGAGATATAGGGGTGTTTATGATACGAATTGTTGCATTTTTCTTGAGATAAATTAATTTAACGCAAATAAAGACATTTCATCCCCTGATAAAAATTACTTACTATGCAAAATATCTATAAGGGTAGTTGCATGAACAACCCTCTGAAATATGGTTGTGATACAGATAACTATAAGGGAGATATATGGGGCTGTTTATAATAGGAATTGTTGCTTTTTTTCTTGAGATAAATTAATTTAACGCAAATAAAGACATTTCATCCCCTGATAAAAATTTCTTACTATGCAAAATATTCATAAGAGTAGTTGTGTAAACAACCCTCTACAATATGGTTGTGATACAGGTAACCATAATTGAGATATAGGGGTGTTTATGATAGGAATTGTTGCTTTTTTTCTTGAGATAAATTAATTTAACGCAAATAAAGACATTTCATCCCCTGATAAAAATTTCTTGCTATGCAAAATATTCATAAGAGTAGTTGTGTAAACAACCCTCTACAATATGGTTGTGATACAGGTAACCATAATTGAGATATATAGGGGTGTTTATGATAGGAATTGTTGCTTTTTTCTTGAGATAAATTAATTTAACGTAAATAAATACATTTCATCCCCTGATAAAAATTTCTTAATATGCAAAATATTTATAAAGGTAGTTGTCTGAACAACCCTCTACAATATGGTTGTGATACAGGTAACCATAATTGAGATATAGGGCTGTTTATGATAGGAATTGTTGCTTTTTCCTTGAGATAAATTAATTTAACGTAAATAAATACATTTCATCCCCTGATAAAAATTTCTTACTATGCAAAATATTCATAAGGGTAGTTGTGTGAACAACCCTCTACAATATGGTTGTGATACAGGTAACCATAAGTGAGATATATAGGGGTGTTTATGATAGGAATTGTTGCTTTTTTCTTGAGATAAATTAATTTAACGTAAATAAATACATTTCATCCCCTGATAAAAATTTCTTACTATGCAAAATATTCATAAGGGTAGTTGTGTGAACAACCCTCTCCAATATGGTTGTGATACAGATAACCATAATTGAGATATAGGGGTGTTTCTGATAGGAATTGTTTCTTTTTTCTTGAGATAAATTAATTTAACGTAAATAAAGACATTTCATCCCCTGATAAAAATTAATTACTATGCAAAATATCCATAAGGGTAGTTATGTGAACAACCCTCTACCATATGGTTGTGATACAGGTAACCATAATTGAGATATAGGGGTGTTTATGATAGGAATTGTTTCTTTTTTCTTGAGATAAATTAATTTAACGTAAATAAATACATTTCATCCCCTGATAAAAATTTCTTACTATGCAAAATATTCATAAGGGTAGTTGTGTGAAGAACGCTCTACAATATGGTTGTGATACAGGTAACCATAATTGAGATATAGGGGTGTTTATGATAGGAATTGTTGCTTTTTCCTTGAGATAAATTAATTTAACGTAAATAAATACATTTCATCCCCTGATAAAAAAATTTTACTATGCAAAATATTCATAAGGGTAGTTGTGTGAACAACCCTCTACAATATGGTTGTGATACAGGTAACCATAATTGAGTTATAGGGGTGTTAATGTTAGGAATTGTTTATTTTTTCTTGAGTCAAATTAATTTTACGTAAATAAGGACATTTCATCCCCTGATAAAAATTTCTTACTATGCAAAATATTCATAAGAGTAGTTGTGTAAACAACCCTCTACAATATGGTTGTGATACAGGTAACTATAATTGAGATATAGGGGTGTTTATGATAGGAATTGTTGCTTTTTTCTTGAGATAAATTAATTTAACGTAAATAAATACATTTCATCCCCTGATAAAAATTTCTTAATATGCAAAATATTTATAAAGGTAGTTGTCTGAACAACCCTCTACAATATGGTTGTGATACAGGTAACCATAATTGAGATATATGGGTGTTTATGATAGGAATTGTTGCTTTTTCCTTGAGATAAATTAATTTAACGTAAATAAATACATTTCATCCCCTGATAAAAATTTCTTACTATGCAAAATATTCATAAGGGTAGTTGTGTGAACAACCCTCTACAATATGGTTGTGATACAGGTAACCATAAGTGAGATATATAGGGGTGTTTATGATAGGAATTGTTGCTTTTTTCTTGAGATAAATTAATTTAACGTAAATAAATACATTTCATCCCCTGATAAAAATTTCTTACTATGCAAAATATTCATAAGGGTAGTTGTGTGAACAACCCTCTACAATATGGTTGTGATACAGGTAACCATAATTGAGATATAGGGGTGTTAATGTTAGGAATTGTTTATTTTTTCTTGAGTCAAATTAATTTTACGTAAATAAGGACATTTCATCCCCAGATAAAAATTTCTTACTATGCAAAATATTCATAAGGGTAGTTGTGTGAACAACCCTCTCCAATATGGTTGTGATACAGATAACCATAATTGAGATATAGGGGTGTTTATGATAGGAATTGTTGCTTTTTCCTTGAGATAAATTAATTTAACGTAAATAAATACATTTCATCCCCTGATAAAAAAATTTTACTATGCAAAATATTCATAAGGGTAGTTGTGTGAACAACCCTCTACAATATGGTTGTGATACAGGTAACCATAATTGAGATATAGGGGTGTTTATGATAGGAATTGTTGCTTTTTCCTTGAGATAAATTAATTTAACGTAAATAAATACATTTCATCCCCTGATAAAAAAATTTTACTATGCAAAATATTCATAAGGGTAGTTGTGTGAAGAACGCTCTACAATATGGTTGTGATACAGGTAACCATAATTGAGATATAGGGGTGTTTATGATAGGAATTGTTGCTTTTTCCTTGAGATAAATTAATTTAACGTAAATAAATACATTTCATCCCCTGATAAAAAAATTTTACTATGCAAAATATTCATAAGGGTAGTTGTGTGAACAACCCTCTACAATATGGTTGTGATACAGGTAACCATAATTGAGATATAGGGGTGTTTATGATAGGAATTGTTGCTTTTTCCTTGAGATAAATTAATTTAACGTAAATAAATACATTTCATCCCCTGATAAAAATTTCTTAATATGCAAAATATTTATAAGGGTAGTTGTGTGAACAACCCTCTACAATATGGTTGTGATACAGGTAACCATAATTGAGATATAGGGGTGTTAATGTTAGGAATTGTTTATTTTTTCTTGAGTCAAATTAATTTTACGTAAATAAAGACATTTCATCCCCTGATACAAATTACTTACTATGCAAAATAATAAATAATATTAAGGGTAGTTGTGTGTACAACCTTCTAAACTATGGTTGTGATACAGGTAACTATAAGGGAGATATAGCATATTTAAATAATAAGTGGGCATCTATTTTACCATCTTGAAATTAAATAAAATTCTCGCATAGTTATATTGACTTAATTTAACATAAAAATTGAATTATATTTATTTCAGGTTGATGTATTAGGAACCCCTGCGAATTAAATTGTATTAAAAAAATATATAAAATACATATAACAGCTGATTTTTTAAAAGTGGTTATTCTTTTGCAGTCTAAAGTACATTTTCAAGCCTGCCTCGTATTTTTATTGCTAGGGTTGTCCAAATTCGAATCGGCTGCTACGAATCGGCTGCTAGCTTCACTCTCATAAATTCAACACAAGCTAGTGAAATACTACCATTTAACGCATAAAGAAGACGTGAAATCAATTGTTGAGGCAAATTCTCACTACACTAATATCACTCAATTAATAGGCGACTGTCAAAGGAGTCTTTGATTTAAAAAAGAATGAAATTAGCGACGATAGTTTCGGTCCTCAACTAAAGCGATTTATAATGACAAAGTCTAATGCAAATTGATTGAGTCAACAAGGAAACTTTTTTATCAAACTCTACCCATCTCAAATTGCATTGAACAATAAGGAAATATTTTCTATAAAAATGTACCCATCTCAAATTGCAATAGTAAACAAAAAATCACTATATAACTCCGATACTCCAGAATTGAAGAATCACCTTAAACCTTGCCGTCCCGTCTTTTTTCTTCAGACCATGTCAAATCGGCGGCTGTCGTCCATTCAAAAATGTCGTCTTTTCGACAAATTTACAGAATAACTTAAAAACTTAAACGTATTTTAAATCTTAAGAACTAAAATGCAAATCATGGTTCGCGCCATCGAACTGACGAGGTAAGATAAGTCACGTTTTATATTTGTTGGTCGCATAAACCTATGTATCGAATGTCCGCAACGCGGCTACTGCTATTTTTGTACCTACATTATACTTGTTTTTAAAGAATATAAGGAAACAACAAATAATATAATTATTGTAACAAAAAAATATTGTTTAACTTTTAATTTTCTTCAATTCAATTTAATTTATAACAAATTATTCAACTAGTCCATTATGGAAGAATGTCTTCCACTGACATGCATTTTGCGCCTTCCAATATAGTAAAGTTTATGTGTGGTCTGAACCGTCGAATGAAGATATGAGGAGATGACTTCATGCAACGCTCACATGTAACAATATTCAAACTGATTGGTCAGCCCCTTCTTCTTTCACAACTATACGGTTTCGAACGCATTCTTCCATAAAGTGTTAACTAATAGAATTTTTTTATCTACTGAAAAATACCTGGTTCATTCTCGAATTAAGAGTGTAAATTAATGAGCAACTCAACACGAACTGAATGTTTCAGTTGAAGTTTATATATCAACACGGTACGGCTTGTCATGGTCTGAAAAAAAAGACGGGACGGCAAGGTTTAAGGTGATTCTTTAATTCTGGAGTATCGGAGTTATATAGTGATTTTTTGTTTACTATTGCAATTTGAGATGGGTACATTTTTATAGAAAATATTTCCTTGTTGTTCAATGCAATTTGAGATGGGTAGAGTTTGATAAAAAAGTTTCCTTGTTGACTCAATCAATTTGCATTAGACTTTGTCATTATAAATCGCTTTAGTTGAGGACCGAAACTATCGTCGCTAATTTCATTCTTTTTTAAATCAAAGACTCCTTTGACAGTCGCCTATTAATTGAGTGTTATTAGTGTAGTGAGAATTTGCCTCAACAATTGATTTCACGTCTTCTTTATGCGTTAAATGGTAGTATTTCACTAGCTTGTGTTGAATTTTCAACTTTATAGCCCAAAAACCTTGCCTCGTCTATTTTTACCTTTGTAAGGTAATTTTTTGAGTTTAAAAAGGACGAAATTAGCGACGATAGTTTTAAATATACTTATTACCCTGTTTAATAAATTTTTAAAAAATGTTAAAATTAGAGGAATTAGGTCAATATGAAATTCTAAAAATTCATTTTTTATCGTTCTGTAACTTTTCAACCCGTGTAGATAGAACTTTGTAAAATTCACGATAAATCATGTAAAAATAGTCTAAACAACATACAAAAGAAAATTTTCAAAAATAATGATATTTGAATTATCTGGTATTTTGATATTTCATAAATAAATTATCAATTATTTCGCAAAATTTCAAGAAAGTTAAATTTAAAAAATTTTTATATAATGTAATGTAATAACATAAAAACCAAAAAATAAGAATTTAAAAAAATGTTCTAAGTCCGCAAACCAATAGAAATCGTCAAAACATCAAATTATGTTAAAAACACGTATTTCAAGCTGAAACGCTCAAATCCGATAAGAACGCTAAAATACGTACAAAACGTGAACTCATTGAGATATTTTCATGATTTTTGAAGCTAGTGATGCAGATGAGACGAGACTTTCTCGAATCTCGTCTCGTCTCGTCTCGAAATTTCTCGTCTCGTCGAGACGAGACTGATTTTTAAAAAAAAAGTTCGAGACGAGATTACAATTTCGAGATTCTCGAATCTCGACATTCTCATCGAGATTTCTCGAATTTTTAAAATTATTCAATTTATTCAACAATCCGTTTGATGCCGAAATTTTTAATAAACTTCCACTAATTCGCCTATTTTCCGTTTACAAAGTCAATTTTGAGTTTTTAGGAACATTTTTATTTGTTGTCAAACGTCAAAGTCAAACCAAACTCAGTAGGTACTCAGCTAAACTGTCAAGTCAACCTGTCAACATAGATCTATAATTTAACTGGCATTGGCTTTGTAAAATTATTACATTTAATTTTCCTATTGGTGATAATATAATTACATCAATCGATAATAGTACCTACCTATATTATTTAACGAGCAAATAATGTACACTAGTAGGTACACTATAATTCAGGACGATGAAAGTTTATGCACGAACTGAATACGAGTATATAATCATCTGAGTGAATTATAGCCATTATAAGCGAGTCAAATACGAGGTTTTATCTACGACTTTGTAAATAGAACATTTCTTTACAAATTTTTATTCATTAAATATTAAACCTAACCTCACATTTTGGTATGATGACAGATGTGTTGAATAATGGATTCAATACAATAGTTTGAATTATGAATTTATAATACAATAAGTCTTATGGAGGGGTTTATCTTATTAAAGTTACCTGCATAATAAAGTATTATTAATTTAAAAAATGTTGGTTCATAATTATGAATTTTAATTACTAGTCCAGTCAACGAAAAGGTATAGAGGGAAATGCTTGGAACGCAATTTTTGACTTCGTAACTTTGTTTGGACTAGTTAGGAGGTGAACATATCAAAAGTCCCCGCCCGTAGCCCTTAAGCCGAGGTGTGGCGGAGGGTTTGAAAGTCTCATTTTTCGGTTTTTTGCTTATATCTCGGAAGCTATGCGTCCTACCGACATGGCCACTATATACAAAATGAAAGCAATGAATTTGCTACAATTTAAGCCCAACCGCAGCTCTGCAAGTCCTTTAGTTTCGGAGATATGACACTTTTAAAATTAGCAATTTTTTCAAAAAAATGAAAGTTGAGAAATTTTAACTTTTTTCGTTATTTTTGTGTTTAATTAACTGTAACTTCTGAATGAATAAAAATATTGTCTTCCGGTTTCTTTCATTAAATTTCAGGAACATTTCTCTATAAAATACATTATTTTAAAAACTTTTTAGGGCGTTCATTAAGCCAAAATATCAAATTTTTTTCGATAGAAGTATTCAAATATTTTGTGTTTATTGTGTTTAATGAGCTGTAACTTCTGAACGGATAAAGTTATCGACATCCGGTTTCCTGCATTAAATTCTACGAACATTTCTCCATAAGATGCAGTATTTTAAAATCTTTTTTGGGTATTTATTAAGACAAAACACCAAATGTTTTTCCGAGAGAAAATTGAGAAATTTTTTAATTTTTAATATTTATTGTGTTCAACGGATAAAACAATGACTTCCGGTTGCTTTTATTAAATTCTACGACCATTTCTCTATAAGATACATTATTCTAAAAAATTTGAGGTGTTCATTGCGTCAAAATATCAAATGTTTTTATAATAAATAAAAAATTTCTCAAGTTTCTCTCGGTCATCATTTGGTGTTTTTTCGTAATGAATACCCAAAAAAGATACTGTATCTTATGAAGAAATGTTCGTAAAATTTAATGCAAGAAACCAGATGTCGATAACTTTATCCGTTCAGAAGTTACAGCTCATTAAACACAATAAACACAAAATATTTGAATACTTCTATCGAAAAAAATTTGATATTTTGGCTTAATGAACGCCCTAAAAAGTTTTTAAAATAATGTATTTTATAGAGAAATGTTCCTGAAATTTAATGAAAGAAACCGGAAGACAATATTTTTATTCATTCAGAAGTTACAGTTAATTAAACACAAAAATAACGAAAAAAGTTAAAATTTCTCAACTTTCATTTTTTTGAAAAAATTGCTAATTTTAGAAGTGTCATATCTCGGAAACTAAAGGACGTACAGAGCTGCGGTTGGGCTTAAATTGTAGCAAATTCATTGCTTTCATTTTGTATAGAGTGGTCATGTCGGCAGGACGCATAGCTTCCGAGATATAAGCAAAAAACCGAAAAATGAGACTTTCAAACCCTCCGCCACACCTCGGCTTAAGGGCTACGAGCGGGGACTTTTGATATGTTCACCTCCTAACTAGTCCAAACAAAGTTACGAAGTCAAAAATTGTGTTCCAAGCATTTCCCTCTATACCTTTTTTTGAGCATTCGTTACCTGGACTATACGCTTAGTTGTAATTTAATTTTGTTTGCTGGTTTCGAAATATTGTCATGTTTAGGATTAGGTTACAACATGACAAATTTTATTGGGCACAGATTTTTTATATTGGACGATGTTTTCGATGTTTTATTGGTCAAAGGCAGTCAGTTGGTGAAGAAACTTAGTGGCGAAAATAATTTATAGCATAAATAAATTAAAAGGAATCAGCAATGAACTATTTAAAAGTTGTTAATAAAATGTAAAAATATAAATTTCAAACTGAACATTTTGATCTTTGTTTTTATTTAAATGTTACATATATAAAACAACATAAATATTTATTCATATAACCATTTAACAAAATTTAATTTACCATTAGAAAAATAATTAGCCCTTACGGCAACAATATTTAAATTCTATATAGGGACCGTGCAAGAAGATAGTTATGAAATATTGTACTTTTAGTAGGAATTTTGTTGTTGTATTTAGCTATAACAGTACAATGTTGCATTTAGATGTTATTATGATTGAGTAATTCTATACAAGATTTATAAAAACTTTAAAATCTTATCAAATGTAAATTACAGTTCCTATATGACATTTACTTTACTTTATGTCGTACCATTTGTTCGTATTTTTGTCTATATCCTGTTTGAAATAACGAAAGAATTGTGACATACAACTGTCAAAATTATTTCGTTATTTCAAACGGTATATTAAAAATTCGGCTGCACGGTCCCGATAGTGAATTTATTTTAAAGTGAAACATGGGATTGTTTATATCCATGGTAACGAATTTGACAGCAATGTATAATGTGTTAGAGCGTTCTTTTTAAAATGAAACATAGGGAATCAATTTAAATCATTTATTCTTGAGCTGTAATAGTTCCAATAAGCTACGTTTTCAACTTGAACTTTTAATTTATTGTACTAAATATACATCGTTAGCAGCAGGGTGACACTAGTTAACAAATTCAAATTGATTCCTTATATCCTTGTGTCGTTTTGAAAAGAATGCTCCAATACATTACTGTCAATTTCGTAACCATGGATATGATAAATCCCATGTTTCACGTTAAAATAAATTCACAATATACTTAACATGTTTGCTTACAAATATTACAGATCTAAAAACTTAGATGTGAGCCATGATTTTAAGCATAACATGCTTCTAGCAGATTCTTCGTTTAAACGATTTCTGTGTTTACGTAATAGGAGGCCAGCCTGTGAAAATAAGCGTTCCGAAGGAACTGATGTAGCTGGCGTACTGAAAAAATCTCTAGCCATATTTGCTAGTTTGGGGTATAACATTTTCATCTTTATTTGCTCTTTTTACGGCTAGATATTCATCAATTTCTTGAGTGTCAGTTGATGTAGCAGGACCAGTTGTGTCATAAAGTATATTTATATCTACAACATCATCTGATGAAGATGCTTCACTGGTACTAGATAGCGTTGAAGACTCTGCATTAGAATTGGAATAATATTTTGTCTTGTATATTTCTTTAAAGGTTGAAAATGAGTAATCCATCATTTCTTTTCCCCAAGTAGTCATTGAAAATGTTTCAAGTTTATGACGAGGGTCCAAAATTAGTACTGCACAGTAAATCCAGTTTGTTTTAAGATAATGTTTTAATAGTTTCGATTTTGCAGCATGCAGAGCAGCAACAAAAATGTTATTAGCTTGTGATGTACTTAAAGCAAATCGCGCAATTTGGGAGTCAATTTTATCCAGCAACAAATTAAAAGCTACAACAACTGTTGGCAGTGTGACATATTTATCTCCTCCTAAGATAAGGGAGACTGCTTTGAAATGTTTGAGAAATTTAGAGAGATGATTTAGAACATTCCATTCCTCAGTGTTTAATTTATATTTTAATAAAAATATGTTATTCTCGCACAACGTGTTTAGGGCAGATTTCATTAATAACGCCCTATCCAGCATGTCACTGGTTGAATTCCATCTTGTCCGAACGTCTAAAATTGGTTTTAAATATACACAATCAGTTGAATGACATGCGCTTTGTAACTTTAAATCTAATTGTTCGGAGTTTTTTATTTTTCTTAAAAAATATCTTAATTTATCTATACATGTATAGTCAGATTCATCACTTTCATCATCAGAATTATTACTATCCTGGCTATCATCATTATCAAATTTTAATACCTTTAATGCATCTTGCACTCCAAGATTCAACATATGGGCAAAACATTTAAAATGTTGTGAACTGCTATTAAAAGCTATACCACGTGGTTTTAAAATAGCTTCTAATTCACACATAAAAGTACTATTAGCTGCAGCATTGTCGACTGTGATGCCTTGTATTTTATGTTCAATTTCATAAAATTTTACTGTATTAAAAAAAAGTTCGGCAATTGCTTTCCCAGTGAAGGCACAAAATCTAATACCATTGAATGGAGGTTAAACTGTTCGTCAATGAAATGAATTGTAATTCCATAAAATGATTTATTATTAATACTAGTCCATCCATCTACGGTGAATGAAAATTTAGAAGAAATCTGTCCTAATTTTTGCTTAATTTTCTGTTGCATTTCCTTAAATTTGATTAAAATTTTATCTTTTAAAATTCCTCTCTTAGGCACTGTGATGTTTGGATTTATTTGTTCAAATAGATTTATTGTTTCCTCGTCGTCGAAAAAATTGAAAGGCAAGTATTTACATATAGCCCAATTAACCAAATTTTGTTGTATTTGTTCTTTTGAAGCTCGTTCTCGTTTTTCGTTTCTCGGCTGAAATGAATTGAAAAAAATATTAGTACTTATTTTAAAAAATTGAAAATTTCATTATCTTTTCTACGATCGTGCGGAAAGTGATTTATTATTGATTCATTTTTAGTGAAAAAATTGTTTATTTATTCCATAGTGAACAGTAAAAATTAATTAATTTATAAACTGTTATTTTGGTACATCGCTACAGTAGGGTGCGTTATTACGATTTTACGAACGACTATATGCATGAATAAGCTTACACAGATTGAGGATTCTACAATAATACTTACTTACAGTAAGCTTCAGTAAAATATAATAAATGAAGTATTGCACGATCGTAGAAAACATAGTTGTAAAGCCTGATTTATAGATTGACGCTCCGTTTACGCAACGCAAACGTTCCCGCTAACGTAAAACATGAACTAATTATATCAGATGGCATCATTTATAGTATTCCGTTCACGTACCGCTAACGCACCCGTTCACGCAAAAGATGAACATGATTCATGTTTTGCGTTTGCGGGCTGAACGGTAGCCAATCAATTGACCTATCCTGTCAGAAGGAGTGAGTGCGATAGATACACAGTAACATTGTGTTGAGTGAGACAGCAAGCTGGTGCGCAGTACGCTGTGCGCATGCTTGTGGCAAAAGGAAGTGACGTCAATAGACCAATCCTGGTGATGCGGGCGTATTTTGACAGATTTGTACAAATGTCAAAATTTAATTTCAATTTTTTTACGATTTTATTAATTTGTTTCATGTCTGTTGCGTACTAAATTGTTCAAATTGTGCAATGTCATTAAATTGAATTAAACTTTTCCCCTACATTTAAAAAATTTAAAATAAGAAATGTCAAACTTCAACTAACCGCACTTTCTATTGTCATAGCGTACTGCACAGCAGTTGTGTCGTCTCACTCAACACATGTTACTTTGTATCTATCGTACTCACTTCCTCTAAACCGGATGCCCAATGCCCAAGCATGCGCGCGCAACCGAAGTTCAACAGGATAGGTCTATTGCATAACACAAAACAAAATATTCTGACAGTTAAGTGACAGTAACAATAATTTCAATCATGTAAGTAAATTAATTAATAAATATTATAATATCCTAGATGGATAATTTAAATGAGAAATGTAACGAATGTAACACAGAACAAATCGCGCCAAAAATGTCAAACCTGTGCGTCAAATAATGTAACATAACCTCTAAAACGCACGTCAACGTGCGTTTGTTACGTAAATTTATAAAAAAAATAGATGTAAAATATCTAACGTGAACAGAACGGTAACGTTTGCGTTGCGTAAACGTAGCGTCAATCTATAAATCAGGCTTTAACTCAAACTTCGAGTTAAAAAAAGCCTCTCTTGCAATGATTATTTTAAAATTACCTTATTTAGAAAAGCAGTCATCTCCATTTGTCCTTTCTGTTTTTTATGTTCGTAAATTTTTGAATATTCAGATACATGTTTACTTTTTAAGTGTCTTATTAAACCTGTTGTGTTAGCATGTTTCATTTTAATTTTTTGTTTGCATAATTTGCAATTTCCTATTTTTGTATTTTTACCTCTCGCCTCATATTCTATAAGAGAGGTATTGTAATGGGTCAAAATTTTCGAGTATGAGTTTTTGGTGGATAAGCACGTTTCAGGGTCTCTAGAATACGAATTTAATATTTTCCCGATGATGTCTGTGTGTGTGTATGTGTGTGTGTGTTTGTATGAATGTATGGACTGACGATTTTTCGTCCACGATAACTGAAAAAGTATCAAACCTTTAATAACCAAATTTCATATTTAAGGTTTTAATAAGGATCTTAACACCGGATAAGATTTTGGTAGAAATCCGTAAACCGGAAGTAGTACTTTTTGGAACTTGATATAGTTTTTCTTAAATAAATTGGTACATTATTTATTTATGACAATTTTTGCAAATAAAAATAAAAGATAATATAATTATCTATGGGTACAGTGAATTTTAAATACAATTTGCTGAATCTGGTAGTATTTAGCAATAAAATAAAGTGCAACTAAGTACCAGTATCTTGTTGTCCATGATATGAAATTTGTTTTTACTCAAAATTTGAATTATAATGACAGTGACAGTACAGTTGACATCTTTTGCTTGCATCTTGGTTTACATTATTGTTTACATATTACATGAACATTAAAATGTAAGTAAAACTATTTATTAGATTAGTAGAATAAGCAGAATTAGGCGAGAGGTCGTGTACTGGCCACAGCAGATTTTTTTCCTTAGCATCTTCTATAGAATCTATAGTAAAATATGACTTAATAGTTTTGATGTCAGTTTCATCAGACTTTTGATCTGCTTTCATAATGTTTTCTTCAATTTCTTCCACTATTACATTATCCATTCCGGAAGAGCTTTCTTCCAATTTTGAGGACTCGTTCTCATTATTATTAGTACTGGACTTGAATTTTTTACTTGCCTCTTTAGTATTAGTGGATCGTTTCATGATTTACCTAAATGATACATAATGTTGCTATTAATCTAATACTGTTTGAATACAAGCCGTGCAGCCCGTGGTGCGAAGGTCAAATTTTTCAAATTTGAAGGATCTGATTCGCCAAGAAAACATTAAAACTACTTGGCGCTAATATCACGTCAAACACGAACAATGCTTCGCACCACGGGCTGCACGGCTGTCTGTCGAATAATCTTATTTAAAAACATCTTTCCACCAATTGTGGTACTTAACATATTTATGTAACGTTGCATTTCGACTTATATAATCAATTTTAAACTGCAGGCCCGTGTATAATAGTAATATGTATAACATATTACTATTATAAGTTAGTTAATACCATTGTGTTTTTAACCTCAAAGTTTAATTTTTGGCCTTATTGCACATAGGTATTAACTTCTAAATAAATATCTACTTACGAATTAAGAATATTTCACTGTTGAAAACTAAATGTTTTTTAATATTATTTGTGCACACATCAAGACGTCAGGTCAAATTTTATAAAGTATAACAACACATCCACAAGTCAAGTCGTGACAGGTCGTGACTAGCATGCACCGTGCTACCGTGCAGCGTGCACCATCACCATACTTGAATACCAACTTTAACAAAAATTCACTACACTATACTGGCGCGAAAATTTAAAATTTTAAAAAATTATGAAAGTATTATTTACTCTATTTTGTCGTTCTAAACTGTAGTTATTAAATGAATTATTTTATTTGGGCAAAGTTCTGTAATTTATATATACGACGTTCCGGGAACTTTGCGTATTATAAAATAATTGCTTATTGTTTTTGTAAAATCATTCACTTGTCAACCTGATGAAGGGAACGCAAACTTCTAAAGTCCGTCCCAAACTTCTTTGCCGTGACGTCATTATTTTATTTTCAAGAATAACTAAAGAATACATTGTCTTACTCTTTCTATCTTATTACTGTCATATATTTAGTTGAAACACGTATGTCATTCGAAATTTGCGAAGTATTGATACTGTTACGTGAAGTTTTGTTCTTTGTTTTTATTATGAAGTAGAAAAAGAAAGAAATAGAAAACGTATAATTATATTGTTGATATACCAGCAATTTGTTATTTGAGTAGGCTGTTTTTCATATTGTTTTATGAAATATGTATTGTCAATTTTGAGACTGTCAAACAAATTAAATCTATTTTCACTGTGATTAAATAATTTAACATAGGTATATCGTTGTTTTATGCATCCATTAGCTGTTTACATATAGATATTTATAAATATGCTCGGCAAACGCAATAATAAACAAACAATTCAGATTGTCTTGAATTTGTACCAATATTTTACTGCTGAAAAAGAAAAAGGAGAATTACTTATTTGCGTGTCAGCTGTTCTAGAGGTATTTATTTATTATTAAATTTATATAGTTATTCCAAATATTCACATAATATAGTTTAAAAATATTTTATATCAAAATATAACTTTCCCGCCATAATTTCAAATTGATTCATACGAACTACAGATATGACGTAACGGCAAAGAAGTTTGGGACGGACTATATCAATCTATGTAATTATTAACTGCATAGTAATTATTAACTCCATAGTAACAACTATAAATAAAGATTTATTCACTTGGGAATAATCAGTCAACAAATTTTTTAACCATTCTGACGTTTTAAACTGTAAACTTGCATAAAAATTTATAAAAACAATAATAATACTTTTATGTTAGGCCAAAATAAATTTATAACAATTTATCTCACCCACCCTTCGGGGTCGATAGCTAAACTTTCTTTAACTACAACTATTAAATAATGGCTTCATTTTATATCTGACTGCAAATACAAAATGTGCCTCATATTACATTTTAGTGGAATATAAAAAACCATAATCCGCGCTTTATTCAACCAATAGCAAGCAAGAATTTTCTTAGAGTATTTGTCTGAAGTTTGTTGGTCGATGACAGAAAATAAGTACGGTTATGTTTGTTTGATTGATACAACAAACCAGTTCACTGCAACAAAAGTATTATCGTAAAGAAGGTACATTATGGATATCGCAATTCGTGAAATAATAATGTACGCCTCCCAGAGATACGAGAAGCAGCAAGAGCGGCATCATTAGATTTGTTGCTCATTCGTGTTTCTACCATTGCTAGAAACAGTAAATTTTGATATTGCTATAAGTTTCACTTATTCACTTAATTAGTCTGAATAATTGTTGGTAAGTAAATTATGTAATTCTGATTTCATTAAAAAAAAAACCTTATAAAATGAATTTAATTATTGAATAATCGTAAAATCACTCAAGTTTAATATAACAATACATTAGGGGCACATCAGTCTCTCTGACCAGCGAAGAACATCATTTGACCAATCAAATCAGTGAAAGCAGTAAACCTCGGAACCTCGCAGTAAACTAACTTCTCACGGTTTGATATTTAGTAGTTGTTACACAGTTTGATTGGTTGAACGAAGAATTTGGATGTACAGATAGAATGACATGCCCTGGATCTATTATCTATTCATATGAATAATTTCGAATAACGCCCGCACCTCGCAGCTCATGCAATGTATACTCATCTATTTAAGAAAAAAATACAATTATTATAAATAAAATATTAATAAAACAGAGTAATAAATTTTTTGTTAAAAAGTCGAGAAATCGAGACGAGATTCGAGATCGAGACGAGATTACAATTATCGAGACGAGAAATAATCGAGACGAGATTAAATTTTTCACATTCGAGACGAGACGAGACGAGAAGTGAAAAATCTCGTCTCGTCTCGTCTCGACGCATCACTATTTTGAACCACAAAATTTATCTAAATATACTTATTAACGCTGTTTAAGAAATTTTTAAAAAATGTTAAAATTAGAGGAATTAGGTCAATATGAAATTCTAAAAATTAATTTTTTATCGTTCTGTAACTTTTCAACCCGTATAGATAGAACTTTGTAAAATTCACGATAAATCATGTAAAATTAGTCTAAACAACATACAAAAGAAAATTTTCAAAAATAATGATATTTGAATTATCTGGTATTTTTATATTTCATAAATAAATTATCAATTATTTCGCAAAATTTCAAGAAAATTAAATTTAAAAAAATTTTATATAATGTAATGTAATAACATAAAAACCAAAAAATAAGAATTTAAAAAAATTTTCTAAGTCCGCAAACCACTAGAAATCGTCGAAACATCAAATTATGTTAAAAACACGTATTTCAAGCTGAAAGGCTCAAATCCGATGAGAACGCTAAATACGTATAAAACGTGAACGCGTTGAGATATTTTCATGATTTTTGGACCATAAAATTTATCTAAATATACTTATTAACCCAGTTTAAGAAATTTTTAAAAAATGTTAAAATTAGAGGAATTAGGTCAATATGAAATTCTAAAAATTCATTTTTTATCGTTCTGTAACTTTTCAACCCGTGTAGATAGAATTTTGTAAAATTCACGATAAATCATGTAAAAATAGTCTAAACAACATACAAAAGAAAATTTTCAAAAATAATGATATTTGAATTATCTGGTATTTTGATATTTCATAAATAAATTATCAATTATTTCGCAAAATTTCAAGAAAATTAAATTTAAAATTTTTTATATAATGTAATGTAATAACATAAAATCCAAAAAATTAGAATTTAAAAAAATTTTCTAAGTCCGCAAACCACTAGAAATCGTCAAAACATCAAATTATGTTAAAAACACGTATTTCAAGCTGAAACGCTCAAATCCGATGAGAACGCTAAAATACGTATAAAACGTGAACGCGTTGAGATATTTTCATGATATTTGGACCACAAAATTTATCTAAATATACTTATTAACCCTGTTTAAGAAATTTTTAAAAAATGTTAAAATTAGAGGAATTAGGTCAATATGAAATTCTAAAAATTCATTTTTTATCGTTCTGTAACTTTTCAACCCGTGTAGATAAAACTTTGTAAAATTCACGATAAATCATGTAAAAATAGTCTAAACAACATACAAAAGAAAATTTTCAAAAATAATGATATTTGAATTATCTGGTATTTTGATATTTCATAAATAAATTATCAATTATTTCGCAAAATTTCAAGAAAATTAAATTGAAAAAAATTTTATATAATGTAATGTAATAACATAAAAACCAAATAATAAGAATTAAAAAAAACTTTCTAAGTCCGCAAACCACTAGAAATCGTCAAAACATCAAATTATGTTAAAAACACGTATTTCAAGCTGAAACGCTCAAATCCGATGAGAACGCTAAAATTCGTATAAAACGTGAACGCGTTGAGATATTTTCATGATTTTTGGACCACAAAATTTATCTAAATATACTTATTAACCCTGTTTAAGAAATTTTTAAAAAATGTTAAAATTAGAGGAATTAGGTCAATATGAAATTCTAAAAATTCATTTTTTATCGTTCTGTAACTTTTCAACCCGTGTAGATAGAATTTTGTAAAATTCACGATAAATCATGTAAAAATAGTCTAAACAACATACAAAAGAAAATTTTCAAAAATAATGATATTTGAATTATCTGGTATTTTGATATTTCATAAATAAATTATCAATTATTTCGCAAAATTTCAAGAAAGTTAAATTTAAAAAAATTTTATATAATGTAATGTAATAACATAAAAACCAAAAAATAAGAATTTAAAAAAATGTTCTAAGTCCGCAAACCAATAATAATAATAATAAATAAGTTTATTCTTCTTTATGCTTTACATGAATCATACAATGTAATACACCCGCATTACGCTCTTGGCCAGCGTGAGAGCCGACCGCGCCGTACACTATGTCAATCTCAATCACACAGTGATTTTTGGATTGCATAGTGTATCGGCGTTGCGTAATCTCAGCTGGTGCAGCGAATGGGGTGTATTTAATATTGCTTATTGTTATATTTTATAAGAATACTTTCCTAGCCTGTTGGCTTTACAGTATTGTTTTTGTTTATGTGATTGCATGGCTGCATGGAAATAATTAATGTGTGCGTGTAATGAAGTGTGCGTGTATATGAATGATCGTGTTTTGCTTGTAGGAAAAAAAATTTGTAGGCACTGTGGCAGACTGACATTGTGAGTTTTCAGTGTAGGTAATAAAATTAGCGACGATGGTTTTGGTCCTCAAATAGTTATGACCGAAACTATCGTCGCTAATTTCGTCCTTTTTAAACTCAAAAAATTACCTTACAAAGGTAAAAATAGACGAGGCAACGTTTTTGGGCTATAAAGTTGAAAATTCAACACAAGCTAGTGAAATACTACCATTTTACGCATAAAGAAGACGTGAAATCAATTGTTGAGGCAAATTCTCACTACACTAATAACACTCAATTAATAGGCGACTGTCAAAGGAGTCTTTGATTTAAAAAAGAATGAAATTAGCGACGATAGTTTCGGTCCTCAACTAAAGCGATTTATAATGACAAAGTCTAATGCAAATTGATTGAGTCAACAAGGAAACTTTTTTATCAAACTCTACCCATCTCAAATTGCATTGAACAACAAGGAAATATTTTCTATAAAAATGTACCCATCTCAAATTGCAATAGTAAACAAAAAATCACTATATAACTCCGATACTCCAGAATTGAAGAATCACCTTAAACCTTGCCGTCCCGTCTTAATTCGAGAATGAACCAGGTATTTTTCAGTAGATAAAAAAATTCTATTAGTTAACACTTTATGGAAGAATGCATTCAAAACCGTATAGTTGTGAAAGAAGAAGGGGCTGACCAATCAGTTTGAATATTGTTACATGTGAGCGTTGCATGAAGTCATCTCCTCATATCTTCATTCGACGGTTCAGACCACACATAAACTTTACTATATTGGAAGGCGCAAAATGCATGTCAGTGGAAGATATTCTTCCATAATGGGCTAGTTGAATAATTTGTTATAAATTAAAATGAATTGAAGAAAATTAAAAGTTAAACAATATTTTTTTGTTACAATAATTATATTATTTGTTGTTTCCTTATATTCTTTAAAAACAAGTATAATGTAGGTACAAAAATAGCAGTAGTCGCGTTGCGGACATCCGATACATAGGTTTGTGCGACAACAAATATAAAACGTGACTTATCTTACCTCGTCAGTTCGATGGCGCGAACCATGATTTGCATTTTAGTTTTAAAATACGTTTAAGTTTTTAAGTTATTCTGTAAATTTGTCGAAAAGACGACATTTTTGAATGGACGACAGCTGCCGATTTGACATGGTCTGAAGAAAAAAGACGGGACGGCAAGGTTTAAGGTGATTCTTCAATTCTGGAGTATCGGAGTTATATAGTGATTTTTTGTTTACTATTGCAATTTGAGATGGGTACATTTTTATAGAAAATATTTCCTTGTTGTTCAATGCAATTTGAGATGGGTAGAGTTTGATAAAAATGTTTCCTTGTTGACTCAATCAATTTGCATTAGACTTTGTCATTATAAATCGCTTTAGTTGAGGACCGAAACTATCGTCGCTAATTTCATTCTTTTTTAAATCAAAGACTCCTTTGACAGTCGCCTATAAATTGAGTGTTATTAGTGTAGTGAGAATTTGCCTCAACAATTGATTTCACGTCTTCTTTATGCGTAAAATGGTAGTATTTCACTAGCTTGTGTTGAATTTTCAACTTTATAGCCCAAAAACGTTGCCTCGTCTATTTTTACCTTTGTAAGGTAATTTTTTGAGTTTAAAAAGGACGAAATTAGCGACGATAGTTTCGGTCATAACTATTTGAGGACCAAAACCATCGTCGCTAATTTTATTACCTACACTGAAAACTCACAATGTCAGTCTGCCACAGTGCCTACAAATTTTACAAAGCTACATAAACATAGCACATTACATACCAGTTGACAATTTATGCTGTGAAAATTTTTACGATTTATAAATAAATACGCAGCGTATTCTGGATGTTGAGAAGGAGGAGGGACAATCAATTGTACCCACAACTCCAGAAAAATTATATTTTTGAAAAAAACTAAAAAAGTTATTAGCACGAGTAAATAACATTAAATATTACCCTTGTTTAATTATTGTCATTTCTTGAAATGTGGTTGGAAATTTTATGTATTGGTCAGTAAGATGTTCATCGATTACGGAATATATCTCGTTAATACATCTACTAACCGATGATTGACTGAGAGCCGAATGATAATCTTTCACTACAGATTTTTGGTAGCTTCCATGAGCGAAAAAGTGTAACGCAGTAAACAAACATCTATGCAAGTATTATAAATGAAGATAATATTTATATTTTTAAACTAAATAAATAATATTTGATATTACTTTAATAATTTTAGGAACTGCATTTACTCTATGTGTGGCTACCATGTGCGGCTCAATTTTGAAAACAAATCTGTACATGCTGCATTATTAAGCCTATATAATTTTCTAAACGTTTCCTCTGGTAAATCAAACGGATCACTGTCGTCACGTAACCTACGATGTAAATCGCGATTTCGCTGCCTAATAAATAAGTTTAAGTAATTATTCTTATAAAAACAAACAAATAAATTTGTACTTCAACTTACTGTCGTTCATATTCTTCTAAAAAATGAATTAGTATAATTCCGGCACCGTTATAAGCCATTCTGCTATGTTACGAATGTACTTTGACAATTCACATGACATCAAATGATCAAATCGTTACCTAACGATAGGTTGTAAGATGTCGTTCAGTAACTACTGATTTGAACTACTTTTGGCTAACATGTCGATACAATATAACGACTAATTTAGTTACTGAATACCTAAATTTAAAAATCCGATGTGGCCAACACATAACCTCTCGCCATACTCTACTATTTTTATTTTTCTAGTATAAGTATATATTATGTAATACTTACTCACAAAATAAATATACCATTTAGTCCATGAGCCAAACCCGAAAATGAGCTAAATTGGTACCACCTGGAGTGGCAAATGCTGACTATGATTTTTTTGTTCAGTTTTATGTGTAGCCCTAGAATAAATGTGATAGCAATGTCTAAGTAGTAGATTTATGGCACAAAATAACGATTTTTATAGTAAATAGTGATTTTTCATCATCAAATTATAAAAAGGTACCAATCAAGGTGGCACATGCTATCAATGTTTTTATTTTTCAGTTTTGTGTTTAGATTAAGAAAATATATGATAGCACGGACTATGGAGTACTGGAGTAGTTTTTTGCAGAAAAAAACAATTAAAGAAAAAGAAAGAAATTTTAGTATTTTTAAATTTTTGTGTGTTTAATCAACTCTAATTTCTAAACGGATAAAGATATCGACTTCCGGTTTGCAGCGTTAGATTCCTCAGTAAATTTTGCGTAAGATACATTATATTAAATTTTTTGTTAGGCCTTTGATAACCCAAAATTTAATTATTATCTTCAAGTGATAATTGCAAAATTTAAGAATTTAAAATATTTTTTGTGTTTAATCAACTCTACTTTCTGAACGGAGAAAGATATCGACTTCCGGTTTGCGGCGTTGGATTCCTCAGTAAATTTTACGTAAGATACATTATATTAAATTTTTTTAAGGCCCTTTTGATAACCCAAAATTTAATTATAATCTTCAAGTGAAAATTGCAAAATTTAAGAATTTAAAATATTTTTTGTGTTTAATCATCTCTACTTTCTGAACGGAGAAAGATATCGACTTCCGGTTTGCAGCGTTGGATTCCTCAGTAAATTTTGCTTAAGATACATAATATTAAATTTTTTGTTAGGTCCGTGATAACCCAAAAGTAAAATAAAAGTTGATTAAACAAAAGAAACTTTTAAAATTCTAAAATTTTACAAATTTCTTTCGGAGAAAATAATTATATTTCGGATTATTAGAGGTCTTTAAAAAAATAGTACAATGTGTCTTACATAAAAATGTGCAAGGAATCCAATGCTGCAAACCGGAAGTCGATATCTTTATCCGTTCAGAAAGTAAAGTTGGTTGAACACAAAAAATATTTAAAATTATTAAATTTTGCAATTTTCACTTGAAGATAATAATTAGATTTTGGGTTATCACGGGCCTAACAAAAAGTTTAATATAATGTATCTTACGCAAAATTTACTGAGGAATCCAACGCTGCAAACCGGAAGTCGATATCTTTCTCCGTTCAGAAAGTAGAGATGATTAAACACAAAAAAATTTAAAATCTGAAATTTCGCAATTATTACTTGAAGATAATAATTAAATTTTGGGTTATCAAGGACCTTACAAAAAATTTAATATAATTTGTCTTACGTCAAATTTACTAAGGAATCCAAATCCGCAAACCGGAAGTCGATATCTTTACCCGTTCAGAAAGTAGAGTTGATTAAACACAAGAAAATATTTAAAATTCTTAAATTTTGCAATTTTCACTTGAAGATAACAATTAAATTTTGGGTTATCAAGGACCTTACAAAAAATTTAATATAATGTATCTTACGTAAAATTTATTAAGGAATCCAACTCCGCAAACCGGAAGTCGATATCTTTATCCGTTCAGAAAGTAGAGTTGATTAAACACAAATAAATATTTAAAATTCTTAAATTTTGCAATTTTCACTTGAAGATAATATTTAAATTTTGGGTTATCAAGGGCCTTAGAAAAAAAATTAAACATAATGTATCTTACGTAAAATTTACTAAAGAATCCAACGCCGCAGACCGGAAGTCGATATCGTTATTCTTTCAGAAAGTAGAGTTGATTAAACACAAAAAATATTTAAAATTCTTAAATTTTGCAATTTTTACTTGAAGATTATAATTAAATTTTGGGTTATCAAAAGGGCCTTAAAAAATTTAATATAATGTATCTTACGTAAAATTTACTGAGGAATCCAACGCCGCAAACCGGAAGTCGATATCTTTCTCCGTTCAGAAAGTAGAGTTGATTAAACACAAAAAATATTTTAAATTCTTAAATTTTGAAATTATCACTTGAAGATAATAATTAAATTTTGGGTTATCAAGGGCCTAACAAAAAATTTAATATAATGTATCTTACGCAAAATTTACTGAGGAATCCAACGCTGCAAACCGGAAGTCGATATCTTTATCCGTTTAGAAATTAGAGTTGATTAAACACACAAAAATTTAAAAATACTAAAATTTCTTTCTTTTTTTTTCATTGTTTTTTTCTGCAAAAAGCTACTCCATAGTCCGTGCTATCATATATTTTCTTGATCTAATAACAAAACTGAAAAATAAAAACATTGATAGCATGTGCCACCTTGATTGGTACCATTTTATAATTTGATGATGAAAAATCACTATTTACTATAAAAATCGTTATTTTGTGCCATAAAGCTACTACTTAGACATTGCTATCACATTTATTCTTGGTCTACACATAAAACTGAACAAAAAAATCATAGTCAGCATTTGCCACCCCAGGTGGTACCAAAAAAGTAATTGGCTCATGGACTAATTGTACTAGAAGGGAATTCGGGAATTGTAGTTTTTATAATATTATTAAAGTTTATTATGACCTTATAAATACTAAATGACATTTCATATTTTCCATTTCAATTTGCCAAAAAGTCAAAAATTCATATGACATTAAGGAGGTTCCCTACACATGCAGTGGCGTACTTAGATATCAGCCTTTAATTAATAAAAATATTTTTATTAATGTAAAACAAAATTCGGTCAACGGGTGTTAGTTGATATTGCAATTCGTTCAGTTGCGATAATATATTTTTACAATAATTTCTAATTCACTAATCAAAAAATGCTTGAAGATTTTTTTTTCAATCGACAATATTGTTACAACTATGTGGTCAACCTTCTTCAAATTTTGGGAAATTGATGTCCGTGCTTGCATACGTTTATATACCAAAAATTAAGTAAATAGAACATTTCTAACATCTTTTTATTTAATCAATTAATGGAAAGCCATAAGAGCCCATGTAAAATATTAAAATTTAACAATTAATTTCGTTCAAACTACGTGGTCAAAAATTTCCAAAAAATTCAGGTATCATTTTTATGACACAGACAACATAAATTCAAAGTTTGGTTGCATTAGAAAATTTTTTAAAATGTCTAGGGAACCTCCTTAACACTCAAATATTTTATTTTTTGTTTCCATAGGTAGGCAGATAAATCAAAATTGTAACATATTTGTAGAATTTTTAACTTCTTGTAATTGGAAAATGGAGCTAGATAGAAACAACGTTTTGAATACATATTGTAGATAGTAACATTTAGTATACAATGTTATTACAAAAATTCCTAATACATTTTGAAAATATTCCAGAAAAACTCTTCAGGTCTTCAAGAAACTACCACTTCCGGTTGCACGATCAACACCAAAATCTAATCAGATCTAATCTAGGGTGTCAGAATATTGTATACCAAATTTAAAAAATTTTTATTCAGTGGTATTTGAGTTATCGTACCTCCAACATCCATCCTGACACACACAGTGACACACAGACACACACACAGACATCATCGCGAAATTATCAAAATCGTGTTCTAGGGACCTCAAAACGTGCTTATCCATTGAAAACTCACTATCGAAATTTTAGAATGATTACAATACCTCTCTTACAGATATGAGTGGCGACTGGCGAGAGGTATAAATTAGTTATAATAACGATATTTTCAATCGTAACATGTCGTTCAAAGATAACTACAAGTTACAGAATAGGTCTATTAGTTCTTCGTTCAACACTTGAAATAATGAGAGAGTTTAATGAAACTTTGCAAAATTAATCAAAACATTGTAAAAATGTTACCTGAATTTTTTCAGAATTTTTCACCATGTAGATTATCCAAAAATAAATGTTCAAAAACTACATTTTACATGGCCTCTTATGGGACTACTTTTAAATCAACGTAAAAAGCATTTAACGAAATGAAAGAAAATTCCAATTGCTTCTTTAAAACGTGCATTACTATCTCAAAGGCCGGATAAAAGTAATACAAGCATCACTTACCACGTAATTAACAAGAATTCTTAATCGAAAGACCGACGTTTATGCCTACTGGAGAATATAGGCGAAAACATAATATAGACACGGCAACGTTGAAAAGCGCGAAATTTGAATTTTAACCAGAAAAAAATCTTATTTATCTATAATCACAAGTTTTTCGCAAGAATGAAAGGTATATTGTGTACAAATGATAAATAATTTATACCTAACGATTTGTATGAAATTTCAAGTGCAGAATTCTCTTCACCTTCATGTTTAGTATCTGTCAGATTGACATAAGAACAGCACAGCGTTGCCGTAGTTTACCACTGGTATTTGACCGAATGATATCTTATAAAGTAAACAAGTTTTACATAATAAAAATTAATAATATTCTTAATTAATTGATTTAAATCTCATTTTATTAGATAAAAATGCGAATAGACTGCGTTTACATACAATAAAAATGTTTTTTTTATTTTTAAAGTTGGAACCCTGATATCAAATGCATTGCGAGCATAGGAGATTCCCCTAACCCCTCACCACCCGAGTGTACCTCCTTAATTGCAATTTTCTGAATATTTGTTACTGCAGCAGCAGCTATTGCAAGTAATAAACGCCTTCTTCTATCACTATTCATTCTTACATGTACAAAAATACTTAACTATGCTCAGCTCATAGAATAATTATTTTCTCTGTTTCGGAACTAGAATGAGTTCATACCAGTTCTAATTTTGATGCTGGTATGAGCTTCATTACCTACGATTTTTGGTGAAATTTTGTTATCAGCGACTGGTAGCACTGCATTAAATAAACAAAATATCCAGGCAACGGGCAACGAACAATTTTGACAAAACGGGATTCACTTTTGACGTTAATTTTATTAATTTGAATCAAATGAAACATACAAACTGAATTAATATTTATATTTCATACAAAGATAAACTAAATAATATAAATATAATATTAATCTTGTTTTGTACTACAGCCGGTCTTAAAATTAATATAATTTTTGATCAAATTAATCCATACTTCATTCGTTTGCAAATCATCTTGGACCATTCGTTTGAGTTTTTGATATTGTTACAAAAATTGAATTAATTTTGTACTCAATTTCATCTATTAATATTATATTAGTGAATTCATCCCTTCTGCACACGCCGGAATAACCCATTATTGGCAGAACCTAAAAATATTGTTCTAAAATTATAATTTAAATATAATTACTAATATACTTAGCTTACTTTTATTGAAAAATAGTCTCTGTCGGGTGCTTCATTCATAAATTTTTCTATCTGACATTTTAATTTATTTGATTAATATAAAACAAATTTAAATAATATACAAAGCACCTAGGCAACAAACAAAACTCATCAATTGTCGAGCACAAATTACTGTCACCAACATAATTATTCTTCCAAAAAATTTCCCTAATGCAAACTGTCAAATAAATAAATAATTTAAATTGAATCAAAAACTGCCTCAACAGAGAAAATAGTATAAAACATTCGTTACGGAAGGCTTCTCTAGCACTCGTTCGTTCGGTCACTCGCGCCTACGCGCTCGTGTCCGAATTTAGAACTCTTGCTAGAAAAAGTCGCCTTCCCTAACTTATGTTTTAATATACTATTCAGGTTCTAATACTGTCATTGTGTCATTTTTACGAAATTGTTTTGTATACGCATGCTTATGAATTAAAATTCTGTACAAAAATTTAATACCGTGTCAGACAGAAATTTAAATTTTCGTAACAAATTTTATTATAATATTTCGTATCAAAATTTAATATTAAATTTTGTACGAAACTTTGTATCGTGTCAGACAGGCTTAGTGTAAATGTGTTATTGATAAACTAAATATAAATCCTATTAAATCTTCTGGTAAAGTTAAAAATGTGAAGTCCTTGCTGTCAATGGAAGGCATTTGGATCCCTGGATCAGGCCTTGTTCAAAACCTTTGTAGATTGCAAGCTATTCGCGAGATTATATGCTGACTTATAAGTCCATGACCATGAAGGACATGTGTTCATTCCCGACAACTAAATACAATTTATTAATAACATATTTCAAGAGATAAACGAACGAATAGATTCTAAATTACTTACAGTTGATTTAAGTTTATCTCAGAGTTCAAATAGTCTTTCCTATTTCATGTGCTTTCATATAATTTCATTTCACTCTATTAACTTAAATGTTTTGACGTTTAACGCAGTGTGGACACTTATTAACCTAAATATTTGACACAAGTTTGTCATTTATGTCCGATTCTCTCTCTGTCTTTTATGCGCAACAGAGAGAGAGTTCCGAAATTTTCCTTTTCCCCAAGCGTCCGCCAAGGGAAAGCGGCGCTGGGGTAGGTACGGTCCGGCGATCATGAAACTCAAGTCTGTCCCTCTCTTCTTACGGGCGACCCAGTAGTAAGAGAGAGAAGAAACTAGTCGCAGAACAGAATTCCAGTATATAGTCCCGCGCAACGCGAACCGACGGCAACGTGATTTTGGTTCTAAACTAACTTTTTACCTTGCCTCGTCGGTTCGCTGGCGCGAACCTTGATTAAGTAAAAAACCTACTGTAACAAATTGTGCCTTAAAACTAAATTAATCTAAATGAGTGACGTTATGGTTATTTACAGTGCGGTTATGACATCTACTGACATGAAGTTTTGGTGATTATGAGTGATTTTTTATGTGTGAATGATATGGCTTACATACTATTATGAGTGAGATGAATGGTATTTACAATCGCGGTTATGCTATTTGTCCTTACATTTCTATGGTGATTATGAATGATTTTATAAATGTAGTTGATGAGTCGATCTTATTATCTATATGAATGATGTGAATGAGTATACCAATGCGGTTATGACACTTATTTACATTATTTTAATATGGTGATAAGATGTGTTTGTTAATAATGGTTATGGGGTTTGTTAGTCCTGGAAGCGTTGGCGAAAGATAGGTAGATCCTGATAAGGTAGTTTGTGTATTAATGGAAAAGGAGCATTGTGCTCTCTGATTTGTGTGACAGTTCTCGTTAGTGGGTTATGTCGAAGTTGCGTTTCGTAAAAGTTTTGTGATAGTCTGTTTATGTATTCGTGGATGTACGGTAAGTCGGTCTGTCTGTGTAGGTCGTCAATTCTGGAGTATCTATCTCCGCCAGTAATTAGTCTTAAGCATTTGTTTTGAAATCGTTGGATCGGTAACAGTGCTGTTTTAGACGCACAACACCACACTGGACATGCGTAGGTCAGTGCGGGGCGAATGATGGTTGTGTAGATGAGTTTTTTATTATCCTGTGACATATGACTTGTGCCACTCAGCAGGGGGTAGAGTGACTTGACAGCTGCTGCACCTTTACGCACAGCATTTTTAATATGCTGCACATGATACAGCCTAGATTCCAGGGTTGCTCCTAAATATTTTACAGATTTTTTAGGCGGCGCGCGGTGATTGTTGAGTGTAAGTGGTGTGCACTGTGTAGACCATATTTAGTGTATGTTTGCGCGTGAAGACTATGGTTTCGGTTTTGTCATCGTTTATCTTGATCTTCCATAGGCGCCAGTAGGGTTTTAGTATGTTAATATGTATTTGTAGTTGTTTGTTGGCGACTTCAGCGTTGTGTGACGTGCTGTAAAGTGCGGTGTCGTCCGCGTAGAGTGCTGTCTTTGTCTGTGCGAATGTAGGTAGGTCGTGTATATAAAGTGTGAAAAGGGCGGGGCCCAGCCAGCTGCCTTGTGGGACCCCGGCCCTTATTGGGTGGGGGGGAGAAACTGTATTGTTGATTTTAACTTGTAGCTGTCTGTCTGTCAAATAAGAGTTAATCATTTTAGTTAATAGGGGTGGAGCTTTCGTATGAATCATTTTGTAAATGAGCCCTTCATGCCATACTTTGTCGAAAGCTTTTTCGACGTCAAGAAGAGCCATTACAGTAACCATTTTCCTGTTAAAATTAATAGATATGTCGGTTACGACTCTCACTAATTGCTGGTGTTGTGTTATGTTTAGGTCTGAATCCAAATTGGTGATCAGGTATGATTTTATGTTTATTTAAGTGTTTATTAAGTCTGTTCAATATCACTTTCTCTGCAACCTTGGATAGGGTTGAGAGAAGTGATATTGGTCTGTAGCTAGTCGGTTGTTTAGCGTCCTTGTTTGGTTTGTGTATTGGTATGACTAGTGCAGTTTTCCATGTATTTGGAAAATACTGGAGCGTAATCATAGAATTAATGATATGCGTGAGCTGCACTAGTGTTTTTCGTGAAAGGTTTTTCAGTACAATGTTCTGTATGTCGTCTAGTCCTGGCGCTTTCTGGTTAGGAAAGGATTTTATGAGTTCTAGTACTTCAAGTGGTTTTGTTAGAAACCTGGCAAGTTGTCTGGAGTTTATATCAGTCTGTTAATTTAAAAAGTCCTGTACTTTGTCTATGATTTCTTGTTGTTCATTTGTGTTGTTGTTGTCTAGTCTGTGAACGTGCGCAAAGATTTCAGCTAGCGCTTCAGTCTTCTGCTCGTCCTTGTAGAGTACATCATTATTAACTGTCAAGTCAGGTACTGGTTTAAAGGGTTTTTTAAGGGCATGTGACATGCGCCAAAGCGAGCTATCATTTGGGTTTAATTTTCTGAGTCTGTTTTGCCAGGTTTCGTTTTTATTTTTTTTTAGTTCAGTCTGTATTTGTTTGTTAAGTGTGTTCATGTCATTTCTGTGTACTAGGTCACGTGTCCTCTGCCATAGTCTTCGGGTGTTATTGCGCAACTGTATTAAGTCTATTATGTGTTGTGGAATTTTGTCTCTGTTTGGCTGCAGTTTAACAATACGGGTGTGTTTCTGCAGCGCGTGTGTAATGACATTTGTGAGCAAGTCCACTTGCTCATCGATCTCTTGTGTGGTGGTCATATGAGATCTTATAGTGATATTTGTGTCAAGTGTCCTGCGAAACAAATGCCATTTTGTGTCCTTGTACGTCCTCGTGTATCGTGTAGTGTCAGTGTGTGTGATGCCGCCGCCTAATTTAGTAAAGATAGGCAGGTGATCCGAGCTGAGCTCATTTAGTGCTATAGGATTCGGTAAGTGTGCTACATTCTTGTTTAAAATTATGTTTATTGTCGTTGGTGTCATGTTGTTCACAGGATAATGTGTGTGTGTGGGTGTGAAATGAATGATTGCATTGTGTGAATGAATGTATGAATGCACGGTTCGACCGTTAGTATTCGGAATATTGCAATTCCAGTGCGGATGTTTTGCATTTAAATCGCCTACTAGCAGCACCTTTCTGCCAATATTTAACAGTGTGTGTATGTCTTGTTGGGTAAAGTTATTGGAAGGTCGGTTGTATGAAGAAATTATGTGTGTGTTATCAGAGAGCCGGATACATACGGATTCTAAGGTTGTTGGTTGAAGGTGAGTTAATTTGTGTTGTATATTGTCTCGTATTATAATAGCAACCCCCCCTGCAGACACATGGCCCTGGTTGATTCTATCGTTTCTGTATATAATATAGCCTTTGATTTTAATTTTATCCGTGTGTCTGAGTCGTGTTTCGGTAATGAGCATTATGTGTACGTCGTGTTTGTGTAAAAAAGTGTATTAACTCACCGAGTTTTGTGGATAACCCGTTCGCATTCCAGGAACATATGTTAGTAGACATTTATTTACAGGTGAATAGTGGATTATTTTGTGTGAAAGTGAGTATTGTATATAGTTGGTCTTGTTCATCAATGCATTTAACTAGTTCTTTATTAAGCGCTTTTACGGCTTCTAACATATTTTTTAAATTTACAATTGAGTTTAGAATATTCAATTCCTGTTGTAATTCTCTTAATGTGCCTATGTAATTGTCCTTCGCGGCTGGGTTGTTTGGGTTGGCTGCAGGCAGTCTTTGGGGTTGGGAGGGCGCACCGGTGGCGTTGGGGGCGGGGACGTAGTGAGACGGCGGCAGTGAGTCGCGCGGATCGGGTTCGTTACGGCGCACTGGTTGTGGGATGCAGGGTGCTGATTGTTGGCGCTGCAAGTGCGCGGGTGGTAGTACAGGGTAGTGCCGCGTGTCGAGTGGCGCGATGGATGACTGTTGGTTTTGCGGGTTGGCAGCAGGCCGGAACTGGGTCGATGACTGTCGACGTGCAGACCAGGCGTTGACGGATGGTGGTGGTGCTGGAATCAGTGGCGTGCGGGCATTTTCTGCTGGGGGTTGCCGCCGGTAGATTCGTTTTATCCGGTCTAAGTAAACTGGGCATGTGATCGAGTTGGCTGGATGGGCCCCTTTACAATTAAAGCATTTTGCGTCTTCTGTTTTTGGCTTCGTACATTCTCTTGTGGCATGGCCGTCGGCACACTTAAGACACCTTGGAGGGCGGAAACAATTTGATGTGGCATGCCCCCACATCTGGCAATTGTGACATTGTGTTATCAGTTTTTTATTTATGTGCCTCTCCCATCTAACGCACGTATACAAAAGTGTTCTAACTTTTTGTTGGAGTTCTTTTAGAGTTATGTCGGTCTTTGTTATAACTAGATACATTGGGATCTTCTCTGTGGACATTTCATGCTCTCTTTCGAGTGCCTGTTTAACTTCTTCCGGATCAGCGGCTAGACTCCACATGAGACCTTTCAAGACGAACGCATGTGTCTTATCTTTTACGTCTGTGTAAGTGTGAAACGGTAGTTTTCCTCTTTGTAGTGAACTTAAAAGGGTCTGTTTGTCTTCGTGTTCATGTACCCATATGTTAATATTGTTTTTCGTATATTTAATTTCAAAACCTCCATTTACTGTGTGTTGAACTCGATGGCATAGTTCTTTGTGGTTTAGTGTGTTCCCTGCTATAATTATCGGGGTCGGAGCGGTTCGTTTGACATTCGATCTTTGTTGTTTTTGTCTTTGTTGCTGTTCGTTTGATTGTTGTGTTTGTGTTATATTGTTTTGCGTATTACCGGTGTCCATGTTATTATCAGTGTCATCTATGTCCACTTCCGGGTCAACACTCAGCGCTCCAAACATGTTAGATGTAGGAATGTCGTAGCGCTGGGCATCACCGGTGTCGCGTGACGTGGATGGTCCGGGCTGGTCGGCCATGTTGGTGGTAGGCGTAGCTTGGCGCTGCCTGACCGCTGTACGCTTCGGTCTCGGCATGGGCGCGTCAAACACGCCCATCTCATACAGTTCCTCCAATGCCAGAGCTTGCTTCTTAGTCTCGTATGGTATGATGGGCTGTGACCCAGTCTCTTTCTCCGGGCTGGCAGATGCCTTCCTCTTCTTCTCGTTGTCGCTCGACTGGTTCCCTCTCTGGTTCGGTAGCGGTACCTGCTTCTCCTCCCGCGAGTCCCTGAAAGAAACGAGTTCTGCCCATGGGTAGATACTGTCATCCATCGCAACACTGCCACCCTTGTTTTTCACGGGTTTAACCCTATTTTCACTCACACTTTTATTACTTGACACACTCACATCACTGTCACTATCACTAATTATTGGTTTTGTCTTTTTCCCTCTCTTTCGCGTCATTAGGGCTGTTTTACCCCTATAGGGGTTTCACCAAGCTATCACTGGTTATTCGTCTTCGTACCTTCTTTAATATGACCATGCACGGTTAAATGCACTTTTAAAACAACTTTAAATCGCGGTAAGTACACTTTGGACTTGACTTAAGTCACAAGTTAATACCCGGAATACGCAACTCAACCGTCCTCGACTAAGGCTGTTGACCACTAGAAATAGAAATCGTCAAAACATCAAATTATGTTAAAAACACGTATTTCAAGCTGAAACGCTCAAATCCGATAAGAACGCTAAAATACGTATAAAACGTGAACGCGTTGAGATATTTTCATGATTTTTGAACCACAAAATTTATCTAAATATACTTATTAACGCTGTTTAAGAAATTTTTAAAAAATGTTAAAATTAGAGGAATTAGGTCAATATGAAATTCTAAAAATTCATTTTTTATCGTTCTGTAACTTTTCAACCCGTGTAGATAGAATTTTGTAAAATTCACGATAAATCATGTAAAAATAGTCTAAACAACATACAAAAGAAAATTTTCAAAAATAATGATATTTGAATTATCTGGTATTTTGATATTTCATAAATAAATTATCAATTATTTCGCAAAATTTCAAGAAAGTTAAATTTAAAAAAATTTTATATAATGTAATGTAATAACATAAAAACCAAAAAATAAGAATTTAAAAAAATGTTCTAAGTCCGCAAACCAATAATAATAATAATAAATAAGTTTATTCTTCTTTATGCTTTACATGAATCATACAATGTAATACACCCGCATTACGCTCTTGGCCAGCGTGAGAGCCGACCGCGCCGTACACTATGTCAATCTCAATCACACAGTGATTTTTGGATTGCATAGTGTATCGGCGTTGCGTAATCTCAGCTGGTGCAGCGAATGGGGTGTATTTAATATTGCTTATTGTTATATTTTATAAGAATACTTTCCTAGCCTGTTGGCTTTACAGTATTGTTTTTGTTTATGTGATTGCATGGCTGCATGGAAATAATTAATGTGTGCGTGTAATGAAGTGTGCGTGTATATGAATGATCGTGTTTTGCTTGTAGGAAAAAAAATTTGTAGGCACTGTGGCAGACTGACATTGTGAGTTTTCAGTGTAGGTAATAAAATTAGCGACGATGGTTTTGGTCCTCAAATAGTTATGACCGAAACTATCGTCGCTAATTTCGTCCTTTTTAAACTCAAAAAATTACCTTACAAAGGTAAAAATAGACGAGGCAACGTTTTTGGGCTATAAAGTTGAAAATTCAACACAAGCTAGTGAAATACTACCATTTTACGCATAAAGAAGACGTGAAATCAATTGTTGAGGCAAATTCTCACTACACTAATAACACTCAATTAATAGGCGACTGTCAAAGGAGTCTTTGATTTAAAAAAGAATGAAATTAGCGACGATAGTTTCGGTCCTCAACTAAAGCGATTTATAATGACAAAGTCTAATGCAAATTGATTGAGTCAACAAGGAAACTTTTTTATCAAACTCTACCCATCTCAAATTGCATTGAACAACAAGGAAATATTTTCTATAAAAATGTACCCATCTCAAATTGCAATAGTAAACAAAAAATCACTATATAACTCCGATACTCCAGAATTGAAGAATCACCTTAAACCTTGCCGTCCCGTCTTAATTCGAGAATGAACCAGGTATTTTTCAGTAGATAAAAAAATTCTATTAGTTAACACTTTATGGAAGAATGCATTCAAAACCGTATAGTTGTGAAAGAAGAAGGGGCTGACCAATCAGTTTGAATATTGTTACATGTGAGCGTTGCATGAAGTCATCTCCTCATATCTTCATTCGACGGTTCAGACCACACATAAACTTTACTATATTGGAAGGCGCAAAATGCATGTCAGTGGAAGATATTCTTCCATAATGGGCTAGTTGAATAATTTGTTATAAATTAAAATGAATTGAAGAAAATTAAAAGTTAAACAATATTTTTTTGTTACAATAATTATATTATTTGTTGTTTCCTTATATTCTTTAAAAACAAGTATAATGTAGGTACAAAAATAGCAGTAGTCGCGTTGCGGACATCCGATACATAGGTTTGTGCGACAACAAATATAAAACGTGACTTATCTTACCTCGTCAGTTCGATGGCGCGAACCATGATTTGCATTTTAGTTTTAAAATACGTTTAAGTTTTTAAGTTATTCTGTAAATTTGTCGAAAAGACGACATTTTTGAATGGACGACAGCCGCCGATTTGACATGGTCTGAAGAAAAAAGACGGGACGGCAAGGTTTAAGGTGATTCTTCAATTCTGGAGTATCGGAGTTATATAGTGATTTTTTGTTTACTATTGCAATTTGAGATGGGTACATTTTTATAGAAAATATTTCCTTGTTGTTCAATGCAATTTGAGATGGGTAGAGTTTGATAAAAATGTTTCCTTGTTGACTCAATCAATTTGCATTAGACTTTGTCATTATAAATCGCTTTAGTTGAGGACCGAAACTATCGTCGCTAATTTCATTCTTTTTTAAATCAAAGACTCCTTTGACAGTCGCCTATAAATTGAGTGTTATTAGTGTAGTGAGAATTTGCCTCAACAATTGATTTCACGTCTTCTTTATGCGTAAAATGGTAGTATTTCACTAGCTTGTGTTGAATTTTCAACTTTATAGCCCAAAAACGTTGCCTCGTCTATTTTTACCTTTGTAAGGTAATTTTTTGAGTTTAAAAAGGACGAAATTAGCGACGATAGTTTCGGTCATAACTATTTGAGGACCAAAACCATCGTCGCTAATTTTATTACCTACACTGAAAACTCACAATGTCAGTCTGCCACAGTGCCTACAAATTTTACAAAGCTACATAAACATAGCACATTACATACCAGTTGACAATTTATGCTGTGAAAATTTTTACGATTTATAAATAAATACGCAGCGTATTCTGGATGTTGAGAAGGAGGAGGGACAATCAATTGTACCCACAACTCCAGAAAAATTATATTTTTGAAAAAAACTAAAAAAGTTATTAGCACGAGTAAATAACATTAAATATTACCCTTGTTTAATTATTGTCATTTCTTGAAATGTGGTTGGAAATTTTATGTATTGGTCAGTAAGATGTTCATCGATTACGGAATATATCTCGTTAATACATCTACTAACCGATGATTGACTGAGAGCCGAATGATAATCTTTCACTACAGATTTTTGGTAGCTTCCATGAGCGAAAAAGTGTAACGCAGTAAACAAACATCTATGCAAGTATTATAAATGAAGATAATATTTATATTTTTAAACTAAATAAATAATATTTGATATTACTTTAATAATTTTAGGAACTGCATTTACTCTATGTGTGGCTACCATGTGCGGCTCAATTTTGAAAACAAATCTGTACATGCTGCATTATTAAGCCTATATAATTTTCTAAACGTTTCCTCTGGTAAATCAAACGGATCACTGTCGTCACGTAACCTACGATGTAAATCGCGATTTCGCTGCCTAATAAATAAGTTTAAGTAATTATTCTTATAAAAACAAACAAATAAATTTGTACTTCAACTTACTGTCGTTCATATTCTTCTAAAAAATGAATTAGTATAATTCCGGCACCGTTATAAGCCATTCTGCTATGTTACGAATGTACTTTGACAATTCACATGACATCAAATGATCAAATCGTTACCTAACGATAGGTTGTAAGATGTCGTTCAGTAACTACTGATTTGAACTACTTTTGGCTAACATGTCGATACAATATAACGACTAATTTAGTTACTGAATACCTAAATTTAAAAATCCGATGTGGCCAACACATAACCTCTCGCCATACTCTACTATTTTTATTTTTCTAGTATAAGTATATATTATGTAATACTTACTCACAAAATAAATATACCATTTAGTCCATGAGCCAAACCCGAAAATGAGCTAAATTGGTACCACCTGGAGTGGCAAATGCTGACTATGATTTTTTTGTTCAGTTTTATGTGTAGCCCTAGAATAAATGTGATAGCAATGTCTAAGTAGTAGATTTATGGCACAAAATAACGATTTTTATAGTAAATAGTGATTTTTCATCATCAAATTATAAAAAGGTACCAATCAAGGTGGCACATGCTATCAATGTTTTTATTTTTCAGTTTTGTGTTTAGATTAAGAAAATATATGATAGCACGGACTATGGAGTACTGGAGTAGTTTTTTGCAGAAAAAAACAATTAAAGAAAAAGAAAGAAATTTTAGTATTTTTAAATTTTTGTGTGTTTAATCAACTCTAATTTCTAAACGGATAAAGATATCGACTTCCGGTTTGCAGCGTTAGATTCCTCAGTAAATTTTGCGTAAGATACATTATATTAAATTTTTTGTTAGGCCTTTGATAACCCAAAATTTAATTATTATCTTCAAGTGATAATTGCAAAATTTAAGAATTTAAAATATTTTTTGTGTTTAATCAACTCTACTTTCTGAACGGAGAAAGATATCGACTTCCGGTTTGCGGCGTTGGATTCCTCAGTAAATTTTACGTAAGATACATTATATTAAATTTTTTTAAGGCCCTTTTGATAACCCAAAATTTAATTATAATCTTCAAGTGAAAATTGCAAAATTTAAGAATTTAAAATATTTTTTGTGTTTAATCATCTCTACTTTCTGAACGGAGAAAGATATCGACTTCCGGTTTGCAGCGTTGGATTCCTCAGTAAATTTTGCTTAAGATACATAATATTAAATTTTTTGTTAGGTCCGTGATAACCCAAAAGTAAAATAAAAGTTGATTAAACAAAAGAAACTTTTAAAATTCTAAAATTTTACAAATTTCTTTCGGAGAAAATAATTATATTTCGGATTATTAGAGGTCTTTAAAAAAATAGTACAATGTGTCTTACATAAAAATGTGCAAGGAATCCAATGCTGCAAACCGGAAGTCGATATCTTTATCCGTTCAGAAAGTAAAGTTGGTTGAACACAAAAAATATTTAAAATTATTAAATTTTGCAATTTTCACTTGAAGATAATAATTAGATTTTGGGTTATCACGGGCCTAACAAAAAGTTTAATATAATGTATCTTACGCAAAATTTACTGAGGAATCCAACGCTGCAAACCGGAAGTCGATATCTTTCTCCGTTCAGAAAGTAGAGATGATTAAACACAAAAAAATTTAAAATCTGAAATTTCGCAATTATTACTTGAAGATAATAATTAAATTTTGGGTTATCAAGGACCTTACAAAAAATTTAATATAATTTGTCTTACGTCAAATTTACTAAGGAATCCAAATCCGCAAACCGGAAGTCGATATCTTTACCCGTTCAGAAAGTAGAGTTGATTAAACACAAGAAAATATTTAAAATTCTTAAATTTTGCAATTTTCACTTGAAGATAACAATTAAATTTTGGGTTATCAAGGACCTTACAAAAAATTTAATATAATGTATCTTACGTAAAATTTATTAAGGAATCCAACTCCGCAAACCGGAAGTCGATATCTTTATCCGTTCAGAAAGTAGAGTTGATTAAACACAAATAAATATTTAAAATTCTTAAATTTTGCAATTTTCACTTGAAGATAATATTTAAATTTTGGGTTATCAAGGGCCTTAGAAAAAAAATTAAACATAATGTATCTTACGTAAAATTTACTAAAGAATCCAACGCCGCAGACCGGAAGTCGATATCGTTATTCTTTCAGAAAGTAGAGTTGATTAAACACAAAAAATATTTAAAATTCTTAAATTTTGCAATTTTTACTTGAAGATTATAATTAAATTTTGGGTTATCAAAAGGGCCTTAAAAAATTTAATATAATGTATCTTACGTAAAATTTACTGAGGAATCCAACGCCGCAAACCGGAAGTCGATATCTTTCTCCGTTCAGAAAGTAGAGTTGATTAAACACAAAAAATATTTTAAATTCTTAAATTTTGAAATTATCACTTGAAGATAATAATTAAATTTTGGGTTATCAAGGGCCTAACAAAAAATTTAATATAATGTATCTTACGCAAAATTTACTGAGGAATCCAACGCTGCAAACCGGAAGTCGATATCTTTATCCGTTTAGAAATTAGAGTTGATTAAACACACAAAAATTTAAAAATACTAAAATTTCTTTCTTTTTTTTTCATTGTTTTTTTCTGCAAAAAGCTACTCCATAGTCCGTGCTATCATATATTTTCTTGATCTAATAACAAAACTGAAAAATAAAAACATTGATAGCATGTGCCACCTTGATTGGTACCATTTTATAATTTGATGATGAAAAATCACTATTTACTATAAAAATCGTTATTTTGTGCCATAAAGCTACTACTTAGACATTGCTATCACATTTATTCTTGGTCTACACATAAAACTGAACAAAAAAATCATAGTCAGCATTTGCCACCCCAGGTGGTACCAAAAAAGTAATTGGCTCATGGACTAATTGTACTAGAAGGGAATTCGGGAATTGTAGTTTTTATAATATTATTAAAGTTTATTATGACCTTATAAATACTAAATGACATTTCATATTTTCCATTTCAATTTGCCAAAAAGTCAAAAATTCATATGACATTAAGGAGGTTCCCTACACATGCAGTGGCGTACTTAGATATCAGCCTTTAATTAATAAAAATATTTTTATTAATGTAAAACAAAATTCGGTCAACGGGTGTTAGTTGATATTGCAATTCGTTCAGTTGCGATAATATATTTTTACAATAATTTCTAATTCACTAATCAAAAAATGCTTGAAGATTTTTTTTTCAATCGACAATATTGTTACAACTATGTGGTCAACCTTCTTCAAATTTTGGGAAATTGATGTCCGTGCTTGCATACGTTTATATACCAAAAATTAAGTAAATAGAACATTTCTAACATCTTTTTATTTAATCAATTAATGGAAAGCCATAAGAGCCCATGTAAAATATTAAAATTTAACAATTAATTTCGTTCAAACTACGTGGTCAAAAATTTCCAAAAAATTCAGGTATCATTTTTATGACACAGACAACATAAATTCAAAGTTTGGTTGCATTAGAAAATTTTTTAAAATGTCTAGGGAACCTCCTTAACACTCAAATATTTTATTTTTTGTTTCCATAGGTAGGCAGATAAATCAAAATTGTAACATATTTGTAGAATTTTTAACTTCTTGTAATTGGAAAATGGAGCTAGATAGAAACAACGTTTTGAATACATATTGTAGATAGTAACATTTAGTATACAATGTTATTACAAAAATTCCTAATACATTTTGAAAATATTCCAGAAAAACTCTTCAGGTCTTCAAGAAACTACCACTTCCGGTTGCACGATCAACACCAAAATCTAATCAGATCTAATCTAGGGTGTCAGAATATTGTATACCAAATTTAAAAAATTTTTATTCAGTGGTATTTGAGTTATCGTACCTCCAACATCCATCCTGACACACACAGTGACACACAGACACACACACAGACATCATCGCGAAATTATCAAAATCGTGTTCTAGGGACCTCAAAACGTGCTTATCCATTGAAAACTCACTATCGAAATTTTAGAATGATTACAATACCTCTCTTACAGATATGAGTGGCGACTGGCGAGAGGTATAAATTAGTTATAATAACGATATTTTCAATCGTAACATGTCGTTCAAAGATAACTACAAGTTACAGAATAGGTCTATTAGTTCTTCGTTCAACACTTGAAATAATGAGAGAGTTTAATGAAACTTTGCAAAATTAATCAAAACATTGTAAAAATGTTACCTGAATTTTTTCAGAATTTTTCACCATGTAGATTATCCAAAAATAAATGTTCAAAAACTACATTTTACATGGCCTCTTATGGGACTACTTTTAAATCAACGTAAAAAGCATTTAACGAAATGAAAGAAAATTCCAATTGCTTCTTTAAAACGTGCATTACTATCTCAAAGGCCGGATAAAAGTAATACAAGCATCACTTACCACGTAATTAACAAGAATTCTTAATCGAAAGACCGACGTTTATGCCTACTGGAGAATATAGGCGAAAACATAATATAGACACGGCAACGTTGAAAAGCGCGAAATTTGAATTTTAACCAGAAAAAAATCTTATTTATCTATAATCACAAGTTTTTCGCAAGAATGAAAGGTATATTGTGTACAAATGATAAATAATTTATACCTAACGATTTGTATGAAATTTCAAGTGCAGAATTCTCTTCACCTTCATGTTTAGTATCTGTCAGATTGACATAAGAACAGCACAGCGTTGCCGTAGTTTACCACTGGTATTTGACCGAATGATATCTTATAAAGTAAACAAGTTTTACATAATAAAAATTAATAATATTCTTAATTAATTGATTTAAATCTCATTTTATTAGATAAAAATGCGAATAGACTGCGTTTACATACAATAAAAATGTTTTTTTTATTTTTAAAGTTGGAACCCTGATATCAAATGCATTGCGAGCATAGGAGATTCCCCTAACCCCTCACCACCCGAGTGTACCTCCTTAATTGCAATTTTCTGAATATTTGTTACTGCAGCAGCAGCTATTGCAAGTAATAAACGCCTTCTTCTATCACTATTCATTCTTACATGTACAAAAATACTTAACTATGCTCAGCTCATAGAATAATTATTTTCTCTGTTTCGGAACTAGAATGAGTTCATACCAGTTCTAATTTTGATGCTGGTATGAGCTTCATTACCTACGATTTTTGGTGAAATTTTGTTATCAGCGACTGGTAGCACTGCATTAAATAAACAAAATATCCAGGCAACGGGCAACGAACAATTTTGACAAAACGGGATTCACTTTTGACGTTAATTTTATTAATTTGAATCAAATGAAACATACAAACTGAATTAATATTTATATTTCATACAAAGATAAACTAAATAATATAAATATAATATTAATCTTGTTTTGTACTACAGCCGGTCTTAAAATTAATATAATTTTTGATCAAATTAATCCATACTTCATTCGTTTGCAAATCATCTTGGACCATTCGTTTGAGTTTTTGATATTGTTACAAAAATTGAATTAATTTTGTACTCAATTTCATCTATTAATATTATATTAGTGAATTCATCCCTTCTGCACACGCCGGAATAACCCATTATTGGCAGAACCTAAAAATATTGTTCTAAAATTATAATTTAAATATAATTACTAATATACTTAGCTTACTTTTATTGAAAAATAGTCTCTGTCGGGTGCTTCATTCATAAATTTTTCTATCTGACATTTTAATTTATTTGATTAATATAAAACAAATTTAAATAATATACAAAGCACCTAGGCAACAAACAAAACTCATCAATTGTCGAGCACAAATTACTGTCACCAACATAATTATTCTTCCAAAAAATTTCCCTAATGCAAACTGTCAAATAAATAAATAATTTAAATTGAATCAAAAACTGCCTCAACAGAGAAAATAGTATAAAACATTCGTTACGGAAGGCTTCTCTAGCACTCGTTCGTTCGGTCACTCGCGCCTACGCGCTCGTGTCCGAATTTAGAACTCTTGCTAGAAAAAGTCGCCTTCCCTAACTTATGTTTTAATATACTATTCAGGTTCTAATACTGTCATTGTGTCATTTTTACGAAATTGTTTTGTATACGCATGCTTATGAATTAAAATTCTGTACAAAAATTTAATACCGTGTCAGACAGAAATTTAAATTTTCGTAACAAATTTTATTATAATATTTCGTATCAAAATTTAATATTAAATTTTGTACGAAACTTTGTATCGTGTCAGACAGGCTTAGTGTAAATGTGTTATTGATAAACTAAATATAAATCCTATTAAATCTTCTGGTAAAGTTAAAAATGTGAAGTCCTTGCTGTCAATGGAAGGCATTTGGATCCCTGGATCAGGCCTTGTTCAAAACCTTTGTAGATTGCAAGCTATTCGCGAGATTATATGCTGACTTATAAGTCCATGACCATGAAGGACATGTGTTCATTCCCGACAACTAAATACAATTTATTAATAACATATTTCAAGAGATAAACGAACGAATAGATTCTAAATTACTTACAGTTGATTTAAGTTTATCTCAGAGTTCAAATAGTCTTTCCTATTTCATGTGCTTTCATATAATTTCATTTCACTCTATTAACTTAAATGTTTTGACGTTTAACGCAGTGTGGACACTTATTAACCTAAATATTTGACACAAGTTTGTCATTTATGTCCGATTCTCTCTCTGTCTTTTATGCGCAACAGAGAGAGAGTTCCGAAATTTTCCTTTTCCCCAAGCGTCCGCCAAGGGAAAGCGGCGCTGGGGTAGGTACGGTCCGGCGATCATGAAACTCAAGTCTGTCCCTCTCTTCTTACGGGCGACCCAGTAGTAAGAGAGAGAAGAAACTAGTCGCAGAACAGAATTCCAGTATATAGTCCCGCGCAACGCGAACCGACGGCAACGTGATTTTGGTTCTAAACTAACTTTTTACCTTGCCTCGTCGGTTCGCTGGCGCGAACCTTGATTAAGTAAAAAACCTACTGTAACAAATTGTGCCTTAAAACTAAATTAATCTAAATGAGTGACGTTATGGTTATTTACAGTGCGGTTATGACATCTACTGACATGAAGTTTTGGTGATTATGAGTGATTTTTTATGTGTGAATGATATGGCTTACATACTATTATGAGTGAGATGAATGGTATTTACAATCGCGGTTATGCTATTTGTCCTTACATTTCTATGGTGATTATGAATGATTTTATAAATGTAGTTGATGAGTCGATCTTATTATCTATATGAATGATGTGAATGAGTATACCAATGCGGTTATGACACTTATTTACATTATTTTAATATGGTGATAAGATGTGTTTGTTAATAATGGTTATGGGGTTTGTTAGTCCTGGAAGCGTTGGCGAAAGATAGGTAGATCCTGATAAGGTAGTTTGTGTATTAATGGAAAAGGAGCATTGTGCTCTCTGATTTGTGTGACAGTTCTCGTTAGTGGGTTATGTCGAAGTTGCGTTTCGTAAAAGTTTTGTGATAGTCTGTTTATGTATTCGTGGATGTACGGTAAGTCGGTCTGTCTGTGTAGGTCGTCAATTCTGGAGTATCTATCTCCGCCAGTAATTAGTCTTAAGCATTTGTTTTGAAATCGTTGGATCGGTAACAGTGCTGTTTTAGACGCACAACACCACACTGGACATGCGTAGGTCAGTGCGGGGCGAATGATGGTTGTGTAGATGAGTTTTTTATTATCCTGTGACATATGACTTGTGCCACTCAGCAGGGGGTAGAGTGACTTGACAGCTGCTGCACCTTTACGCACAGCATTTTTAATATGCTGCACATGATACAGCCTAGATTCCAGGGTTGCTCCTAAATATTTTACAGATTTTTTAGGCGGCGCGCGGTGATTGTTGAGTGTAAGTGGTGTGCACTGTGTAGACCATATTTAGTGTATGTTTGCGCGTGAAGACTATGGTTTCGGTTTTGTCATCGTTTATCTTGATCTTCCATAGGCGCCAGTAGGGTTTTAGTATGTTAATATGTATTTGTAGTTGTTTGTTGGCGACTTCAGCGTTGTGTGACGTGCTGTAAAGTGCGGTGTCGTCCGCGTAGAGTGCTGTCTTTGTCTGTGCGAATGTAGGTAGGTCGTGTATATAAAGTGTGAAAAGGGCGGGGCCCAGCCAGCTGCCTTGTGGGACCCCGGCCCTTATTGGGTGGGGGGGAGAAACTGTATTGTTGATTTTAACTTGTAGCTGTCTGTCTGTCAAATAAGAGTTAATCATTTTAGTTAATAGGGGTGGAGCTTTCGTATGAATCATTTTGTAAATGAGCCCTTCATGCCATACTTTGTCGAAAGCTTTTTCGACGTCAAGAAGAGCCATTACAGTAACCATTTTCCTGTTAAAATTAATAGATATGTCGGTTACGACTCTCACTAATTGCTGGTGTTGTGTTATGTTTAGGTCTGAATCCAAATTGGTGATCAGGTATGATTTTATGTTTATTTAAGTGTTTATTAAGTCTGTTCAATATCACTTTCTCTGCAACCTTGGATAGGGTTGAGAGAAGTGATATTGGTCTGTAGCTAGTCGGTTGTTTAGCGTCCTTGTTTGGTTTGTGTATTGGTATGACTAGTGCAGTTTTCCATGTATTTGGAAAATACTGGAGCGTAATCATAGAATTAATGATATGCGTGAGCTGCACTAGTGTTTTTCGTGAAAGGTTTTTCAGTACAATGTTCTGTATGTCGTCTAGTCCTGGCGCTTTCTGGTTAGGAAAGGATTTTATGAGTTCTAGTACTTCAAGTGGTTTTGTTAGAAACCTGGCAAGTTGTCTGGAGTTTATATCAGTCTGTTAATTTAAAAAGTCCTGTACTTTGTCTATGATTTCTTGTTGTTCATTTGTGTTGTTGTTGTCTAGTCTGTGAACGTGCGCAAAGATTTCAGCTAGCGCTTCAGTCTTCTGCTCGTCCTTGTAGAGTACATCATTATTAACTGTCAAGTCAGGTACTGGTTTAAAGGGTTTTTTAAGGGCATGTGACATGCGCCAAAGCGAGCTATCATTTGGGTTTAATTTTCTGAGTCTGTTTTGCCAGGTTTCGTTTTTATTTTTTTTTAGTTCAGTCTGTATTTGTTTGTTAAGTGTGTTCATGTCATTTCTGTGTACTAGGTCACGTGTCCTCTGCCATAGTCTTCGGGTGTTATTGCGCAACTGTATTAAGTCTATTATGTGTTGTGGAATTTTGTCTCTGTTTGGCTGCAGTTTAACAATACGGGTGTGTTTCTGCAGCGCGTGTGTAATGACATTTGTGAGCAAGTCCACTTGCTCATCGATCTCTTGTGTGGTGGTCATATGAGATCTTATAGTGATATTTGTGTCAAGTGTCCTGCGAAACAAATGCCATTTTGTGTCCTTGTACGTCCTCGTGTATCGTGTAGTGTCAGTGTGTGTGATGCCGCCGCCTAATTTAGTAAAGATAGGCAGGTGATCCGAGCTGAGCTCATTTAGTGCTATAGGATTCGGTAAGTGTGCTACATTCTTGTTTAAAATTATGTTTATTGTCGTTGGTGTCATGTTGTTCACAGGATAATGTGTGTGTGTGGGTGTGAAATGAATGATTGCATTGTGTGAATGAATGTATGAATGCACGGTTCGACCGTTAGTATTCGGAATATTGCAATTCCAGTGCGGATGTTTTGCATTTAAATCGCCTACTAGCAGCACCTTTCTGCCAATATTTAACAGTGTGTGTATGTCTTGTTGGGTAAAGTTATTGGAAGGTCGGTTGTATGAAGAAATTATGTGTGTGTTATCAGAGAGCCGGATACATACGGATTCTAAGGTTGTTGGTTGAAGGTGAGTTAATTTGTGTTGTATATTGTCTCGTATTATAATAGCAACCCCCCCTGCAGACACATGGCCCTGGTTGATTCTATCGTTTCTGTATATAATATAGCCTTTGATTTTAATTTTATCCGTGTGTCTGAGTCGTGTTTCGGTAATGAGCATTATGTGTACGTCGTGTTTGTGTAAAAAAGTGTATTAACTCACCGAGTTTTGTGGATAACCCGTTCGCATTCCAGGAACATATGTTAGTAGACATTTATTTACAGGTGAATAGTGGATTATTTTGTGTGAAAGTGAGTATTGTATATAGTTGGTCTTGTTCATCAATGCATTTAACTAGTTCTTTATTAAGCGCTTTTACGGCTTCTAACATATTTTTTAAATTTACAATTGAGTTTAGAATATTCAATTCCTGTTGTAATTCTCTTAATGTGCCTATGTAATTGTCCTTCGCGGCTGGGTTGTTTGGGTTGGCTGCAGGCAGTCTTTGGGGTTGGGAGGGCGCACCGGTGGCGTTGGGGGCGGGGACGTAGTGAGACGGCGGCAGTGAGTCGCGCGGATCGGGTTCGTTACGGCGCACTGGTTGTGGGATGCAGGGTGCTGATTGTTGGCGCTGCAAGTGCGCGGGTGGTAGTACAGGGTAGTGCCGCGTGTCGAGTGGCGCGATGGATGACTGTTGGTTTTGCGGGTTGGCAGCAGGCCGGAACTGGGTCGATGACTGTCGACGTGCAGACCAGGCGTTGACGGATGGTGGTGGTGCTGGAATCAGTGGCGTGCGGGCATTTTCTGCTGGGGGTTGCCGCCGGTAGATTCGTTTTATCCGGTCTAAGTAAACTGGGCATGTGATCGAGTTGGCTGGATGGGCCCCTTTACAATTAAAGCATTTTGCGTCTTCTGTTTTTGGCTTCGTACATTCTCTTGTGGCATGGCCGTCGGCACACTTAAGACACCTTGGAGGGCGGAAACAATTTGATGTGGCATGCCCCCACATCTGGCAATTGTGACATTGTGTTATCAGTTTTTTATTTATGTGCCTCTCCCATCTAACGCACGTATACAAAAGTGTTCTAACTTTTTGTTGGAGTTCTTTTAGAGTTATGTCGGTCTTTGTTATAACTAGATACATTGGGATCTTCTCTGTGGACATTTCATGCTCTCTTTCGAGTGCCTGTTTAACTTCTTCCGGATCAGCGGCTAGACTCCACATGAGACCTTTCAAGACGAACGCATGTGTCTTATCTTTTACGTCTGTGTAAGTGTGAAACGGTAGTTTTCCTCTTTGTAGTGAACTTAAAAGGGTCTGTTTGTCTTCGTGTTCATGTACCCATATGTTAATATTGTTTTTCGTATATTTAATTTCAAAACCTCCATTTACTGTGTGTTGAACTCGATGGCATAGTTCTTTGTGGTTTAGTGTGTTCCCTGCTATAATTATCGGGGTCGGAGCGGTTCGTTTGACATTCGATCTTTGTTGTTTTTGTCTTTGTTGCTGTTCGTTTGATTGTTGTGTTTGTGTTATATTGTTTTGCGTATTACCGGTGTCCATGTTATTATCAGTGTCATCTATGTCCACTTCCGGGTCAACACTCAGCGCTCCAAACATGTTAGATGTAGGAATGTCGTAGCGCTGGGCATCACCGGTGTCGCGTGACGTGGATGGTCCGGGCTGGTCGGCCATGTTGGTGGTAGGCGTAGCTTGGCGCTGCCTGACCGCTGTACGCTTCGGTCTCGGCATGGGCGCGTCAAACACGCCCATCTCATACAGTTCCTCCAATGCCAGAGCTTGCTTCTTAGTCTCGTATGGTATGATGGGCTGTGACCCAGTCTCTTTCTCCGGGCTGGCAGATGCCTTCCTCTTCTTCTCGTTGTCGCTCGACTGGTTCCCTCTCTGGTTCGGTAGCGGTACCTGCTTCTCCTCCCGCGAGTCCCTGAAAGAAACGAGTTCTGCCCATGGGTAGATACTGTCATCCATCGCAACACTGCCACCCTTGTTTTTCACGGGTTTAACCCTATTTTCACTCACACTTTTATTACTTGACACACTCACATCACTGTCACTATCACTAATTATTGGTTTTGTCTTTTTCCCTCTCTTTCGCGTCATTAGGGCTGTTTTACCCCTATAGGGGTTTCACCAAGCTATCACTGGTTATTCGTCTTCGTACCTTCTTTAATATGACCATGCACGGTTAAATGCACTTTTAAAACAACTTTAAATCGCGGTAAGTACACTTTGGACTTGACTTAAGTCACAAGTTAATACCCGGAATACACAACTCAACCGTCCTCGACTAAGGCTGTTGACCACTAGAAATAGAAATCGTCAAAACATCAAATTATGTTAAAAACACGTATTTCAAGCTGAAACGCTCAAATCCGATAAGAACGCTAAAATACGTATAAAACGTGAACGCGTTGAGATATTTTCATGATTTTTGAACCACAAAATTTATCTAAATATACTTATTAACGCTGTTTAAGAAATTTTTAAAAAATGTTAAAATTAGAGGAATTAGGTCAATATGAAATTCTAAAAATTCATTTTTTATCGTTCTGTAACTTTTCAACCCGTATAGATAGAACTTTGTAAAATTCACGATAAATCATGTAAAAATAGTCTAAACAACATACAAAAGAAAATTTTCAAAAATAATGATATTTGAATTATCTGGTATTTTTATATTTCATAAATAAATTATCAATTATTTCGCAAAATTTCAAGAAAATTAAATTTAAATTTTTTTTATATAATGTAATGTAATAACATAAAAACCAAATAATAAGAATTAAAATAAAATGTTCTAAGTCCGCAAACCACTAGAAATCGTCAAAACATCAAATTATGTTAAAAACACGTATTTCAAGCTGAAACGCTCAAATCCGATGAGAACGCTAAAATACGTATAAAACGTGAACGCATTGAGATATTTTCATGATTTTTGGACCACAAAATTTATCTAAATATACTTATTAACCCTGTTTAAAAATTTTTAAAAAATGTTAAAATTAGAGGAATTAGGTCAATATGAAATTCTAAAAATTCATTTTTTATCGTTCTGTAACTTTTCAACCCGTGTAGATAGAATTTTGTAAAATTCACGATAAATCATGTAAAAATAGTCTAAACAACATACAAAAGAAAATTTTCAAAAATAATGATATTTGAATTATCTGGTATTTTGATATTTCATAAATAAATTATCAATTATTTCGCAAAATTTCAAGAAAGTTAAATTTAAACATTTTTTATATAATGTAATGTAATAACATAAAAACCAAAAAATAAGAATTTAAAAAAATGTTCTAAGTCCGCAAACCACTAGAAATCGTCAAAACATCAAATTATGTTAAAAACACGTATTTCAAGCTGAAACGCTCAAATCCGATGAGAACGCTAAAATACGTATAAAACGTGAACGCGTTGAGATATTTTCATGATTTTTGAACCACAAAATTTATCTAAATATTCTTATTAACGCTGTTTAAGAAATTTTTAAAAAATGTTAAAATTAGAGGAATTAGGTCAATATGAAATTCTAAAAATTAATTTTTTATCGATCTGTTACTTTTCAACCCGTAGATAGAACTTTGTAAAATTCACGATAAATCATGTAAAAATAGTCTAAACAACATACATGTTAGAGAGAGATAGAGTGTGTACATGTGCGAAGAGCAAGAGGTGTAAAGATTCGAGGTTTTGAACCAGAAACAAATATAAAAATAGGCTGAGTGGACGACAAATATAAAACAAAGCGCTGTTTACCCAAGTAATAATTTTTTGCTGGGTGTCTTATCCTGGTAGGAGAATAAAACGGTAGTAGGCTAAAATAACCTATAAATTTTATTTGCATATAACAACCAACAACCGAGGAAAGAAGAGTGCGAAATTACAACCAGGAGAAATCGTAGTACCATAAGCAACGAAGGGAAACATATACCTTTATATTATCTTTAGATCTCATAAATAGTGACCTAGGTTATAATTATTTTACTACAAAGAAGAGGCTGCATCAGAACAGTACAACTAGCGCCACACAGTGTGCAATAGGCGTACCTGGCAGAGCAGCATCCAAGATTAGATACAGTGACATCTAGTGTTTACTAGGGAAGCTGTAGCTATCGATAAAGAAGTAAACAAATGAACTGCGGTCAAAGTGGAAGAAGAGGAAGTGTCAGTTTAATTAGAAAAAGAGAAGAGACGGAAGAAGTCGAAGAAGATATAAACAAAATTTTTAAAAGAAGCGCATTAATGTTAAGATCGCCCGTTAAAACAAATACAAGAACAGAAGAAAATTTAGACAAAGAAATAAAACACGAAATGGACAATAATATGCAGACGGTTCTGCAACAAATATCTGAAGCTATTAAAAAACTCTCAGAGAACTATGAAGTTATAAGGAAAGATCTAGAACAAGGAAGGATAGAGGCCGAGAAAGGAAGAGAAGAAGCAAGAGAAGGAAATAAAGCTATCAGAAAAGACATGGAAGAATCATAAACAAAGAAATAGAGCAAATCAAGGAAAAGGACAAAAAACGGGATCAAGAAAAACAAGAAATAGGAGAACGACTAAGAAAACTGGAAAATAAAGAAGAACAAAGAGAAAGGGAAATAAATAAAGATAAACTTGTAATTAAAGGATTAGAAATCAAAGAAGATATAATAACTGAGGTTAAGGCATTCATGAAAAGTAAATTAGATGTAGAAGTCGAAATTGCAGAAGCTTACCAATTCAAACGTACAGCAACTGAAAGACAGACAACTGTTATTAAAGTGAACAAAGAACAAGATAAGCAGAAAATCTTAACAGCTAAGAGTAAATTAAAAGGACAAGCAATATATATAGACAAATTTTTGACAGTTAAAGAAAGCAAAATACAAAAAGAAATAATAAATAAAGCGGACCAAGAAAGAAATAAAGGAAATATGGTGAAGATATATTACAACAAACTAAAAATCAATAATATTACATGGAAATGGGACGAAGAAAGGGAAGACTTGAATCCAAAAAACTGAATAAAGAAATACAACAAGATGGAAATAAAGACGACGGAAAGCGAGACAACAGGGCTACAGAAATAAAAAAATCAAAAAACAAGAAGAAACTACAAAAAGAAATGAAAATTTGCACATGGAATGTACGTACAATGCTACAAGTAGGAAAAGTGAATGAAATAGTAAATGAACTGTCAAGATATAAAATAAACATAGCAGCGGTACAGGAAACGCGTTGGAAAGGAAAGGGAGTGATTCAAGAAAAGGACTATACAGTACTATACTCAGGCAATGACAAGCAAGGGCAGCACGGAGTAGCGTTTATAGTAACAAGCAAGATGACAAATAAAGTGCTGGATTTTGAACCTATAAGTGAAAGAATAGCGTACATAAGAATAGAGGCGAAACCATTCAACATATCACTCCTGAATGTATACTCCCCAACTGAAAGCGCCAAAACAGAAGATAAAGATGAATTTTATAAGAATTTAGAACATGAAATAGAAAAAATACCAAAAGAAGATAATATACTAATACTAGGAGACCTAAATGCACAAATAGGTAAAGAAGACTACATACAGACAGTTGCTGGTAAACACACAATACATGAGAAAACAAACAACAATGGACAGAGAATATGCAGAACAGCAGCAAAATATAACATGTTCATAAGCAGCACAAAATTCGAACACCCAATGCACCACAAAGTTACATGGACGTCACCTGATCAAAGAACCCAATCACAAATAGACCATATACTAATAACCAAAAGAAAACAGTCAACAATTAAAGATGTCAGAACCTACAGAGGTGCAAACGCAGACTCAGACCACTACATGGTAACAGCGACAACCATGCAAAAAATTAAAAGATCAGTAAAACATAAGAACACGCAAATAAAATGGAACGTAAAAAAACTAGACATAACAAACAACAGAATCAAATACAAAAAACAATTAGAAGAACAGATAAGCAAAATTAATAACAGAGACGATGAAATAGAAACAAGATGGGAAAAAATTAAAACTTGTATAAACAATGCAGCAAAAAACAGCATTGGCGAAGAAAAGAAAGAGAACAGAAAAGAATGGTTCAATGAAAATTGTCAAGAAATTGTAGAAAAGAAAACGAAAGCAAGACTGAAGTGGATAGGTACGAATAAAAAGAGCGATAAAGAAGAATATGAAAAAATCAAAAAAATATGCAAGAACGAAATAAGAAAAGCAAAAAGAGCCTGGATAAATGAGAAAATAAAAGAAATCGAAAAGGAAGGTATGAACCACAACACCAAACAATTCTATCAAAGGATCAACGCACAAAAAAGAACATACAAACCAAAAACATACACCATTAAGGATAAAAATGGCAAGAAAACAGAGAACACTGAACAATACAACCAGGTATGGAAAGAATACTTCCAAGACCTATTAACAGATCCCAGCCAGAATAATTTATATGAAATACAAAATGAAAACGAAAACATCGAACTCTCGAGTGACCCAACAAAAGAGGAAGTAAAACAAATAATAAATAACATGAAAAATGGAAAAACACCAGGAAAAGACGGACTAAACATAGAACTAATAAAACATGGTGGAGATAAACTTCATGAACAAATACACAGGCTTATACAGGAAATATGGCAGAAAGAAAAAATGCCAGAAGAATGGAAAAACGGACGGATAATAACAATACACAAGAAAGGAGATCAACAACTGTGTCAAAACTACAGGGGAATCACACTAGTTAACACTACCTACAAAATCATGACATCAATATTGCAAAAAAGACTAATAGAAGAAACAAAGAACATAATCGGGCAACATCAGTGTGGTTTCACTAAAGGCAAGTCAACTACGGATGCAATACACACAGTTAAACAGATAATGGAAAAAGCACACGAACACAAGATAGAAATTGAAATGTTATTCATTGACTTTAAACAAGCCTTCGACTCAATCAAAAGAGGCAAACTAATTGAAGCATTGAGAGAGTTCAAAATAACAGAAAAGCTAATAAGATTAATAGCAATGACAATGAGGAATTCAGAAGCTTGTGTTAAAACACAAAAAGGTGAGTCGTCCAATTTTGAAATTAATAAAGGAGTAAGGCAAGGCGATACATTATCAGCAACGCTATTTAACCTAGCATTATGCAATGAGAAAAATCAAGAAGAGAACACTAAGAACAAATGGAGGACAGATCATTGCATATGCCGATGACATAGTGATCGCAACAAAAAACAGAAAAATAATGGTGGAAATACTACGAGAAATAATAACAGAAGGAGATGAGATAGGATTGAGAATAAACGAAGACAAAACCAAGATGATGGTAATAGGAGGGAACAGGATAAATAAAAACATAAATATAGAAGGGTATTCCTTTGAAACAGTGAAAAAATTCAAATATCTCGGAACTACACTATCATGCAAAGGAGATAGGGAGACAGAAATAAAAGAGAAAATAATGGCAGCGAACAGAGCCTACCACGCAAACAAAAAACTACTAGAGAACAAAAATTTAACAAAGAAAACAAAAATTAAAATTTATAAAACGATAATAAGACCAGTATTTATGTATGCAGCTGAAACAATGACAATGACGAGAAAAGATGAAGAAGAATTGAGAAGAGCGGAAAGAAGAATAATAAGAACGGTATTAGGACCAGTAAAAACCCCAGAAGTCGGCAGTACGGCAGTGTGGTAACGTGACAGCGTTGTGATTGATATAGTCAAGCACGCTTCACAGCGGTTAAAACTTGGATGGGTGACCATCGTGACAAAAGTAATACCCACTGCGGCTCGGTGTGCCCGGCCCCCTTACACCGAAAGGTATAAAAAGGGGTTACTGACTATATATATATATATAAAAACCCCAGAAAATGAACTTAGACAAAGAACAAACTTCGAGATAGAACAAGAACTAAAAGAAGATATAGTAAGAAAGATAAAACAACAGCGAGCAAGATGGTTAGGGCACGTATGGATAACAGATGACAGCGAAACAATAAAGTCAATGGTACAATGGGACTCAGGTGGTAGAAGAAGAAGAGGCAGACCGAGATCAAAATGGCTAGACGAAGTAAAAGAAGATTTAAGACGAGCAGGCATCAAGAACTTTCAAGAAAAAACAAAACATAGAAAAATATGGAGAGAAGCAATAGAAAACATATAAAACAATAAACAGGGACTGATCCTCCCTAAAAACCGGATTTAGAGAGCTCTACGAGCGGCGATACTCCACTGGAGTGTAAAGCCACTATATATATATATAATGTAATAACATAAAAACCAAAAAATAAGAATTTAAAAAAATGTTCTAAGTCCGCAAACCACTAGAAATCGTCAAAACATCAAATTATGTTAAAAACACGTATTTCAAGCTGAAACGCTCAAATCCGATGAGAACGCTAAAATACGTATAAAACGTGAACGCGTTGAGATATTTTCATGATTTTTGAACCACAAAATTTATCTAAATATACTTATTAACGCTGTTTAAGAAATTTTTAAAAAATGTTAAAATTAGAGGAATTAGGTCAATATGAAATTCTAAAAATTCATTTTTTATCGTTCTGTAACTTTTCAACTCGTATAGATAGAACTTTGTAGAATTCACGATAAATCATGTTAAAATAGTCTAAACAACATATAAAAGAAAATTTTCAAAAATAATGATATTTGAATTATCTGGTATTTTTACTTATTTACTTACTTATCCGGTCCTCTTCTACCTTTCAGTGTAGAGGAATTGCGGTTACATTTTGTCTCTATTACAAAAGTCTTTCCACTTCCTTCTGTCTTTTGCTGTCTCCATGGCACTGGCCCACTCACAATTCTTTTTACTTAAAACACCTACTATTTGTTTATCCCACGATTTTCTAGGACGGCCTCCAGTTTAGCTGCATTCTTTCTATTCTAGCCTCTAGTGATTCTACTCCCAGACTGGCTCTGATTGTTTCGTTTCTAGGTTTATCCAGTTTTGTAACACCCATGATCCTTCTTAGGAACTTCATCTCGCATGCTCTCAGCATAGATTTGTGCCTGTCTGACAATATATAATATATATAACAATGCTGGTACATATACTGTATTGTAAATCTTAATTTTCGTTCTCTTGCTCACTTCCTTTTTATTAATAAATGACTTAATCAGTGAAAAATAGATCTTATTTGCAGAGTTTATTCTGTTATTAATCTCTCTGACCAAGTATCCGTCACTTTGAATCATAGATCCGAGGTACTTTAAGTTTCCCACTTGTTTCAGAGTATCGTTACCAATTCTAACTTGTGTCTCTTCTCCCTCCTCTCCCAACATTATTATCTCAGTTTTCTTTAAATTTATTTTCATGTTAAATTCATTTAACTCTGTTTTCCAGTGTTTTAAATTCTCTTGTAAGTTTAACTGGGTTGTAGCGCATAAAACTAGGTCGTCAGCATACAAAAGTTCCTTTACTATGACCGGCCGTAAGTTTCTGTAACCGATTGCTACCCCTTTGGTTTTGTTTTTTACTGCTTTCGTTACTTCATCCATTACTGAAATAAATAGTAGCGGGCTTAGAATACTGCCTTGCCTGACACCCTTTCTTGTTACAAATGCGTCTGTACAGTAATTCTGGATCTTTATTACGCAGCTTGTTCTTTTATATATGGATTGTATTGCTTCTATTAAATGACTTGGAATTCCTCTCCTTCCTAGAACGCTCCATATTTTTGATCTGTCTACTGTATCGAAGGCTTTTTGAATATCTATGGCACACGTGTAAATTTTCTCTCCCTTCTGTATAACTTTCTCGCTGATTTGTCTCAGCGTAAAAACCCACTCTTGTGCATTTCTTCCCTTTCTGAACCCAGCTTGAGTATCTTCAAGTGTAGGTTCGATTAGTTCTCTCAGTCTCTTTTCCAGAACCCTTTCGTAAATTTTACTGGCCACGCATAGTAATGATATACCTCTATAGTTTTCGCAATCCATTTTGTCTCCTCGCTTATGTAGCGGCATTATAATAGCTGTTTCCCACTTACTCGGAATTTTCTTCTCACGCCAACAAGTATTTAGAATAATTCGCAATGCCATTTCACCATCTTCTCCCATTAACTTCAACATTTCGGGTTTAATTCCGTCTAAGCCTGCAGCCTTTCCGTTTTTAAGTAAATTTTTAACTTCTTCCAACGTTATTTCCTCCTCAAAGTCGTGGTCTGTACATAGCCCATTTTCTTCGTTTTTAGTTATTTCACTTGCATCCGAATCGTCCGTCCCCTCTAATAATTCACAAAAATACTCTTTCCATCTTTTTTTAATATCTTCGTCCTTATTCAGCAGCCTGCCACTGTTATCTTTAACCCAGTGTACTGTTGCACCTTTCTCCCGCGACAGCCCTTTTAACATAGTATACAATTTTTTCCCGTTCCCTTCTCCTCCATTTTCCAAATCTTCTCCAAACTTTTCCCATGTCTGGGTTTTAGCCATTCTAACTGTCTCTTTTACTTTCTTTCTTTGCTTTTGATATCTGACATAATCTTCACTTGCTTTCGAACTGAGATATTTTTGCCAGCAACCTTTTTACCTTCCGCTTACCTGTAAAGGAAGGTATTGGAATCATGCAAAAAATCGGGTTGTGAGTTTTAAGTGGATGAGCACGAATTAGGGTCCTTACAACTCATTTTTGATAGTTTCTCGATGATGTCTGTATGTATGTGTGTGTGTGTGTGTGTGTGTGTGTGTGTGTGTGTGTGTGTGTGTGTGTGTGTGTGTGTGTGTGTGTGTGTGTGTGTGTATGTGTGTGGTCCGGGCCGATGCCGGATGTCATATAACTCAAATACGAATTACCCAAAAAAAATTATATTTGGTATTTTACAATTGTATACGAATAGGAAGAGCTCATTAGATTTTGGTACAAATATCTTCACCGGAAGTGATATTTTTTGAAGATTGAACAAGATAATTGTCAAAAATTTATATAAATTTGGATAAATATATTATTTATTTGTAATAAGAATAAGAAGCAAAAATATTTGCAACTCACGTTATAAAAAAATTGTCTTTATCTGGTAGCATTAAAGAACTGCAGTAAAATTAAAAAAATAAATTTATCAGATAAAACGTTGAAATCTTGTAATCCATGTTCGGTTCATTTTTGTTTCTGCGTAAAAAATATTGACAGGTGAGACGAGTGACAAATTGACATACTAGCGCCATATAAGTCATAAGTAAGATATAAATGTAGTAATTGAACGGAGGATGGCTTCAACACAGAAGAGTTTTCCTGTGAACGAATCTTTTCATCCAGGTGATGCAAATTTCTGTGTTTGAATATTTTAGATTTTTATTTCTATATTTTAAATGGGCACCGGATTGTACGTACCTATACATTTCTGTTTAAAGTGTAGATATGGCGGAAGGTTGTGTGATGGCCACGTCAGATTTTTTAATTTTAATTTCATTTTTAACTTCGTTATTCCACCAAGGTGTCTGTTTTCTCTTATTAGATCTTTTTATTACACCACAAACCTTCTCCGCTGCTTTCGTTAAAGCTTCTTCAAAACTATTCCACATTTCATTTAAATCATTCGATGTCCAGCACTTTCTTCTTGATTCCAATTCCTTTCGCACCTCATCCTGATACTTCAATGCGTACTCTTTTTCCAGTAACTTATGACTTCTGATGCTTTTAAATTCTACCACCTGTGGGGAAACTTTCACCCTGTTGTTTTCTTTCCATTTTAACTTTGCTTCAACAAAATAATGGTCGCTACCTAATTCAAATTGTCGCTTAACTCGGACATCTTTAACTATCTTCCGGTCTGACTTTTTCATTAAGAGCAGATCAATTATCGACTTTTCTTTTCTGCTTTCTACTACTCTAGTATATTTATGAATGTCAGGATGCTCAAAAAAGGTGTTTGTTACAAATAGGTCGTTAACAATACAAAAATCAATTATTCTTTGACCATTCGAGTTTAATGTTCTTTCGCCATGCATTCCAACTGAATTCTCTGATGTTCTTTTATTATTTCCTACTCTCCCGTTAAAATCTCCACCTATAATGAAGGAGTCCTTCGCATTTTCTACTTGGTCTTGTAGACATGACCAAAAGGCATCCTTTTCCGACTTTTTATCTGATTCGTTTGGAGCGTACACTATAATTATCGTCACTTTAATATTTTCCTTTATTTCATACTGGATATTCATAATTCTTTCGTTAACGAAATCCCAGCTTTTCACTTTATTTAAATTTTCTCTGTGCACTAAACAACCTACACCCGCTTGCCCCCACGTGTTGCTATCTACACCTGAGTAAAATAAGCCATGGCCACCGTTTACTACTTTAAAGCCTTTACCTTTAGTTTAGTTTCTGTGACAAGCATTAATTGTGCATACGTTTTGCTGAATTCATCGATTAGTTCTTCCTCTTTGTTCTTTATACCTCTAATATTCCATATTCCCAATTTGAAATCCAATAATTCGTTTCCTATACTCGTTGTCCTTGACTTTGCCCTGTCCTTTGCTTGAGTAACTTTAAAAGTAGGTTCTAGTTTTTTGACTCCACAACTCCGTTCAGTTGCTTGTCCCAATTTTTATTATTTTTATATTTTATAAATAAATTATCAATTATTTCGCAAAATTTCAAGAAAATTAAATTTAAATTTTTTTTATATAATGTAATGTAATAACATAAAAACCAAATAATAAGAATTTAAAAAAAATTTCTAAGTCCGCAAACCACTAGAAATCGTCAAAACATCAAATTATGTTAAAAACACGTATTTCAAGCTGAAACGCTCAAATCCGATGAGAACGCTAAAATACGTATAAAACGTGAACGCGTTGAGATATTTTCATGATTTTTGGACCACAAAATTTATCTAAATATACTTATTAAGCCTGTTTAAGAAATTTTTAAAAAATGTTAAAATTAGAGGAATTAGGTCAATATGAAATTCTAAAAATTCATTTTTTATCGTTCTGTAACTTTTCAACCCGTGTAGATAGAACTTTGTAAAATTCACGATAAATCATATAAAAATAGTCTAAACAACATACAAAAGAAAATTTTCAAAAATAATGATATTTGAATTATCTGGTATTTTGATATTTCATAAATAAATTATCAATTATTTCGCAAAATTTCAAGAAAATTAAATTTAAAAAAAATTTATATAATGTAATGTAATAACATAAAAACCAAAAAATAAGAATTAAAAAAAATTTCTAAGTCCGCAAACCACTAGAAATCGTCAAAACATCAAATAATTATGTTAAAAACACGTATTTCAAGCTGAAACGCTCAAATCCGATGAGAACGCTAAAATACGTATAAAACGTGAACGCGTTGAGATATTTTCATGATTTTTGGACCACAAAATTTATCTAAATATACTTATTAACCCTGTTTAAGAAATTTTTAAAAAATGTTAAAATTAGAGGAATTAGGTCAATATGAAATTCTAAAAATTCATTTTTTATCGTTCTGTAACTTTTCAACCCGTGTAGATAGAATTTTGTAAAATTCACGATAAATCATGTAAAAATAGTCTAAACAACATACAAAAGAAAATTTTCAAAAATAATGATGTTTGAATTAACTGGTATTTTGATATTTCATAAATAAATTATCAATTATTTCGCAAAATTTCAAGAAAATTAAATTTTTTTTATATAATGTAATGTAATAACATAAAAACCAAAAAATAAGAATTTAAAAAAATTTCTAAGTCCGCAAACCACTAGAAATCGTCAAAACATCATATTATGTTAAAAACGCGTATTTCAAGCTGAAACGCTCAAATCCGATGAGAACGCTAAAATAAGTATAAAACGTGAACGCGTTGAGATATTTTCATGATTTTTGGACCACAAAATTTATCTAAATATACTTATTAACCCTGTTTAAGAAATTTTTAAAAAATGTACAAATTAGAGGAATTAGGTCAATATGAAATTCTAAAAATTCATTTTTTATCGTTCTGTAACTTTTCAACCCGTGTAGATAGAATTTTGTAAAATTCACGATAAATCATGTAAAAATAGTCTAAACAACATACAAAAGAAAATTTTCAAAAATAATGATATTTGAATTATCTGGTATTTTGATATTTCATAAATAAAGTATTAATTATTTCGCAAAATTTCAAGAAAATTAAATTTAAAATTTTTTTATATAATGTAATGTAATGATAGTGATATAGATCAAAATACAAATGAAGGATATACGAAACATATTGTTTTTAATGAAATTTTATAAATATAGTTAACATTAATAATTATATATATTGGCATTAATTAAATTAATATAATAAAATGATAAAATATTTAAATTCAATAGTACCTACTTATCTACTTTATTGAAAATTTCAAAAAGTTAATTTATTGCATTATATAATTTGAAAATAATAATTATTATGAATGTTTAAAAATGGGATACAATGTTATTCGAAAATTAAATAGAGCGGTTAAAAAACATGAATGCGGAACAAAACAAACTCATTAAAGTACCAACATCTCCTTAAAAAGCATTTTAAAAAATCAGCACATCACAAAACCAACCTGTATACCAAAATAAGTATGGTATAATTAAAAATAATTTTTTTAATTAATTTGAAGTTAACTTTAAATAAAACAATGATTAATATAATCTGAAAAAACATCATGTAGGTACTATTGCCTTATTCTTGAAAAGGTACAATACGAAAATAATTTATTATAAGACAATAATTGGAGAGTTACAAATGCCATTTGAATAAAATGAAGAAAAATTATCTAAAAAAGAATATTTCACAAAAATAAGTAGATACGAAAGTCGATAAAAGCAAAAAAGAATAAAAACTTTGTACGAAATGATTGCATTTTACATAATTTGTCATTTGTGTACATTTGATAAAAATTTCTTAGTGCTTTAAATTTTCAGCGTAATTATATTAACTTAAAATCCGCTCTCTAAAAATATTTTTAACAATATTTTGAAAAGGTCCAAGAGAAACCTGTAATCTGCGTTAGTTAGTCACTGCCTCCTTCTCAGAAATATTGAAAATTTCTAAATTAACGATAATCAGTGACTTGCAAATTAGAGAATATTCTATATGCTATGCAATTGCAAATATATTATAATATAAAATTATCTGCGTGACAATCAATTTAAAAAAAATTCCCCGAAGACGGAAAACAAAACTTTGTTACATGGGTCTCCTGTGAATGTGATACTGTGTCTAAAAGTGAATTATAGTAGTATGTTAGTTTATTTTTCTCTATAAGACGTAACCAACATGGTACATCGAAAAATCCTGAGTACTGCTGGTTCGGTCTTAATTTACATGTATCAAAGTCTTTGCTATACTACATGAAACTTTTAGACACCGGACTTTTATATATATATATTTTTAATTTAATAAATATTTTTGCAATGTATCTACAGTAACCTACCTACTTGTGCTACACTCAAAAATGTCAAAATTGCCCATTAGTAATTATGACATACATCTGCAATTTTTTCATTTTTTGTTTATAATATCTACTCTATTCATAAACAGTCCAAAATGCAGTATTCACATTTCACAGTAACAGGCTTGCAAAGACTTTGGTATGTGTAAATTTAAGATCGATATACCAGCGGTATTTCGGGGTTTTTCGGTGTACCTTGAACATTATAACATTTAATAAATAAATATATATGGTGTATTTATAAAGTATTTTATTTATTAGTTTTGAGTAAATTTTTAAACAACAATAATAAATATAAATAAACACAAAAAAGAAATACTATGTATATATAATTTTGCATTAATCTAATAAATAACGTACTAGTATTCAAAAATTAATTGTATGACAATACTCTGAGAATTACAAATGCAACTTTAATACAATAAAAAAATAATTTTACAAAGAAAAAATTTAAATATAATTATAAAAAATCTGACGTGGCCATCACACAACCTTCCGCCATATCTAGACTTTAAACAGAAATGTATACGTACAATCCGGTGTCCATTTAAAATATACAAATAAAAATCTAAAATATTTAAACACAGAAATTAGTATCACCTGAATCAAAAGATTCATTCACACGAAAACTCTTCTGTGTTGAAGCAATCCTCCGTTCAGTTACTACATTTAATAGCTTACTTATGACTTATATAGCGCTAGTATGTCAACTTGTCACCCATCTCATCTGTCAATATTTTTTATGCAGAAACAAAAATCAACCGAACATGGATTACAAGATTTCAACGTTTTATTTGATAAATTTATTTTTTAAATTTTACTGCAGTTCTTTAATGCTACCAGATAAAGACAATTTTTTTATAACGTAAATTGCAAATAACTTTTCCTCTTATTCTTATTACAAATAAATACTATATTTGTCCAAATTTATATAAATTTTTGACACTTAATCTTTTCAATCTTCAAAAAGTATCACTTCCGGTGAAGATATTTGTACCAAAATCTAATGAGCTCTTCCTATTCGTATACAATTGTAAAATACCAAATATCAAAATTTTTGGATAATTCGTATTTGAGTTATGCAACATCCGGCATCGGCCCGGACCACACACATACACACACACGCACACACACACACACACACATACATACAGACATCATCGGGAAACTATCAAAAATGAGTTGTAAGGAACCTAATTCGTGCTCATCCACTAAAAACTCACTACCCGATTTTTTGCATGATTCCAATACCTTCCTTTACAGGTAAGCGGAAGGTAAAAAAGCATAAATGTAAAAAAGCAACAAAAGAATAAAATGTTTGTACCAAATGTTTGCATTGTATATAATCAATAACAAAAAAACGTCCTCTAAAGACGTAAAACAAGACGTTTATATATAGACCTCCTGTGAATGTGATACTGTGTCTAAAAGTGAATTGTGGTATATTGGCATAATTTTCCTTATAAGACGTAACCAACAAGGTACATAGGAAAATCCTGAGTACTGCTGGTTCGGTCTTAATTTACATGTATCAAAGTCTTTGCCGTACTACATGAAACTTTTAGACTCCGGACTTGTTTTTTTTTCATTTTTCTGTTTTCTTTTTTGAATTTGATAAATGTAAAATATTTACTTTTACAATGTATCTACACTACCACCTACTTTTGCTGCATTCAAAAGTGTGTAATATATAATAATACCTACTTTATTCATAAACAGTCAAAAATTCTGTTTTCAAATTTCATAAACAGTCCAAAATGCAGTTTTCACATTTCACAGTAGCAGGCTTGCAAAGACTTTGATATGTGTAAATTTAAGATCGATATACCAGCGGTATTTCGGGGTTTTTCGGTGTACCTGCTTGGTATTAATACGTTTGCAAGACAATTGAGACAATGGTTTTACAATTTGTGATGTTGAACAAAGAAAATAATTTATTTAAAAAAGACAGTTTATAATAAATAAAATAAAAATATGACATTCTCTTAAAAACATTAAAATAAAAATTAATTACAAATAATGTTTACTACCACCATAATTTAATTAGTATAACTAAATATTATTACTATAACACCATTTGTCTATGAAAAGCGTCATGCGTCCAAGTTTGTTATCATAATAGCAACGCAAATAAAACTCAAAATTGCTTTGGTATGAATGTAGTATGATTGTTGCACAAATCCATTTGTCACCTTGTTTACTATTATTCTGTTAAAAAAAAATTTTTTTCCAATTTTATTTTCACTAATACTGGTACTATTAATTTTGATTTTTAAAGAAATTCTAAAAAAATAAACTTAAGATTCTTCAATCTAATTTCTCTAATTAATAATTCATGACTACTACAGTTTCTTTCTTTCTTAAACAAAGGTGACAAAGATTTTTTTTAACATTTTATTTATAAATAATCAAAAATATAAATTAATCCAAATTAGTAGCAATATCATTTTCCAAAGCATATAACAAATTAAAATAAAGTCAAATTAACTAAAAATCTACTGAAATTAGACACCACCTATTATTCAAAAATTGGTAAATAACCAGTAATTGTTTGCTTAAATTTGTTTATTAATACTATTTTATTTGATACAGATAAGTCTCTGTTAAAAACGTGAAATTTCATAATATTACGAATAGTTCTCTGCTTCAAATTAAATGTCAAACCACATCCAGCAAATGAGAAACATTTACAACTCACAAGAAGAAAAGTTGGTATAAGTAACCAGCTTGTATTTGTATTATTTTTTAATATTTCATTTTTATATGTAGGTATCATACTAAGAATGGAAATACGTAAACTGGAAATTAAGATTTCATATTTTACGAGAAATTTATGGATAATACTCGTATATATAATATTTTTCGAACTCTTCTACATTCAAGCTTTGACACACAATTTTACAAATTATTTGTTATTTGAAAAAATTGTTTCCTTCTTTCCTTTGTTGAATATATTTCATAAAATGGTCAAATAAAAAATGTATAGGAACAGTCAACAAATATTTTGTTTTAATAAACAAAGGAACAAGAATGAAAATAATCCGAATTATTGTATGGAACTTGAAGTAGGTATATCAGTAATTATTGTATTACTTGCGTATTTTAATATTTAAATATATTTTTATAGAAACTGGTACTTACTACAAATAATATGTCTTATTTTTTCATCGGGAAATTGGATGACAATTTACTTCATAATATCACCTATTATTTATAACATAAAGGTATAAAATTTCGCTAAATTTTTGAAAAATTTTGTTACATTTGAAACTATAATTTTATTTTTTGTATACAGATAACAAAATGGTGAAAATTTGTAAATTTCTACATAAATATTATAATTAGTACATGAAAAGTATTAATCTTCCTGTACCTAGTGAAAATTCAAACGTCGAAACGTCCAACAATAATTTAGTGCCAAAGAACTACACGGCTTTTTTCTCCTTATTTTCCTGTTTCTTTTTTCTGTTGGTAAAATATATATCTTTTTTACCAACATTGACAAAAATGTTTAAAAATTCAAATGATTTTCTGTTATTGTTGTTTCACTAATGTAAAGATAAACTCAAACGGATAATTTTATTATAAATAATTAGAACGAAATGTCAGTTTATTGTTTCAATAAATATTAATTACAATTTATATTATCCCTATGAGTTTATGTATTAAAATATTTTGTTTTCTTTTATAAATTATTATGTTAAATATATTCACAAAATTTAATAATACTTTTTAAAATTATAAATACACGTAATAATTAGTAAGTGACTTGGTGAACATAAACCTACATTGATAAGTATATTTATTGTACAATTACATTTTTCGATACAACATGTAATGGTTTAATTCATAGGAAAAGCATGAATTTATGGAAACTATATGCTTACGCTATAAAAGATGATCAGCGATGCTTCATTCTGAAATATATTATTATAAGGATACAAAAATTAATGGTATCTACATGTGGAAACAGTGAACTCATTGTATTGAAAATCCTACAAAAAATTCAATGTATACTTCCAACCAAAAACAAGATACAGAAGTACAATATTAAATATTTTCATTCAATGTTAAATGTCTACCAAGTCAGATTAATTATAATATATTTTTTTATAAATCATTTACCTATCATTCTTTTTTGATTAATTTTCGTTAAATATTCCTACATTGTATGTTTTAAGAACAAAATAATGTTGAAATAATAAAAATTAATTGTATATAATATTTAATATTCTCATTAAATTGCCAAATGAAAACTAAAATTGAATTTTTGTGTAAAGCACGAAGTGCCGAATTCTTCCACATACTCGAAGCTTAAAAATAAGGGTAAAAATCATTCTTTGACATGTTACTAATTCGTACCGAAAAAGCAAACATTTTGTAACAAAGATATCAAACTTCAGACATCTACGATTCAATAATCCATTTTATTGGCAAAATTCAGCATTAAGGATATTCACTCGGGTGGTGCGGAGTGAGGGGAATTGATCTATGATCTCAATGTAAAGGACTGCAGAGTGACAACTTTTAAATGTGAAATTTTATTCGAAAAAAATGTCTTGAAATAAATATTTATTTGAATTTTTTATTTTAATTCATTATCTAATGTCATAACTGATTACGTGAAATTGTTATTTAAATTTATGTGCAATTAATTTTGCAATATAAATATACTGAGATAATGGTGCAAACAACGGCAACAATGTTTAATGTAAGTCATTTATAAAATAATAATAATAATAATTAATTAGAACCGTTGACATTTTTCATTATAATATTTGCCAATATAAAAACTGTCAACCAATGTTGCCACGTTTATACATCATGACGTCTTTACTGTCACCGAGTACAGTTTAGAGTGTTAATTAATAGCTAAATACTCTTCATCAATATGGTAAAGCTCGATTTAAAAAATCTTATGACATAGATAAGGTTTTGTAGTTACTATGTGCAAATTTTCAGATTTTTATCTGTATTTTTTGATTAACTTTATGAGTCATTTATACGATGTTCCATTTAATCCTATGCTATAAACTCGATTTTTAAAATTTATTTTCTCTATATCTAAACGGTAAAAAAATCTGAAAAAATTAGTAGTTCATTTTTTCATCATAAAGAACGATATTCTCAATTTTCATTCAATTATCTGTATTTTTGATATGGCGAGTGAATAACACTGATGTTACACTTAACCTTTATACAAAAAAATTGTAATGTACATACATGAAAATTACATTAAATAACAAATAATAATAATTGAATGACAAATTGGGTATAAATACATTAGATCATATGCGTGAAACATACAAAGAGGTTATAAGTGAAAATCTAGTATACCTTAGTGATTATGAAGTAAATTATGTTTGAATTTACAACAAAGTCAATATCAATCAAAGTACGATACGCATACTCTCAATCTGAACTATTGTGCAAACCACGCACCACCTGCGACATCCACTGCCTTGGTAAAGTTGGCGGTGACGGTATATTTTTTTGAAAAATCGCGCCAAGAATCTTAGTGTTTAAAATGTAATCCCCTAGAGGTCGCAATTATTTATGAAATGGTCTATTGTCATGTCGGTAGCCGTTATATCAATTATTTTTGGACATTATTTATGAATGACCAATGACATTGGTTTATTTGTTGCCATAATACAAATTCTAAATTCCCTTATTCTACTACAACCAAATAATGCCTTTAAACATAATTTAAAATTAAATATTAAGTTCTTAATTATTATGTGCTGTAATAAATACATAATTAGCACGAATTAATAGTTTCTTTAACATTCCATATCCACTATCGGATTTTGCAACAATATTAAATAAACAATAATTTAATTGACAATATAACACATATGTCTAAGTAACATTTTTTAAATACAAGATTTAAATCTAAATGTAAAAATGGATTCATTTGAGGCCCGAAATTAATTCGTTATGTTACTCGCGAGCGAAGCGAGTGTGAGACCATAAATATAAACACAGTCCGTGCGGCAGCACGGACCTAGCGTAAGACCCGCGTAGCGGGGCCTGACGCTAGTCATATACAGGTTGGTGGAGGTAAAATGCGAACACAGGGAAATATATGACAATGCTAGGCATCTTGATATGCGTGGAATAAGTACTGTCAATGTCAATGTAGCTGTCATATTATTGAAATGTTCATTTTAATTAAAATATTTTATTTGCATAATAATGTATGTGTACGACCAGGACGAGAAAGTTTACATGTACTTTTAGATTTTATAATTATTTCTATTAGTGATTACTCTTTTTGCCACACAAATTCACATTATTTCGTTTTGTGACACTACTACAAAATATATCAAGATACCTGGCATGAAAGTTCGATTGTCATGTATGTTTCCTATGTTCGCATTTTACCTCCACCAACCTGTATATTAAAAGGGAATGGACCATCTATATCGTAATCATGAAACTTTCATGACATCTAGAAATTCTATGGTTCAAGTTTTTATAAAAAAAAAAATTTCTACTTATAGATATATATTTAAAGCTGATTCTTTTATATATTTGAAATTTTTTTAAACCATAATTAATGAGAAAAACCATCAAATTTTTTGGATCCATGTCTTCATTGGAATTAATTTTTGTTTTTTTGATTGTTGATGGAATGGTAGTTTGACAGATGTCATTTAGTGATATTTACTATTTTATGATTTTAAATTCATTTATTTTAATTTTGTAGTAATTTATAAATTATTTCAAGTACTAAGAGAGAGACCGTAAATTTTTAAAATATTTTTGTTAATTTTTATACTATTTTTAGAAAAATTTATTTAATTTTGACATTTAATAAAAATACAGGTTTTGCAAAATAATTTAGGATCCAAGTAGGTAGATTTTATTGGAAAAAATTAGAAGAATGACTGAGCGGTTGTATAACGGCTGTCATTTACTGACGTTTACAGTTTGAAATTTCACAAGAATTTATTTTAAGTAATAGATATAATACGAGTAATTTGTAAATTATAACCGGTAAAGAATGTTGGAGCACAAATGTTTTTAACATTTTGATCAATTTTAATATTATTTTTAGAAAAATTAATTTATTTTGACAGTCACTTAAAAGTACAGTCACATTAAAAGGCATTAGGAGTATTAATAGTAGGTACATTCAAAGTAAAAATTATAACCAGTTTTTTGTAACTTCCGGTTTTATAATTTTACCGGATGTTTTCACAAAATCATTGACTTTGGTATCAAATTAAAGGGCTAAATGTGGGCTACTTTATAAAATAGTTAAAAATGGCGACCGACGATCGGTTTTTGTTTTCATGGAAATAATAATAAATGATAATTTCTTAAATTTATATAGGTACCTAATCAAGTTTGATATACACATAACATTTACTGTGCCTGCCAAACTTACATTCTTGCTTAAGAATGATGTAGTATAAAATTATATAAAACGGAGGCCGTAGGCCCGCATTTGTTTTATCCAAAAAAAGTTATAATCATAGTATCGAGTCCATTTTTACTTCCCCGATCTATGTATAGATATTGTAATCGTATGATTTTTTGACAGTTCGAGATTTTGGTGAATCTTCACAGTTTAACCTACTGAACCCAAAAAACATAATTTAAATAAAACTCGGTCTGTCACTCTGTCTGTCTGTCTGGATATTGGATAACTTAAAAACGCGTTGGAAATTTGGACTGAAATTTTATATTTAAAATCTTGAGCCAAAAATTGACTTCAATTCCGTTAATGAGCTTTATTCAACCGGTGGTACCAACTTTATAAACATACCTTTTTTATTTTTATCAAAATACTATCGTGTGTGGTATTAAATTAAAGCTCTCGGGAAAATAATTCTAGTAGAAAAAAATCTGATGTGGCCAGCACACGACCTCTCGCCAAATTCTACTTATTATACTAATCTAATAAATAGTTTTATTTACATTTTAATAATTTCATGTTCATGTAATTAAGTATACGACTGTCATAATAATTCAAATTTTGTGTAGAAACCAATTTCATATGATCAGGGACAAAAATGTACTGCAATTTCAAAAAAATAGAATATTAATTGTACACACACACACAACCAGTGGTACCAACTTTATAAACATAACTTATTTATTTTTATGAAAATACTATCGTGTGTGGTATCAAATTAAAAGCTCTCGGGAAAATAATTCTAGTAGAAAAATAAAAATAACATTTCAACGATCGTCAATTTTTTATAAAAATTATTCAAATTATACCGAGTTTGGTGTCAGTTTAAAGCTCTCGGGGAAATAAGTTTAGTAAAAATGTAAAAAATGACATTTATGCGATTTTCAATTATTTTTCAAAAAAATATTCAATTATTTTCAAATGTATTATCAAATTAAAGTTCTCTGGGAAAAAAATTTAGTCGAAGAATCAAAAATAACATTTAAACGATTGTCAGTTCTTTTTACCTCTCGCCTTATATTCTATAAGGGGAGGTATTTGTGACGGGTTGAAATTTTCGAGTGTGAGTTTTTAATGAATAAGTACGTTTTACGATCCATAGAATAGGAATAAAGTATTTTCGAGATTGTGTGTGTTGTGTGTGTGCATATTTTTTTTTGACAGTCCCAAAAATAGATGTTAGAAGTTTAAGATCATTCAGAGTAAAATTATTACCATATTTAAAAATAGAAAAGTAAATAAGGAACTTTTTCACCGGAAAGTATCACAAATTCATCGAATTTGATGTTAAGGGCACGGTAAAAAAAGTGCTTGTACTAACAACCGCAACACGCTCTCTGTGGGCGCCACCAGTATATTTGTACCAGCTGCTAGAGATATCAAAATTTACTTCCATGTGGGCGCGGCCTAGGCCATTCGTGTTCGTGAATCGTGAGTCTTCGTGATACGACCGAGGGAGCTCATTCTACTTTTAGGCGAGCGGCGCACCCCCGAAAACGTGCCTAGAAAAACAACTTAACCTCTCATGGAAAAACTAATGGTTGCAACCAGGTGGAATCGATCCGTTATTTTATTGCAAACAAAAAACCTAAATAAAATTTTTTGATCCGAGTGGCAGGAAATTTGTTATTAACAAAAAAGTTGTAACATTAAAACAAGAAAAAAATGGCTCCGCAAGTAGTTTTATTAGGTTAATTGGCTCAAAATAATCACTTTTTGTCTCTTGGCATTTTTTTGAAAAACGCACCCTTTTCGAGATATAGGCGATTTTAAGTCGAAAAACGGCCAATATTGTCCAACTTCAAAAAATCATATCTCAAATTCTAATGCACCTTTTTTAATTTAGAAAATTGCAAAATGATCTTCAAGACTTGTACTATAACCCTATATTTTTTCCATATGGCCACCTTTTTGTTTTACTTACCAAATTTACAGCTAAATTTTGATAAAATTCTTAGTTTTCGTTAAAGGGGTGGAAACGCACAAGTATTGAACAATCAGTCTGAAAACGATTTTTTTTCCATTAAATTGGTTACATATAATATTTTCTGAAACTTTTTATCAAAATGAGTGAGTATTTAGTTAGTTTTAGGCCTTTTTTCGTTGAAAATGTAAATAAATCAGTTATCAAATTTTTTCTTTTATTTCCACGTTGCTACGTTATATATAGTAATATTTAATTTTTTTAAATTATTAACTAATTAATACATATTTATATGTGTCAAATATTTTTTAAATATCTACAGAAACACACTAATTGAATTTATAAGGAATAATGCTAATTAATGGAGTCTAATTTCATCATTCTAATTCAGTCTCACTATCTTCTGACAAAATTTCTGTATGGTCATGGTCAGGTACAATTTCAGCATTTTTACATTGAGATGAACAATTACAGATGTCACAACATTTAAATCCTTCTGAACAGCAAGAACAAATTTCTTCTTCTACACAAGGTGTTTTACCACTGCAAGAACAAATAAATTTTTGCATGAACTCTATCCCTGTATCTCCTTCAAAATAATTCAGGCATAATAAATTGTTATACAATATACCCGTATAAATTTGGTTCAAAAGACATTATTTTCTCTGATCTTGCTTGGGACAATTCATTAGCTTGCCATTTTACTCTTAAAACGTATTGTAATAATGTAGGCTCTGATGGAGGTAATTTATCAACTGTTACATTTTTAACACCTGCTATTATAGTATATCTTAGATCATTAATAGATTTCACTAAAGTTTTCTGTTTATTAGCTTTACCAGCATTATAAATAATACACAAAAGTTTCGTGACTGCATTTAAAGCTTCTACATTTGATAAATTGACAATGTCAGATAGTTTCAACAATGCAGCGTATGCTTTTTTCCAATAAAGTAAAACGAACTTGTGGTATCGTAACCACTTAAAGCATTTTTGAACCAAATTTATACGGCTGGAAATTTTATAACAATTTATTATGCGTGAATAATTTTGAAGAAGATACAGCGATGGAGATCATGCAAAAATTTATTTGTTCTTGCAGTGGAAAAACACTTTGTGTAGAAGCAGAAATTTGTTCTTGCTGTTCGCAAGGATTTAAATGTTGTGACATCTGTAATTGTTCATCTCAATGTAAAAATGCTGAAATTGTACCTGACCATACAGAAATTTTGTGAGAAGATAGTGAGACTGAATTAGAATGATGAAATTAGACTCCATTAATGACCATTATCCGCATTATTCCATTTTCCATTAGTATGGTTTTGTAGATATTTAAAAAAATTTGACACGTATAAATATGTATTAATTAGTTAATAATGTTTTTAAAATTTAAATATCATAACAATGTAACGCAAAGCAACATGGAAATAAATGGGGAAAAATTTTGATAATTGATTTTTTTACATTTACAACGAAAAAATGCTTAAAACTAACTAAATACTCATTCATTTTGATAAATAGTTTCAGAAAATATTATATGTAACCAATTTAATGGAAAAAAATCGTTTTCAGACTGATTGTTCAATATTTGAGCGTTTCCACCCCTTTAACGAAACCTACGAATTTTACCAAAATTTAGCTGTAAATTTGGGGAGTAAAACAAAAAGATGGCCATATGGAAAAAATATAGGGTTAAAGTACAAGTCTTGACGATCATTTTGCAATTTTCTAAATTAAAAAAGGTGCATTAGAAGTTGAGATATGATTTTTTGAAGTTGGACAAGATTGGCCGTTTTTCGACTTAAAATCGCCTATATCTCAAAAAGGGTGCGTTTTTCGAAAAAATGCCAAGAGACAAAAAGTGATTTTTTTGAGCCAATTAACCTAATAAAACTACTTTCGGGGCCGTTTTTTATCTTGTTTTAATGTTACAACTTTTTTGTTAATAACAAATTTCCTGCCACTCGGATCAAAAAATTTTATTTAGGTTTTTTGTTTGCAATAAAATAACGGATCGATTCCACCTGGTTGCAACCATTAGTTTTTCCATGAGAGGTTAAGTTGTTTTTCTAGGCACGTTTTCGGGGGTGCGCCGCTCGCCTATTTATTGCGATGCGACGGACAAATTAGCTGATGATAGGTTTTGAGTTATTTAAGTATTATATTTAATATAAAATGAAATTGCACCAGACCAATGGACCAAGACACCGAATTAAAAAATCTTCAAAGTAATAAACGTTGTCATTTGAGAACGGGAAGAAATGAACAATATCAAATAACATAAAAATCAGTACCTACCTAAAATCACTAGAGATGGGATTTTAGTATTTTTATTTAATGAGAAAATTATATATTTTACCTAAAAAAATGTAACTCAATAATATTTGTATACAAAGGGCTAAAAGTAGCCTTTTGCAGATAAAGGCTAAAACTGCAGTACGAGTGAAAATTAGGCGAATTTTGCAAAAATATTTTCAGCCAGAAGTATAAAAATACACAGCATGTTTTTACGATTAATTGATATTTATAAACAATCAACATAAATTTTGAAATTTTTCAACTATATCATTATAATATCTACGAAGAAGCGCGCGAAATGCGTATAAAACGAATACCTACTTATTGCAAATTTGAAATTATTGGGTACAAGATAAATTTAGTTACGGTCATTTTTCTCAATTTTTGTGAGAGTCAAAGGCATGGCATGAAATTTAATTTACATAATGTTTCTCAAAAGTTATGTATCATTTATTTAAACCCTGTTAATAGACCAAAAATTCAGAACGTAAGTAATAATGTTACGCTTTTAATTTTATTGTATGTTATTATAAATGTATGTTATTCAATGAGAGGTATGTTATACGAGCCGCACGCGACTACCTACCTAATATGTGCTTTTTGCACTAATTAAGTTCCCCTATGATTCTAATTTTTTTTTTACTTTCGTAAAATGACAATTTTATTAGAATAATATTACGTACACATTATTTTTACGATATAATTTTTGAGCCACTTACAAAGTTTTTATAAATATTAATAAATTTTTAAATCAGAAATTATTATTAAAAATAGAATACATCATATTTTAAATAAAAGGTAAATAAAGTTTAAATAAAATGTAAATAACTTAATTTCACTTGGCGGTTACTTGAAATTTATTAATAATAATTGCAAACCAATACTTCTTTGCAGACCGTTGCTAATATTGAAAACAATTCTTTCAGGTTGCTGCTTATATAATTCTTTTCCAGTAATCATAAATAATTTATTTAGATTAATTTAAATTTAAGTATATCAATATTACCAATTTTCAAACAAAATTCTTTCAAAATGTCAAGTTTTATGTATAGGTATGTTGTAATGTTTTTCTACATTCAAAATTTAAGCTTTCGTAGATATATGATGATATAGTTGAAACATTACAAAATTTCTGTTGATTGTTAATAAAAATCAATTAATTGTAAAAACAAGCTGTGTATTTTTATACTTCTGGCTGAAAATATTTTTGCAAACTTCGCCTAATTTTAGCCCATCATCGCTTCACTCGTACTGCAGTTTTAGCCTTTATCTGCAAAAGGCTACTTTTAGCCCTTCGCATACAAATATTATTGAGTCACATTATTAAACTTTAAATGCACGCCTAGCCTCGGACAACAATGAAATAACCAAATTTACTGTTTACTTCTAAATGAAGTAGGTATTCGTTTTAAATAGACTTTCGCGCGCTTTTTCAAACTAATTATGTCAACTACTGCTAAATTACAGTAGCGCAAAAATAATTTTTGACGGAGCATAAGAGCGCAATGTATATAGATTTAATTACAATATAAGAAAACTATAAATGTTTTCTTTTTTTTCTGTCGTCAAATTAGCACTGCCAATTTAGAATTTAAATAAAATAAATTTGAGGCAAGCGCAAATGAAATTTTAATAGAGCAAAATAGTGCATATAAAGCACTATCTATTCAATAATAAAAACTTTAAAATAGCTCAAAGGGAGGGCTATGTCAATTTGGCCCGCCCTAACTCAAGCGCAAATTTTTTTATTAATAGCGCAATAAAGCGCAAACGAACGACTATCGAAATAATTATGAAAATTTTAAAATTTACAAAAAGTGTCAACATAGCCCTGTCTAACTTATTGTCTAATTTATGGCAAAATTAGAGCAGCGCAAAAAAATTATTGGTGGAGCAATAAAGCGCAATACGAGCGCAAACTAGACTAATATTTTTTTTATAGAAATATTTAAGTGGGAGGGTCAACTTGACTTAGCCAGGTAGGTAGGTACTTATTTCTGCAAATTTTACAACAAAAAATCCAATCTCTACTAATAACATTGTTGTCAACAATCAAATTTTTGCGATTGTCGAAATATTTATTCTGGTTAGACGTTCGGGAAGGGAGAAGAGCGGGACAGTTATTTTGTATTGTCTATTCTTGTTAACTGCGTTCGTTTTTGTATATGTCTTTCTATTTCTAGCGCGGTATACAGTTTAGATAACCGTGTGAGCGCCGCGGCTTGTTGCGGTAAAACGCTGAACTAATTTTACATTACAGTCTTATGGAGAAACCAAAACTTCTTAATTTTAAGACAAACTAGATAAAATTAATCATCGAGCTTTAAATTATATCAATCTACATGTTCATCTTCAGGATCTAAAGATAAAATTTGTACATAAAACGTTTTTTAAATAAGAGAAAATTGAGTTTGAAAATGGCCGTTTCGGATACTTTTAGGTTTTATTTATTTCTTCAATTATGAAAATAAAATATCGAAAAAAAATACTGTCAAGTCCATCTACACACTTTTATCTTTATTTCAAAATGTTTCGCACATTTATATCCTTAACAGTTTTTGAGTAAATTAAGAAGTTTTAAAATACATACATTTTACCGTTCCCTTAAATTAAAGGGTTAGAGCGTTAATAAAGAAGCACTAGGTAGCTTTTAAAATTATTGAAAATGATGGTCGACAATCTGCATTTTGTGTTTATCGAAAAAATTATAGAATAATACCGAGTTTGACATTTAGTTACCAGGTAGGCACTAATTTTATAATATTGTTGAAAATGGCGGCCACCGATGGTAAATTGTTTTTATTAAAAAATTATATAATCATATCGAGTTTGATATCAAATTCAAGGGCTGGATAAGAACTACCTAATTAATAACATGATTTAAAATGGTGGCCGACGATTAAAATTTGTTTTTATCAAAAACAGTACAGAATTATATCGAGTTTGTATCAAATTAAGGGCTGAACATGAGCTACTTAATTAATTAATATAATAATTTAAAATGGTCAGGTGAGCAGTAGGTAATTTACAAAATTGTTGAAAATGGCGGTCAACGATTTTCGTTTGTTATTATCAAAACATTATTGATTCAAATCGAATTTGATATCAAATCAAAGGGCTAAATAGAGGCTACCTAATTATTAAAATTATTTAAAATGGTGACCGAAAGTTGGTATTTGTTTTTGTCAAGAACAATATAAAATTATATCGAGTTTGATGTCAAATTAAAGTGCTAGATAAGAGATAATTAATTAATAAAATGATTTAAAATGGTGGCCGACGATTGTCATTTCTTTTTATAAAAATGTCAGAATCCTATCAAATTAAATGTCTAGATGAGGGCTGTTACAGGATTGTTCAAAATGGAAACCGACGATCGTCATTTGTTTATATATCATAAAATTGTTCATATCACATTGATTTTGATATTAAAGTAAAGGCCTTGATAATGAGGACTGATTTACACAATAAGTGATAAAAATGATAGTGGACAATTAGCTTCTGTTTTTTACTTCCCCGATCTATGTAATAGAGGGAAGTATTGTAATCGTGATTTTTTGACAGTTCGAGATTTTGGTGAATCTTCACGTTTTAGACCCTAATGAGCCCAAAAAACATAATTTAAAAAAACAGTCGGTCTGTTAGTCTGTCGGTCTGTTAGTCTGTCTGGATGTTGCATAACTTAAAAACGCGTTGGAATTTTGGACTGAAATTTTATATTTAAGATCTTGACCCAATTTCTGACTTCAAGTTCGTTAATGAGCTTTATTCAACCAGTGGTACCAACTTTATAAACATAACTTTTTTTATTTTTATCAAATTAAAGCTCCCGAGAAAAGAATTCTAGTAGAAAAACAAAAATAACATATAAACGATCGTCAATTTTTTTTTTAAAATAAATTATTCAAATTATGCCGAGTGTCATGGTAACAATTTAAAGCGCTCGGGCAGATAAGTTTAGTAAAAATGTAAAAAATAATATTTATGTGATTTTCAATTTTCTCAAAAAATTAGTCAATTTTTTTTATTCAACCAGTGGTACCAACTTTATAATCATAATTTTTTTTATTTTTATCAAAATACTATCGTGTGTGGTATCAAATTAAAGCATTCGGGAACATAATTCTAGTAGAAAAATAAAAACAACATTTAACCGATCGTCAATTGTTTTTTTAAATAAATTATTCAAATTATAGCGAGTTTGGTGTCAATTTAAAGCGCTCGTGGAGATAAGTTTAGTAAAAATGTAAAAATGACATTTATGTGATATTCAATTTTTTCTCAAACAATTATTCATATTTCTTCAAGTATATTATCAAAAGTTCTCTGAAGAAAAAATTTGCTTGGAGAATTAATAACAACATTTAAACGATGGTCAGTTGTTTTTATCTCCCGCATTATATTCTATAAGAGGAGGTATTGTGAGGAGTTACAATTTTCGAGTGTGAGTTTTTAGTGAATAAGTACGTTTTACAATCCATAGAATACGAATAAAGTATTTTCGAGATGATGTCTGTGCGCGGTTGTGTGTATGTTACAATATTTTGTGGACGATAACTCAAAAAATATCAAACATTTAACAACCAAATTTTACATTATTTAAGGTTTTAAATACAAATCTTAAGGCGGGAATGTAGTTGTATGAGAAAGAGGTAAAACAGTGCTCTACGATTTGTATAATATTGAATCTAATACTAACGTAAGATCATTGAAATTTTTTTACGACAATATTTAATATTCATTCTACAGTGCGACGCATCAATTTTTCCAAATTTTTTCATAGTATTGTTTTTAAAAAATGCCGAATAAAGAGAAAAATACTACTTTTACATGTTTAATATAGGGCATTTTAAATACAAAATCTATTAAAATTCATGCGTCGCACTGTAGGTAACATGTTATACAGCATATAAATAACGCGTTTGATTATTTCTTTTGTCTTATAAATACAATATCATACAAATACGATGCCACTTTTAGAGCGCGTTCGTTAATGCTGCCTTTGTTCGACACACTAAATCTGTATATATCTCTCCTTTTTCTCGACGAATTCATGGACAGCTACATTCCGGCCTTAAGAATCCAGTTATTTTTTGTAGCAATCCCCAAACCGAACGTAGTACTTTGCTTAAATATTTCGATAAATAATTAATTTATCACAATATTTTCTATTTCAAATAATGGATTATATTTTTGTCATCTACAAATCGTATTTAAAATTTTTATCTGTAGGTACATTTTACTATTTAGAAAATAAATTATTGTTAATAATTCAGAGTATGAAACATAAAATTAAAGGCGTTACAAAAGTAAGTTATTAAAACTTATAGTCGGGCAAGTACTGTGCTGGCCACAGTAGATTTTTTCTTTTCAAAATAACAGAATCATTTCAAATTTTATATCAAATTTAAGGTTTTGATAAGGGTTGACAATAATGTTCAAAATGACGTTCGACAATCGTCTTTTGTTTTTAGTTGGATAACCAGGATTATTTTTTTATTTTTTATTAGACATTCTAAGTATTCTAAAATTTCAATGGCTTAACTAAATATTATATTGAAGAAGGAAGTTGAATAATTTGAAGTTGTAAATAAATAATTATAATTTCATCATAAGAAAAGATTACATTTTTTTTCGGTAGAGTCTAAATGTGAAAATTGTTACAATTGCGGGTCATAACGCTTCTTATATACTAAAAGGCATGATGCACTATATTTTCAGTAGCATAGCAACCGTTTTTCAAATCGCCTACATCCTAAACGGTTCAACCGATTTTGATGAACTTTTTTTATTTTATAGAGGTTAATGAGACGTAGTGCTTTTTGAGTATATAAATATTTTAGATGACGTGGTAGTCGAAGGACAGTTGAAAAACAGTGACTTTTTGATTTTATAAAATAAATTTATGTGTCTTATTATAGATCAATAGAGGATGGTTTATTCTATAATTTTGCCAAATATCCAGACAATCGGTACTATAATAGCAGAGTTATTAATTAATAACTGAAAATGATTGTATTTGTTATATAAAATTTTTAATAAATAAATAAAATTTAATTACAATGTTGTCCGAATCATGTCGTGTTTGATATCATATAATAGTTATTTGTGTCAAGGCTGTAAAAGTAATCTTTTTTGGCCGAATCTTAAGTTAACAGACGAGGCGTAGGCCGAGGCGAGCAATTCAGGTGAGGCTAAAAACACTTTTAAGCCGAGGTGCACACAACATTTTTACCTCTCGCCACTCATATCTGTAAGAGAGGTATTGTAATCATGCTAAAATTTCGATAGATAAGCACGTTTTGAGGTCCCTAGAACACGATTTTGATAATTTCGCGATGATGTCTGTGTGTGTGTGTGTGTGTGTGTCAGTGTGTGTGTCAGGGTGGATGTTGGAGGTACGATAACTCAAATACCACTGAATAAAAAAATTTGAAATTTGGTATACAATATTCTGACACCCTAGATTAGATCTGATTAGATTTTGGTGTTGATCGTGCAACCGGAAGTGGTAGTTTCTTGAAGATCTGAAGAGTTTTTCTGGAATATTCTCAAAATTTATGAATTAATAGGAATTTTTTAAATAAAATTGTATACTAAATGTTACTATCTACAATATGTATTCAAAACGTTGTTTCTATCTAGCACCATTTTCCAATTACAAGAAGTTAAAAATTCTACAAATTTGTTACAATTTTGATTTATCTGCCTACCTATGGAAACAAAAAATAAAATATTTGAGTGTTAATGTCACATGAATTTTTGACTTTTTGGCAAATTGAAATGGAAAATATGAAATGTCATTTAGTATTTATAAGGTCATAATAAACTTTAATAATATTATAAAAACTACAATTCCCGAATTCCCTTCTAGTACAATGGTATATTTGTGAGTAAGTATTACATAATATATACTTATATTAGAAAAATAAAAATAGTAGAGTATGGCGAGAGGTTATGTGTTGGCCACATCGGATTTTTTAGGTGGCTATCAAAAAATATATAATTTTATGTTATCATAAATAATTTTATTTATATAATTTAGGCTTACTAAGTTGTAGGTAAGTTCTTCTAAATATATTTACCAATTAAAATTAAATAAATTTGTAATTTAGCGGCCGTAAAGTAAATGCGGCCGTGAAGTAAAAGCGGCCGTGAAGTAAATGCGGCCGTAAAGTAGTCATTTTGACAGATGTCAAAAAATGTGACACTTTACGGATGTCAAAGGATACGTAAAAAAACTAAGTAGGTATTTATGCAATAGCCACCTAAAAAACATTTTTGAAAATGGCTTTTGAAAAAAGAAATTGAAAATGGCCACCAAACACCGGCCATCATTTTGAACACGAAGTTGTCCGACCTATGTCTTGTTTGGTATCATTTGAAATTATTTGAAAAGGACTTTCGAAAAAAGGAATTCAAAATGGCCGGCAATCAACGACCACCATTTTGAACACGAAGTTGTCCGAACCATGTCGTGTTTGGTATCATATGAAAGCATTTGAAAAGGACTTTCGAGAAAAAATTCCAAAATGGCCGCCAGTCAACGGCCACCATTTTGAACACGAAGTTGTACGAACCATCTCGTGTTTGGTATCATATGAAATCATTTGAAAAGGACTTTCGAAAAAAGAAATCCAAAATGGCCGCCAATCTACGGCCATCATTTTAAACACAAAATAATATTCATTACATCCAATCGATTACGATTGCCATAGAAGTGTTAACGAATTCTTACGTAAAACTTTGTTTGTTGAGGTTAATTTTTTAAAATTAATAAATATCCTTCGATGATTGGGAATTGTTTTTTACAAAAAAAAATTATATTCAAACATCAAATTTTGTTTTGTATCAAATTAACCCGGCAACGGACAGGTTACTAAAAGTTACGAGACTTGTCGGGTGGGGTCTGATAGACCCCATATCTTTTTGAATGTGTTTTAGGCCACATTAAATTTTTTGGTATTTTTTGTCAAAAAATCGTGTTTATTAAAACTATATCAATAATTGCTTGAACGGTTTTTGTTTTCAAAAAATATATATTTTTTACGTCAAACCTGTCTTTTTGAGCTTTTTTTGTGTATAGGTTATTGTTTATTTATCTAATATTAAGGATTAAAAAAATGTATCATATTTTTTTGTTAAATAAAACCCTATAAATTCCAGCAAAAAACTCAGAAAGTACTGTGTCAATAAGAAATACAAAATTTAGTACACTGAAATCTAAAAAAATATCATCTAATTTTTTAAAAATAAAAACTAAAATAAATCAAATTTATTATATATAAATGAAATATGCACAAGAAACTTAAACATAATATTCATTAGGTATAAATAAAACTACTTTCTTGGTCCTGTCCTCGCACATTCTCATCATCATCAGTCACGACGTCACTTCCGTATTAGACTAGGAAATTTTTTCGAAAATATACCTCCTAGAGGCAAATCATGTAACAATTGATTAACAGGTTGAATCTTATGCTTTGATACCCGCTGAGTACGCCTAGGTATGTTATTTGCTCGAATTTTCCCTCCTTGTGCCCCAAATTCAAGATGGCGGACGAAAATTGTGTCCGAAACTCAGTTTTTACTTCCTTGTACACTCCGTATTGTAATCGCGAAAAATTTCGGTTTTCAGATTTTGATGGAAATATCCGTTTTGACCTTTTCTGAATCCATTATGACTAGTTTCGTCGTGACGTCTGTACGTACGTGCGTACGTACGTACGTACGGACGTATGTGTGTCGCATAACTCAAATACGGTTAGACGTAGAAAGTTGAAATTTTGTATTTAGGACTGTTATAGCATCTAGTTGTGCACCTCCTATTTTTGGTTTCAATCTATAAACCGGAAGTAGTACTTTTTAAAAATATTTTGATAAATAATTAATTTTAGACAATTTTTTTTATTTTAAATGAAAGATTATGTGATTATTATCTACAATCGGTATTTTATAAATTTTTCTGTATCTTCTATCATTTAAGAATAATTAAAGTATATACTTAAAATTTAGTATTTCTGTATCTTGTAGTCCATGATCGATTAACATTTGTTACTACGTAAAATTTAAATGATTATGACATGACAGTAACAGTAGCAGTGACAATAGTAAAATATCGGGCTAAAGTGTAGAATAGGTGTTTAAAAGGAATTTCGTTTTTTTTGGTGTCAATCGGTTCATTCCTATTCTCTGTCCTAGAATAAAGCAAAATTTTGCCGCGGAAGCAAGGATTAGGGCCGATTTTGTTAGTTTTTAGGGTAAAATTTTTGACAACTGTCAACACTGGTTATGCTGAAAAATTAACAGATTAAACATGTGATTTAACGTTTTTATACATTTATGTAATAGAGATATCAATAAATAAATATATTTTTCACAGATATAAGGCTTTTTATTATATTTGCTTTTCTTAGTTTTCGAAATTATTTGACATAAATACAATATTACATTTGTTTTAGATTAATATAAATTTCAATAGTGTTTGCCATGTTAAAAACATGAATACAAAAAAAATGAGTTTGTTTATAACAACCATTATTTCATTGTTGCTTATACAGTTTATTGACAGAAAAACGAAACTAGGAGGACCAGGTAAATTATTTGTAATATAATTTTATTGCTTTTTAATTAATGTATGATATTTCAGGACTAATAGTCGAGATTGACGAGTCCAAGTTTGGAAAGCGCAAATATCACAGGGGTCATCGAATTGATGGCCAGTGGGTATTTGGCGGTTATGAGCGAGGAACTGGCAGGGTTTTTATGGTTCCGGTTGAAAATCGGTACGTACATTGTTTTGTCATTATACTATGCAAATTATTGATTATTGTTTTTTAATTTTAGTGGGGCGGATACCCTCATTCCTCTGATAGAGCAATGGATTGAACCGGGAACCACGATAGTGTCGGATTATTGGAGGGCCTACGACTGTCTCGACAGACAAGGGTACATCCACCTAAAGGTTAATCATTCGATTACCTTTAAGGATCCTGACACCGGTGCTCACACCAACAGCATCGAGTCATCGTGGAGGGCTGCCAAGGCGATCACGACTCTTTCGGGACGGAAGAAGGCACATATACCTGGTAATTTAGCTAGATATATCTTCTTCAAGAAATGTTCCGAACTCACGCTAAACAGGACTGAAGAGTTCTTTCGTTTAGCGGGGGAGGTGTACAATGCTAATCGTCCTGTCCTGGAGGAGGAAGAACTAAACGACATAGATTAGCTTTGTTAGTGTAGTAAATACCAAAACCGAGTTTGTGGGGCTCTATTACGGTTTTGTTAGCTTTGTTAGTGTAGTAAATACCAAAAACGAGTTTGTGGGGCTTTATTTTTAGCCATTTTGACACATTCAGGTTAACATACAAAAACGTCATTTTATTCAATTTTTTGCAATTTTGACACATTGAGGTTAACCAAAAAAATTTCATTTTCTTCAAAAAACATACTAAAAACACTCTTCCGCGGCCTAATTTTGCTTGTTTAGGTCATATTTAGGCATAATAAACGATCTCCTAAAAAAAAACGCATTTTCTCTTAAACACCTATTCTACATTCCAGCCAAATATCGTTTATATCTTCTTCTGCAGTTTAAATAAAATGACTAAAATATATTTGTGAGTATACTAGTATAATAAGTTAAAAGAATTTTTTATATTATTCTACATTTTAGTTATTAAGAAAAGTATGAACAAACAAGGCGTACAAGGAAGTCATGTGGTGTCCACGCCAGATTTTTTACATTTATCTCAGAAACTATTCATATAAGGTGAAAAAGTGTTATATAAGAAAATGTAGATCATAAAATTCTCTATAAGATAAGTTCTTAACGGTTCTTAACTATTTTCATGTAAGTGGCACAGTTTTAGAGAAAATCGAGAAAATGTATTTCGAACATTTCAATCATTAAAAACCAAGTCCAAATTATGTCTCCCTTCATGAAAACGGCTGTCATTTATGAACTAATAATAATATCAACTTCCGGTTTTTTAAATTAAATTATATGAAATTTTTTTTGTAAGATATATTATTTTAAAAACTTATTAGTGCGTTCATTGAGCCAAAATGTAAAATTTTCTTCCGAGAAATTTTACCATTTTTTATATTATTTTGTGTTGTATATTTGTACGTTAAAGGTGTTGAGGAATAAAACTAGTGAAGCGAGAACAATAAAGTTTATTCGCAACTGGCACTATCAACAGCCAAGGCCGAAGTGTCGGTTGAAACAGAATAATAATTACAGTCAGTGTTTCGTTACAGGTTGCCAACATAAATAAATAATCTTTAACAATAATAAGAATAATAATATAAATACATGACATCCTTTCCCTTAAGTATAATAATTATAATTACAAACATTTACAACATTAAATTTTAACATAATAACAATTTTATGAATATCCCAATCTTTCTGGTTTGTTTAATTTTATTCTACTTCTTAAATTGTAAGGAGTGGAAACATTTTGGGAAACGTTTATTTGAGAATGAGGAGGAATGTTTACAGCATGATCGATACCTGGAACGTACATGGTTTCTTCTTTAGAATTGCTGTTATTATTTCCTTTAAGAATTATATGTTCGCGAGTACGTCTATAAAGTTTCTTATTTTGATCTGACACCATGTATGATCTTGGTTCGTTACATTTTCTTACAATTTGGCCTTGTTTCCAATTACCAGCATATTTAAACAATATCTTATTACCTTTCATCCCTTCTGCCAAATTTTTTGCATTTCTATTGTAATATTTTTGTTGATTACATTGCTTATTTTTTAATTTATTCCTTACAAAGTTCCTACTGACATTATCTGGTAACAGTAAATTTTGCACCACTGGCAAACGATCTTTCAGTCTTCTATTGAAAAGCAATTGAGCTGGTGAGAAACCTATGTCAGGTATTGGTGTATTTCTATAACTTAATAAATGTTTATTGAGATCATTGTCAATGTTTGTTACTTTACGAAGCATCTGTTTGGCAATACCGACAGCCTTTTCAGCCTGTCCATTACTTCGCGGATAATTAGGACTGGAGTTTACCAAATTTATATTATTTTCGTGAAAATATGTTTTTAGTTCATAAGAGTTGAATGGAATGTTATCAGCAATAACAATATCTGGGTAACCGTGAATCGAAAATATGGGCTGCAAAATCTTTATGATTTCAGTAATACTTTTATTTTTTAATTTGCTTAACTCAATCCATTTAGAGTAATAATCTACAACTACAAGAAAATTCGCTTGTTTCCATTCTAAAATATCAATGCCTATTTTTTCCCATGGTCTATTTGGTATAGGGTGTGAAAGCAACGGTAATTTGCTGTTATTCGGCCGCAATTTTTCACATATTTCGCAATTTAAGATCATGTTTTCTATGTCCCGAGACATATTGGGCCAAAACATACATTCTCGCGCTCTAAGTTTACTTTTAACAATACCCATATGTGTTTCATGTAAAACTTTAAGTATGTTATTTCTTAATTTATGAGGTATTATTAGTCTATCATTAAGAAACAATAACCCTTCATGTTCATACATATTTTCTTTAATTTTAAAATAAGGTCTAACTTGGATAGGAATATGTTTTTCGGCCATCCTTCATTTATGAACTTACAAACTTGTGCTAATTCACTATCTGTTTGTGTGTATTCTCTAATTTCTGTCTTCCTTTGTTCCGATATTGGTAAGTTTTTTACTACCGAATGAATTACGTATGTTAATTCCGGATCATCTTTAACCTTAGTCTTCAGAAAAGCTCTAGATAAACAATCAGCAATGTGCATTTTACTTCCTAATACTCTAAATACTGAACAACTAATTCATACTTCATTAAACTAAGTAACATGCGTTGTAATCTGCAAGAAACTTTATTTATATCTTTTTTTAAAATACTAACTAATGGTTTATGATCTGTTTTAACCACTACTGGTTTTCTATAAATGTAGTAATTAAATTTTTCTACTGCAAATTTAATAGCTACTAGTTCACGTTCTATTGGCGCATACCGTTTTTCTGTATCGGTTAGAGTACGGGAAGCAAATACAATAGGTTTTGAATCTTGGAGTAAACACGATCCTATTCCATCTTTTGATGCATCTGTTTGAATAACCAGATCTTTGCTATTATCAAAGTGAGTGAGAACTGGAGCTGAGATTAGCAATTTTTTTAACTTGTTTATTGTATCAGTATGAATATATTCCCAATTCCAGATAACATTGTCTTTTGTTAGTTCTCTTAAGGGAGCTGTAATGTCCGATAAATTCGGAATGAATTTTCCTAAGTATTTTACAAGCCCTAAAAATCTTAGTAGTTCTTTCTTGTTTTGCGGATTTTCCATTTTTACAATTGAATCTGTTCTACCTGAATCTATAGCGACACCCTCTTTAGAAACAATAAACCCCAGCAATTTAACCTGACTTTGTTTGTACTGAAATTTATCTTTATTAAATGTAATTCCTGATTTTTGTGCTTTATGTAATACTTGTTCTAATATGTTATCATGTTCGGCTTCATCTTTACCCGCAATAATTAAATCATCTATATAAACCTTGTTACCTATAATATCTCCAAAAGTTTCTGAATTTTTTCTTTGAAACAATTCTGCTGCTGTATTTAGTCCGAATGGCATCCGAGTGAATCTATATCTACCAAATGGTGTTGCAAAAGTGCAAAGTTTAGAACTTTCATCATCTAATTTTATTTGATAAAAACTATCTTTTAAATCCAGTACTGAAAATACACATTTCCCGGCTAAATCCGTTAAAATTTCATCCGCTGATGGCAACTGATAATTTTCTCTTTGTATGCAATCATTTAAATGTCTAGGATCTAAGCATATCCTTAAATCTTTATTAGCTTTTTCAGTAATTACGATATTGTTAACCCATTCTGTTGGTTCTGTGATTTTACCTATTATTCCTGCTTTTTCTAATTTCATTAAACTTTCTTTGAACTTCGGTAATATGTTTCTAGGAACTCTACGTGAAGGACATACTTTAGGAATACTATTTTCTTTTAATTTTATTGTATACGGTTTTCCAGGAAATGTTCCTAGCCCTTTAAATGCTTTCTTAAATTTTTCGATAACTTTTTGTTTACCAACAGCTAATTTATTTTCACATTTCACTTAATTGACAATGATATCAACTTTTCTGATTAAATCTAATTTTTTGCAAGCTTTTAAACCTAAAATAGGTTGTCTACCCCGCTCAACTACTACAAATTCTAATTTAACATTTTGACCTCTTACCAAACAATCCAGTTCAGTAGTACCCTTGACAGGAATTGGACCACATCCATAGGGTATCAATCTTATTCTTGTTTTCTTCAATTGGTTCCACTCAGCACATTTTGCAAAATATTTGGCAGGCAGAACGTTACATTGTGCTCCGGTATCCAATTTAAACTGAAAATTATTATTATTAATTTCAATATGTTCACACCATTCCTCCGCATTGTCAGCATTAGAGTTAACATTATCATTTGATATTGAATCGACATAAAATTCATCATCTGATTCACATTCTATTTCCTTTAAAAATTTATATTGAAATCCACTTTTATTTTTCTTTTTTAAAAAACAACAACTTTCAAAATGATTAAGTTTTTTACAAAAGTTACAGTTTTTTCCAAAAGCTGGACAATTCCCTTTTTGATGAGATTTATTGCACTTATTACAACTAAAATTAGTTTTATTTGAAGTGGACTTTGAATAAAAACTTGATTTTTTACTTATCTTATCTAATTCGAAGGATTTTTCTTGTTGTTTTCTTGTCATATCCTGCATCTGCCCTCGGCTGACTTCATGTGTTCGGACGAAATCCTCTGCAGTTTTCAAGGTTAATGCCGACTCATTCAGCAGTCTCTCTCGCACGTGGTCGCTGGAGGTCCCCATCACGATCTTGTCTCTGATCATGTCGTCCTCATCGTTAAAGGAACATGTCAATGCCAACCTTTAGTTCCGTTATAAATTGATCACATGTTTGACCCTCCTTCTGCACGCATGAATGGAATTTGTAACGCTCAAAAATAATATTTGTCTTAGGTTCACAATATTCATCAAACTTTTTTATAACTTGGTCTAGTTTGACTTTTGTATAATCCAATTTGAATGTACTAAAGATTTCCTGACCTTTATCGCCAATTAAATTCAGTAGTATAGCAATCTTCTTGGATTCATCTTTTTCATCAGCATCTCTTCCTGAGGCCAACATGTAAAATTGGAAACTCTTTTTCCATTTCTTCCATTTTTCGGGTAAACTGCCTTCAAACAGGAACACTGGCGGTAACCGGCAAACTTCCATATTTTTTTTTCCACGTGTTTCGTTACAGGTTGCCAACATAAATAAATAATCTTTAACAATAATAAGAATAATAATATAAATACATGACATTTTGTATTTAATGAACTGTAACTTCAGACCGAATAAAAATATTGACTTCCGGTTTCTTTTATTAAATTCTACGAACATTTCTCACTAAGATACATTATGTTAAAAACAGTTTAAAGTTGTCTTTAAGCCAAAAGAAGGGTTGGCACGTTTAAAACATTTTGTTTTAAACAAATGTTTAAAACTTGTTTAAAACAAAGCAAGTGTTTAAAACATAATCGTTTTAAACATTTGTTTAAAACACGTTTTAAATGTTTTGTTTTAAACATTTTTAATTCTTACCTTAATCTTCTTAATAAACTTAAATACCAATAATAATATACAAAAAATCTCCAAATAATGTTAAATAAAGCTACTAAATGCAATACAAAAGAAAATATAATTTATATTTATAACCTACATAGTAAATATGTAATACAAAGCTAAATAATTATCAAACATTTTACAAAAATATCCAAATAATGCTAAATAAAGCTACTAAGTAGTAAGTAAGTACCTACTAAATTCAATATAAAAGAAAATATTATTTATATTTATAACCTTAATACGTAATACAAAGTTAATTAATAATACGTAAACAAATAAAAAAATTTATATTCCGGTTCATTTTCTTTGTTTTTATAGTTTAACGCTTTAAAAATACTAACTAGTTTAGCAGCCTTTTCAGTTCCCAAGCGATTTCGTAGCTTACTTTGAACAATTCCAAAGGAATGCTGTGTGTAGTTGTATTACTAAATCTAAAGTAACAGTGTTAATACTATTCTTAAGAGACATCCACCATGAAATGGGTTTAACATTTTCGAAAGAATGAATAGTAAACAAATACTCCTTAAAGGGTGAAGTTTTTGCTTGATAATTAATCATAAGTGGCATTGTTTCTGGATAATACGAATGCACATATTCCATTGCTATTTCTAATTGCGCCTGTGTTAAATTTTCTCCTCTATATCTATGATCAAGTAGATTCGCTAAGTAATGACATGGAGTCCTCGCCATATCCATTCGTTGTTTACACTTCCTAAAGTCGAAAATTGAAAATTCTTCTTCGAACTCTTTTAATAGATTTATCCAAATTTCGGTAGCCTCAGAAATTGTACATGAATCCTTCTAAATTTTGTCTAAAGCAACTGCAATTTTTTTTAATTTTCGTAGATAATCCTGAACTTTTAATTTTAAGCTAATATCATTTACTTTTAATGTCACGTCTGGATCAATGGCTACGCGGTGATCAGTGCATATTTGAGAAATAATATGCCAATTTGTAGAATAAGATTCTAAGCAATCAGCGAGAGTATTCCATCGCACATCTTGCGGTAGTATTAATAAATTTCCACCCGATTGTCGGTATTTGGCAGCAGCAAAATGGTTATTTCTGAAGTATTTAATAATTTGTTTTCCTCTTCTTTAATACCCTTTATTTCGAGATCGTGAGCAAGTAAATTAAGTATATGAGCTGAACACCCATATGTTATAATATCAGGCATGTTAATTTCCTCAATTTGGGACAACTCCTTTCGCATTTTAGTCATATTGCTAGCATTGTCAGTTACAAAACTGCGAACATTGCAACCGAATTTTTGACACTCTTTTATGCACTTGACTGATATATGTAATAAATACCCGGATGTATGACTATTGTCTTGAGTATCAATAGTTTTAACCAAATGGACATTTTCATTCATCAAATCTGTTACAGATACACATATAATGGAATCGTTGTGGCAATTACTCCACCCATCTTGAGACATGCAAACAGTTTTGTCTTTTAAATTATTCTTTTGTTTGTATCCACGCTTGTATATACTTCCTCTAACAAATTAGTACCAATCTGGCGACGACTAGGCGGATTATATCCTGGACGTAATAAATGAATCATTTTTATAAACTCTTCGTGCTCTACATGACGAAATGCCGAGTTTGTCGCATATATAAATTTCGCTATTTGGATATCTAACGTTTTCTTTTGTGCTACGGTAGTCCGTGTTAAAAACGATTCCATACTTGTTCTTGTTGGTTTTTTAATTGTAAGTAATTCATCTTGCGAAGCGGAAAATATTTTACGCTTTTCATTGCTGCTCTCGTTGCTGCTTCTTGTTTCAGACAGTGCAGAAGCTTTCGTTATTTCGTTGTTAATACAATCGGTAGATGTATTCATAATGTTAATATCAGTATCATCCTTAGATAGACTTGCATGTAGAAACTCTCCAGCTGGAAAACCAATGTGTTATTTAAAAAGTTGTAGATAAAAAGTCGTATTTGATCTTTGATCGCACATAATGGCTATAATTCACTCGGAAGATTATACACTCGCCTTCAGCTCGGGCATACCCTCTTAAATTATAGTCTACACTTACATTATGTGCTCGTTAAATATTAGTTTATTTCTTATTACGTGAAGAAAGCCATGCAAATAAATAAAACACTTTAAAAAATGAAAATAATTTCTTACTATGACAAGATTTGGGTTCATCATCGATATCAACATCGCTTTCATTATTTGACTGATTTCCGTCTTTTACATCATATTTGTCGAGGCATTTGCTTACATGTGATTTTAAGCGAGCAACTAAAGCAGCCATTTCCTTGTTACATTTTTTACATTTTGCTCGAACACAGTTATTTGAAGCAATTTTAGTAAAATATTGCCACACAGAATCCGGCCTCCTGCCAGTCATAGTTGAATGTTGAATCTTGGATCTGATTAATGCACTCAGTTCAAAAATATTCTATTGTAGAGTCTACGTTTCAACGGTTAACCTCTAAACTTAAACTCATCTGATGTTATTCACTCTTTTCTGTCATCTGTCATTGTTCCAAACACAACCTAAAATAAAGTACCTATGCTAGTACCAACCGCTAAGTACTATTATACTGTTTCTCAATAGATGTCACTCATAGCCATAACTTCACAATAAATAATAAGTAGATAGGGAAATACCCAGCATATTTATAGCCATAATGCAAATTGATTATTATTAACTCCTTGCTGATTAAAACATTGTTTTTTTGTTTAAAACATTTTTTTTTGTTTAAAACATGTTTTTTTTGTTTAAAACATGTTTTTTTTAATGAATAAAAAACATGTTTAAAACAAAGAAAACAGTTTTAAACAAAAAAAAGTTTTTTTTGTTTAAAATGAAAAAAACATGTTTTTTGCCAACCCTGAAAATATTACATTTTTCCCCAAGAAAAAGTTGATAAATTTTTAATTTTTTTGTATTTATTGTGTTTAATGAACTGTAACTTCTAATCGAATAACAATATCGACTTCCGGTTTCTTTAATTAAATTCTACGAACATTTCTCTATAAGATACAGTATTTTAAAAAGTTTTAAGGGCGTTCGTTAAGCTAAAGTATTAAACTTTTCACCGAGACAAAATTGAGAAATTTTTTAATTTGATTTATTTATTGTCTTTAATGAACTATAATTTCTAAACAAATAAAAATATCCATTTCTTGTTACTTTTATTAAATTCTACGAACATTTTTCTATAAGACACAATATTTTAAAAAGTTTTAAGGGCGTTCGTTATGCCAAAATATTACAATTTTTCCCGAGAGACAGTTGAATTTTTTTAAATTCTTCGTATTTATTAATGAACTGTAACTTCTTAACTGATAAAAATATCAACTTCCCGTTTATTTTATGAGATTTTTCAGATTTTTTTCAGATTTTTTTCCATAGTCTATAAATCTAGCGCCTTCAAAATTTTAGTTCCTAAAAATAAGTTTTCTTATAGAGAATGTTGTGATATACATTTTCTTATATAACAGTTTCTTTTACCTAATATTAACAATTTCTGCGATAAAATGTTCTGAAAAGAAACCGCAAATCCACATTCTTATTCGTTTAGAAGTTAAAGTTCATAAAACAGAATAGTTACGAAAATTTTTTTTAAAATTTAACTTTCTCCAGGAAATTTTTTTTATATTTTATGTTAATGAACGCCCTAAAAAGTTGTTAAAATAATATATCTTATAGCAAAATGTTCGTAAAATTTGATAAGAGAAACCGGAAGTCAATATTTTTATCCGTTCAGAAGTTACAGTTCATTTAACAAAATCAATACGAAGAATTAAAAAATTTCTCAACTTTCACTCAAGAAAAAATGTAATATTTTGACTTAAAATAAACTCTAAAAGGATATTAACATAATGTATCTTTTAGAGAAATATTCGTAGAATTTAATAAAAGAAACCGGAAGTAGATATTTTTATTCGTTTAGAAGTTACAGTTCATTAAACACAATAAATAATTATTTTTCTTAAATTCCCAATTTTGTCTCGGTGAAAAGTTTAATATTATGGCTTAACGAACGCCCTTCAAACTTTTTAAAATATTGTATCGTATAGAGAAATGTTCGTAGAATTTAATAAAAGAAACCGGAAGTCGATATTGTTATTCGATTAGAAGTTACAGTTCATTAAACACAATAAATACAAAAAATTTAAAAATTTCTCAACTTTTTCTTGGGGAAAAATGTAATATTTTGGCTTAAAGAAAGCTTTAAACTGTTTTTAACATAATGTATCTTATAGAGAAATGTTCGTAGAATTTAATAAAAGAAACCGGAAGTCGATATTTTTATTCGATTAGAAGTTACAGTTCATTAAACACAATAAATATAAAAAAATTTAAAATTTCTCAACTTTCTCTTGGGGGAAAATGAAATATTTTGACTTAACGAACGCCCTTCAAACTTTTTAAAATATTGTATCTTATAGAGAAATGTTCGTAGAATTTAATAAAAGAAACCGGAAGTCAATATTTTTATTCGATTAGAAGTTACAGTTCATTAAACACAATAAATATAAAAAAATTTAAAATTTCTCAACTTTCTCTTGGGAGAAAATGAAATATTTTGGCTTAACGAACGCCCTTAAAACTTTTTAAAATACTGTATCTTATAGAGAAATGTTCGTAGAATTTAATAAAAGAAACCGGAAGTCGATATTGTTATTCGATTAGAAGTTACAGTTCATTAAACACAATAAATACAAAAAATTTAAAAATTTCTCAACTTTTTCTTGGGGAAAAATGTAATATCTTGGCTTAAAGAAAGCTTTAAACTGTTTTTAACATAATGTATCTTATAGAGAAATGTTCGTAGAATTTAATAAAAGAAACCGGAAGTCGATATTTTTATTCGATTAGAAGTTACAGTTCATTAAACACAATAAATATAAAAAAATTTAAAATTTCTCAACTTTCTCTTGGGGGAAAATGAAATATTTTGACTTAACGAACGCCCTTAAAACTTTTTAAAATGCTGTATCTTATAGAGAAATGTTCGTAGAATTTAATAAAAGAAACCGGAAGTCGGTATTGTTATTCGATTAGAAGTTACAGTTCATTAAACACAATAAATATAAAAAAATAAAAAATTTCTCAACTTTCTCTTGGGGAAAAATGAAATATTTTGGCTTAACGAACGCCCTTAAAACTTTTTAACATATTGTATCTTATAGAGATATGTTCGTAGAATTTAATAAAAGAAACCGGAAGTCGATATTATTATTCGATTAGAAGTTACAGTTTATTAAACACAATAAATATAAAAAAATAAAAAATTTCTCAACTTTCTCTTGGGGAAAAATGAAATATTTTGGCTTAACGAACGCTCTTAAAACTTTTTAAAATACTGTATCTTATAGAGAAATGTTCGAAGAATTTAATAAAAGAAACCGGAAGTCGATATTGTTATTCGATTAGGAGTTACAGTTCATTAAACACAAAAATTTTAAAAATTTCTCAACTTTTTCTTGGGGAAAAATGTATTATTTTGGCTTAAAGAAAGCTTTAAACTGTTTTTAACATAATGTATCTTATAGAGAAATGTTCGTAGAATTTAATAAAAGAAACTGGAAGTCAATATTTTTATTCGGTCTGAAGTTACAGTTCATTAAATACAAAATAATATAAAATATGGTAAAATTTCTCGGAAGAAAATTTTACATTTTGGCTCAATGAACGCACTAAAAAGTTTTTAAAATAATATATCTTATTAAAAAAATTCATATAATTTAATTTAAAAAACCGGCAGTTGATATTATTATTAGTTCATAAATGACAGCCGTTTTCATGAAGGGAGACTTTGTACTTGGTTTTTAATGATTGAAATGTTCGAAATACATTTTCTCGATTTTCTCGAAAACTGTGCCACTTACATGAAAATCGTTAAGAACCTATCTTATAGAGAATTTTATGATCTACATTTTCTTATATAACACTTTTTTACTTAATGTGAATAGTTTCTGAGATAAATGTAAAAAACTGATTTTCGGACACAATTTTCGTCCGCCATCTTGAATTTGGGGCACAAGGAGTGAAAATTCGAGCAAATAACATACCTAGGCGTGTTCAGCGGGTATCAAAGCATAAGATTCAACCTGTTAATCAATTGTTACATGATTTGCCGCTAGGAGTCATTTCTAGACGTCTTTTGAAATTATTTTCCTAGTCTATATTCTGATTCTATATAACCTTCTTGTTCAGCTTCATCTTTATCGAGCACTGCCCAAAGTTGTACCAGATGTTCCTGTTTATTTTCGTAAGTGTTACGGGCCATAATTCTAAAAAATTGTAGTTAATAAGCGCAAATATTATCGCAATTCACAAAAATGACTTACCAGAAAAGTGCTATAAAATTGTCACGTAAGCGGTCAGGTGGGTTTTATTAACGTGTTTAAAACATTGTACACTCACCGCATTCACAATAACAACTGAACTGCGCTTCACATTAGTTAGAGGGATACCTAAGTGGAAGCTATTCAGAGGCGTGACCGCGAAAGCGCAGAAATACAGAAATAGTGGCGGTTAACATCAACGTGGGATCTGTAAGACCCCGCCTGTCCGGTGCCGGGTTAAGAGTTTTTGTGAGAGCTAATACAGGTATATGATTAATAAAAATTGTTTTGGATGATCTACTTTTGTTTAACATCCGGTATTTTATTATTAGTTAACAGCTGTCAATGTCACAGTGACATTTAAAATTCAAGAATTTTAATCTAAATGTGAAATTTGATTCATTTGAGCCCCGAACAGCCGAATCCCTCCAGGGTCCGCGGAGCTTGAGCACGCGAAGCGGTCGAATCCTTCCTGTCGCGCGACCTAGCCGCAGACCCGCATAGCGGGACCTTACGCTATCCATATATTAAAAGAGCTTCCATATATTAAAAGAACTTGAGTTCACTATATTTCTTTCAAGTTGAAACTTTTCAGAACGTCTAGAAGTTAAATGGTTTAAGCGATTTTTATGAACTTTTTTTTATAAAATAGATATTAACTTAGACTATATTCTTACATATGTTTTGGATTTTTTAAATTAATAATGTATAAGAAATTTTTGAAAAACATGCATTTAGTGGCCATTTTCATATTAGATTGAGCTATCCATGTAATTTTTAAGATGAATAACGAAAGTTGGTGGTTTGACAGTTGTCATTTTATTAATACTAGACAGGATAATAATACACCATGTTTATCATGATTTTGAAATTAATGTAAGTACCTAACCTATATAACTTCAGTGTAGATGTGTTTATTTACTTTTTTTATAGTTCAAAAATTGTGTATTTAAAAATTTAAAAATTTTTGACGTAAAAATGCACTGTGAAGTTATCTACCTATAATAAAAATAATATCAAAAAATATTTACAGTCAAAATGACGTTTTCCAAGTATGGAAATAAATATTATAGAAAATAAAAAGTAAGGCAGTTCAGTATTCCATGTAAACTATATAACCCGTTTAGCCCGTATACAGCGATGGTCAACTTAACATTGTTCATGATTGACATGATATTAGCGCCAAGTATTTTTTCGTACAACAATTAATTTTTAAATTAAAACAAACCACGCTGTCCTAAGTAACGAAAATATTTCGTTTATGTATCCTTGTTATTTATAAACATCAACGAAATGGATGTCAGCCAAGATAGCAGCGATAGCAGTATGGTTTCGGTTGAGAAAAGTAAGTATAAAAATTTTCTATATTGAACTTTAATTTAATTATTGAAATTAAAAATCAATATAAATTATACAGTAGCAAATCGTCCCGCTGTTATGGGTCGGCCCACGGTCAGCCCATCATAAGGAGCCCAGGTAAACTTTTGCAATTATCTTGAGCCACACTATACATTAATTTTAACCAGTGATACTCATAGAACTCGTCAAGAGGGACAATTTTCTAAATAATTCTTCTTTCCAAATATAATTTCTAGAGAAAATAGTGAAATTTTATTACTTTTTGTGTTTCTTGAGTTGGCATTTCTAAACGAATTAAAACATTGACCTGCGAATTCCTGCATTAGATTCTCCAAATAATTATCTATAAGGTACTTTGTTTGAATTTTATTTTAAAGTCTTAGTCAAATCGATGTTCAAATATTTTTTCCTCGGAAAAATAGTAAAATTTTAAACAACCCATCCGCATTACTATGCTTCTTTCCTGGCCGGTGTATAACTTGTAAATCATATTCGGACAATGTCTCCAGCCATCGAGCGACCTGGCCTTCTGGTTCTCGGAAGTTACGGAGCCACCGCAGACAATTATGATCCGTCCGCGCTGTGAAGGGAACGCCAATCAGGTAGCCCTTAAAGTGACGGCAGACTTCAATAAGAGCAAGCAATTCACGCCGAGTAGCACAATATCGTCGTTCGGGTTTGGTAAGTGTGCGACTAAAATAAGCTATTACCCGTTCCTCTCCATTTTGGTACTGACTCAGTACGCCTCCGATGCCGGTTCCGCTAGCGTCCACATCGATTATAAATTGCTTATCCTGGCGAGGATACGCTAAAATTGGTGCACTCGTTAAACACATTTTGAGTTGTCGGAATGCCGTATCACATTCTTCTGTCCAACAATACCGCTCTCCCTTGTTTGAAAGTTTATGAAGTGGGCTCGCGATACTCGCAAAAGACTTAATAAACCGACGGTAGTATGAAGCTAGGCCGAGAAATGATCGTAATTCAGTTATATTCCTCGGAGTAGGCCATTCGGACACGGCTCGTACTTTACTGGGATCAGTAGCAATGCCATCACGGCTAACAATGTGTCCCAAAAATTCAACTTTCTGGTGAAACAGGCGACATTTTTTGGGATTAACTTTTAAACCAGCCGTTTGCAATCTGTCAAAAACGGCGGATAATCTGGCCAAATGTTCCTCAAAATTTTTTCCGAAAATAATAACGTCATCCAAATATACCAACGCGGACTCCCAATTCAGTCCTTCCAACACAACATCCATCATACGTTGGAAAGTGGCAGGACCGTTGCAAACCCCAAACGGTAGAACATTAAATTGGTACAGACCTGTGCCAATAGAGAATGCAGTTTTCTGGCGATCTTCGGCAGCAACCTCGCACTGCCAGTATCCTGTTTGGAGATCCAAGGCCATATATTAAAAGAACTTGAGTTCACTATATTTCTTTCAAGTTGAAACTTTTCAGAACGTCTAGAAGTTAAATGGTTTAAGCGATTTTTATGAACTTTTTTTTATAAAATAGATATTAACTTAGACTATATTCTTACATATGTTTTGGATTTTTTAAATTAATAATGTATAAGAAATTTTTGAAAAACATGCATTTAGTGGCCATTTTCATATTAGATTGAGCTATCCATGTAATTTTTAAGATGAATAACGAAAGTTGGTGGTTTGACAGTTGTCATTTTATTAATACTAGACAGGATAATAATACACCATGTTTATCATGATTTTGAAATTAATGTAAGTACCTAACCTATATAACTTCAGTGTAGATGTGTTTATTTACTTTTTTTATAGTTCAAAAATTGTGTATTTAAAAATTTAAAAATTTTTGACGTAAAAATGCACTGTGAAGTTATCTACCTATAATAAAAATAATATCAAAAAATATTTACAGTCAAAATGACGTTTTCCAAGTATGGAAATAAATATTATAGAAAATAAAAAGTAAGGCAGTTCAGTATTCCATGTAAACTATATAACCCGTTTAGCCCGTATACAGCGATGGTCAACTTAACATTGTTCATGATTGACATGATATTAGCGCCAAGTATTTTTTCGTACAACAATTAATTTTTAAATTAAAACAAACCACGCTGTCCTAAGTAACGAAAATATTTCGTTTATGTATCCTTGTTATTTATAAACATCAACGAAATGGATGTCAGCCAAGATAGCAGCGATAGCAGTATGGTTTCGGTTGAGAAAAGTAAGTATAAAAATTTTCTATATTGAACTTTAATTTAATTATTGAAATTAAAAATCAATATAAATTATACAGTAGCAAATCGTCCCGCTGTTATGGGTCGGCCCACGGTCAGCCCATCATAAGGAGCCCAGGTAAACTTTTGCAATTATCTTGAGCCACACTATACATTAATTTTAACCAGTGATACTCATAGAACTCGTCAAGAGGGACAATTTTCTAAATAATTCTTCTTTCCAAATATAATTTCTAGAGAAAATAGTGAAATTTTATTACTTTTTGTGTTTCTTGAGTTGGCATTTCTAAACGAATTAAAACATTGACCTGCGAATTCCTGCATTAGATTCTCCAAATAATTATCTATAAGGTACTTTGTTTGAATTTTATTTTAAAGTCTTAGTCAAATCGATGTTCAAATATTTTTTCCTCGGAAAAATAGTAAAATTTTAAAATTATTTTTATTTATTGTGTTTGATCAACTGTAGTTTCTGAACGGCTCAAAATATTGACTTGAAACTCGATTCGATTCGATAACATTCCTTGAAGATTTTTCTGTAAGAAACATGTCAATATTTTGATCCCTAAAATAAATAAAAAAATAATTTTAAAATTGTAGCGTGCGAACGAAATGAAGAACACAAAGTTAACTTGCAATATGAATATATTAAAGTACATACAACAACAAATCATTAATACAATAAACTACACGTAAATTAACCAAACACTTCTTCTAAATATCAACTGAGTAACACGCACTAACAGCTCTCACACGATACTGCCTCTGCCGCTCGCTGTCACACCACACACTCCCGCGCGTACACGAGACACACCCCGCCCTTCCATTGTTGCGCGTCTACCAGTGGCGTACACTAACTTTTTAGGTTTATGAACACGTTACACTACTCCCTCCTCTTCAAAAGCTTCCTCCAGGAAGCGAACTCTAGGTCGAACCTCTCGTCTCGTCTCAGCTGCCAACTGAGCCAAAGGAACGTCATCTTCCGGTAGCCACTGCGACTCCTGTGTCATATCTCGTAGTCTAGCTAGAGGAATGTTGTCCTCTTCGGGCCAAACTTCAGCTGCTTCGTTCCTCTCAGTGTTTCTTCTTTCTATCTCACGTGTTCGTAGTTCCGCTAGCGGAATGTCGTCTTCTTCACTCCACTCTTCTGCCGAGTCACCTGCAGGTTCCTGGGGTGGACTGGAATACAGACCAGCAGAGGGTGACGCGTCGGGAATGTTCGAAACATCCGTTTGTGGTGCTTGGCTACTAGGAGGTCGGCCGCGATTAAAACGCAGCGGTAATCTATAAATACGAATACAAATGCTTGTGGTCTTAAACACATTACGGATTATCATTCTGACATGTGCCGGATCCAGTCCGTCTAACCCACATGCTATGAGTGGCATAGCTATTTTATTTATCCCTCGACGCTCAGCCTCACGTCGCATAGCTCGCAGGCTACTGGCTAACGTAGAATAAGTTGGCTTGTGTTTACTCCGTTTTTTAGTTACTAGATAAAATATATCTCGATCATGGGATCGCAAAAATGCCACACCTCCAGTTCCAATGTTTTGTCGGCGTAATTTTTCTATTCCTTTAAATCGTTTGCGGAATTGCACAGCGATTCCACAGCCCATGTAGAGATCCTCTGCTACACAATGCGCCAAAGCATAATCAGGGGGCGCTTTGAACAGATCTTCCGTCACCTCTTCTAAATAAAATCCTGACTGCCATGGTTGCTCCTCCGTCCCGTCGTTTCTACGTGGTCGCCCGGGTTTTCTATTAGCGCGTTCCTCGCGCTGTGCTTGTTCTGGAGGTGGTATTTCTGCACAGGGTTTCAACCGGTCAATATGAACTACTAACCGTTTATGTTTTAACGCACAATGTTGAATACGTAGCGTGTTGAGTCCCATATTCTTTACTACTTTATAGGGACCGGTCCAAGGACGATGGAGTTTGGTGCTCTCTCCTATTTTGGGCGTCACTTGGTGCAGCCAGACAATATCTCCAATATTATACGATGGCATCCGAGTATTACGATCATAATATTCTTTTTGACGTTTATGGGCAACTTGTAAATGTTGGCGTGTCATTTCGTGGGCATGATCAAGTGAAACACGCAATTTTTGAACATACTCTTGATCAGATTCACATGAATTATCAGGTGGTACACCGTATTGTGCGTCTAACGGCAATCGAATTTCACGTCCGAACATTAATGTGAAAGGCGTGTATTTTGTGCTTTCGTGTTTGCTGCTCCTGTAGGCCATCATAACCTGTGCCAGATTAACATCCCACGTCTTCTGGTGCTCGCCAGCCCAGTGACTTAGCATGTTAAGCAACGTCCGATTAAAACGCTCAATCATACCATCGGACTGGGGGTGAAATGGCGACGTTCGAGTTTTTTCAATGTTTAATAAAACACACATCTCTTTGAATAACTGGGACTCAAATTGTCGCCCCTGATCAGTGTGCACAATTTCAGGTGCTCCATACCGACAAATGAATTCGTTTACTAACACACGTGCTACAGTCTCCGCGGTTTGGTCTGGAAGTGCAAACGCTTCGACCCATTTCGTGAAGTAGTCACCCACTACCATAATATATTTATTTCCTTGAAGCGAAGGTGGGGCTATGGATAGTATATCAATGGCAACACGTTCTAACGGCCGGGTTGCTATAAATGATTGCAATGGTGCTTTGGCGGTAGGTGCAGGTGATTTACGGCGATTGCAATCTTCGCACTTTTGGCACCACTGTGCCACATCTTCTTGCATATTTAGCCAGAAGAATCGTTGACGCAACTTACTGACAGTCCTGTTGACTCCTAGATGTGCTCCCGCGGCCGCGTTACTGTGATATGCACGAACTATTTCATTTATGCATCGTTCTGGGACTACAACTCGAAATTTAGACGTCTCACTATTATTATTTGGCACACACAGAATGTCTTCAACAAGTTCAGGTTTTAAATTCCACAACCTGCGCGCCCCGGTTGAAAAATTTGACGTATTGTTTAACTGTCCCCGAATTAGTCTAATTATTGACCCACAACACTCGTCATCTAGTTGAGCAATTTCGATTTGTTTCATGTCTATATCCGCACTTACACTTTGTTCATTGTTTAAAACACAAATTTTAGTTTCTGAGGATTTATCTTCGTACCCGCATTGTGAACATGGTCGTCGTGACAACCCATCCGCATTACTATGCTTCTTTCCTGGCCGGTGTATAACTTGTAAATCATATTCGGACAATGTCTCCAGCCATCGAGCGACCTGGCCTTCTGGTTCTCGGAAGTTACGGAGCCACCGCAGACAATTATGATCCGTCCGCGCTGTGAAGGGAACGCCAATCAGGTAGCCCTTAAAGTGACGGCAGACTTCAATAAGAGCAAGCAATTCACGCCGAGTAGCACAATATCGTCGTTCGGGTTTGGTAAGTGTGCGACTAAAATAAGCTATTACCCGTTCCTCTCCATTTTGGTACTGACTCAGTACGCCTCCGATGCCGGTTCCGCTAGCGTCCACATCGATTATAAATTGCTTATCCTGGCGAGGATACGCTAAAATTGGTGCACTCGTTAAACACATTTTGAGTTGTCGGAATGCCGTATCACATTCTTCTGTCCAACAATACCGCTCTCCCTTGTTTGAAAGTTTATGAAGTGGGCTCGCGATACTCGCAAAAGACTTAATAAACCGACGGTAGTATGAAGCTAGGCCGAGAAATGATCGTAATTCAGTTATATTCCTCGGAGTAGGCCATTCGGACACGGCTCGTACTTTACTGGGATCAGTAGCAATGCCATCACGGCTAACAATGTGTCCCAAAAATTCAACTTTCTGGTGAAACAGGCGACATTTTTTGGGATTAACTTTTAAACCAGCCGTTTGCAATCTGTCAAAAACGGCGGATAATCTGGCCAAATGTTCCTCAAAATTTTTTCCGAAAATAATAACGTCATCCAAATATACCAACGCGGACTCCCAATTCAGTCCTTCCAACACAACATCCATCATACGTTGGAAAGTGGCAGGACCGTTGCAAACCCCAAACGGTAGAACATTAAATTGGTACAGACCTGTGCCAATAGAGAATGCAGTTTTCTGGCGATCTTCGGCAGCAACCTCGCACTGCCAGTATCCTGTTTGGAGATCCAAGGCCGTAAAAAGTGTAGACCCTGATAATGAATCTAAAACTGCATCGATTCGCGGCAGAGGGTAACTGTCTTTGATTGTTACTTCATTTAACTTTCTGAAATCGATGCAGAATCTCAAAGATCCGTCTTTCTTCTTAACGAGAACAATGGGGGAACACCATGGTGATTGCGAGGGGCTGATTACGCCAGACTGCAACATATTTTGTATTTCTTGTTGGGCTTCTTCACGATGAGCAAATGGCAACCGGCGCGGCGGCTGCCGAATAGGTTGAGCAGTACCGGTGTTTATTTCGTGTTTCAATACGCTGGTCCGCCCTCTGTCCATTTTATGTTTAGACACAACATTCACATACTGTCCAACACAATGTTTTGCCCGTTCCAATTCATGTTTATTAAGATTATTAGCAGCTTCACTCCAGTCAAATAAATTTACAGATAGATTACTATCAGATTCTAATTGGTCATTTATCACTGTACACGAGAGCACCGTACCCACTCTAGTGTCTTTTCTAATTGTCACAGGATCTACACTAAGATTACACAGTAATATTGCGCCGTCTGTTCCTTGAATGATAGACCGACCTATCATACATCCACTTTTGTCCATACACTTAGATGACGGTTCGATAAGTCTCGGTACATTGTATGCTTCACCTGACACTTTTATTTGACAAACAAGTTCCGCGCGACCTGGAATAACCACAGTTTCACATAAACTTGCTACCGCTGGCAATACGGGGCACTCGTCAATACACTGTCCATTTATAACTATACAGTTTCTAGGAAGATCTACGATACACTTATGTTTTCTTATAAAATTACAACCAATTACAAAAGGTTCCGATAAATTCTCACACACTGTAACTTCTGTATGCGCTACAAAGTCTTGTATTTTTACTACCACATTTCCAAGTCCTATTACTGCCAACGGTTCCGTATTGGCTTGTATAATTTTAGCACTACAGGGCCGTATTCGCCCATTCCCGACTCTGTCCCACAAGTCTTTGCGTATGAAACATCGCGACGCACCCGTGTCCACTAAGATTGTCACTGAATAATCGTTTACTGTTCCGCGCACTTTGACCACTTTCTCATCTTCAATAAACTGCCCCGTTGTAGAGACAGGTGTCAACACAGGGCGATTTGACACTTGTTTTAGTTTCCCGGACGATCTTCGTTAAAACGCGAAGGTCGCGAGAACCTATTGGTACAGTCTCTACTCAAGTGTCCAATCCTTCCGCACGTGTAACACCGCCTTGCTGTATCTCGAAAACCTCTACCTTGGCTGCGGTTGTCATGCTGTTCCACATATGAAGCTGCAGGCTGCATGCGTGCAGGGGATGCCTCGCGCATTGAATCACGGTTAGGTGCACGCTGTGGCAGACGCATCGACGAACGGGTCGGTGAACGTGTTGACGAGTAGTCTGGAGATCGAAAACGTACTCGATCACGATGTCTATTGTGTCCCGAATTATCCTCATAATTATGTCCATCGTTCACTACAAGTTTATGCACAATATTTGTCAATTCTTCCACACGATTTTTAAGTTCGTCAATATTTCGTTGAACCGAATCACTAACCATAGTAACTTGTCCATCCGTAGTTGGCGCGGATGATCGCGAAACATCAGCTCCACCTGTATTCTGACGAATGTCATCAATCGCCTTTTTTACACGTAAAGCGGTTTGTGCAGCTGTCACAGCTGCTGTCAGTGTATCCGGATTTTTCCGTGCAGTTTCCTCAGCTACTTGTCTATCAAGACCGATTAAAAATTGTCCGAGTAACAATTTTTCGCGGGTCGCATCATTATGATCTGCGTATGCCCGATTTCCAAGCGCGCGTAGACCCGCGGCGAATGACGCAATTGTTTCACCCGACTCCTGCCGTCGTGCTCGAAAAAGATTTTCTGCATTATCGTCTTCTTGTTGAAATATATTTTTAAGCGCTTCACATGTCTGCGCCCAAGATGCACGCTGTGCAACCAACAAACTTTGAAAAGCTTGTTTTGATGAACCATCTAAAAATAAAGGCAGCACAACAAGTTTACGGGCCTCATCCCAGGCTTTGAGCTGGGCAAATGCTTCAAAATTCTCCAACCACTCCCCAAAATCACCAGATTTAAACCGCGGGCACTGAATGTCAGACATTATTCACGTATATAACACAATCTCGTTACACAAAAGAATAAAACCACCGCTGTCACCAATGTAGCGTGCGAACGAAATGAAGAACACAAAGTTAACTTGCAATATGAATATATTAAAGTACATACAACAACAAATCATTAATACAATAAACTACACGTAAATTAACCAAACACTTCTTCTAAATATCAACTGAGTAACACGCACTAACAGCTCTCACACGATACTGCCTCTACCGCTCGCTGTCACACCACACACTCCCGCGCGTACACGAGACACACCCCGCCCTTCCATTGTTGCGCGTCTACCAGTGGCGTACACTAACTTTTTAGGTTTATGAACACGTTACAAAATTATACTATTTTTCCGAGGTAAAAATTTTTGACATTGATTTGAAAAAGGCTTTAAAATAAAATTAATAAAAAGTACCTTATAGAAAATTGTTTGGAGAATCTAATATGCAGGAATCCGCAGGTCAATATTTTAATGCGTTTAGAAAAATGCCAACTCAATAACCACAAAAATACTAAAATTTCACTATTTTCTCTAGAAATTATGTTTGAGCGATATCTTGATTCATTTAGAAATAAAAGCAGTTTTTGTTTAAAAACACAAAATTACGGTTTAACTTAAAATGACTAGAAATTGCTCAATTATATTTTAACGATTTTCTCAAGAACTAATCATCTTCTTTTTTATAGAAAATTTGGTGTAATAATTTTTTCAAAAAAGATTCATCTTCTACCAACAAGGGAAAAACCGAAAAAAAACTGTTTTTTCATGGTTTTTCGGGATATAACTTTTTAAGCAGGAAAGTTACGAGATGGCAAACCTGAAATTCGTGTTCAGCACCCCAAAAAACATATCGGATGAAAGTAAAAAAATACTTCTCCAAAATTTTCTAGGCGAAGACCTTTTTTGATCTAAATTGACTTGACTATAAATCTATGATAATTAATTACTTGTAATATGCTTAAAAAACAAGACAAACAATATACTAAGATTTGCTAAAAAAAATTATAACTTCCGGTATTATGCTTTCAAAGCGTGATGTTAGCGGTAGAATTTCATTCTGTGATTACGGCTAAATCAATGATAATTAGTTACTTTTAATATGTTTACAAAACAATACTAACAATATAGGTACTAAAGATTTGCTAGAAATATATTACAATTTGCGGTATTATGCTTTCAAAGCGTGATGTTAGCGGTAGAATTTCATTCTGTAATTACGACTAAATCAATGATAATTAATTACTTTTAATATGCTTACAAAACAATATACTAACGATTTGCTAGAAAAAAATTATAACTTTCGGTAATATGCTTTCAAAGCGTGATGTTAGCGGTAGAATTTTATTCTGTAATTACGGCTAAATAAATGATAATTAGTTACTTTTAATATGCTTACAAAACAATAAAAACAATATACTAACGATTTGCTAGAAAAAAATTATAACTTTCGGTAAAATGCTTTCTAAGTGTGAATTTGGCGGACAACATAAAAAATGAATATTTTGCAGAAACTAAAATTATACAAATTGTTTCATACTGGTTACAAAACTATACTAACACAATACTAAAATGTTTCAGTATTATTTTTTATAAATGCATATTTTGTTCGCTAACTTCACGCAGCCCTTATCTAGCCATTTAATTTGAGGTATGAAATTCGATATGACACTATAATGTTTTCAAAAAAAATGTCGCTGTTTGATCCCCAATTTTATAAAGTAGTTATCATCTAGCCCTTTAGCTTAAAAAAATATATCAAACTCGATGGATTTGTGATAAATTCCGAGGAAACTATAAAACCGAAAAATGCTAATATAAAATGTTTAAATTAAATTAAACAAATAAAATAAATTAAACAAAACAAAAATATTTATTCCGTCACTCTGACAGTTGACAGATTTGAAATTGTTGTTCTAATTGATTTATTGGACCATAAGAAGGATTCACAAATCAAAAAAATAAATTAATAATTATTTTCTTTTCCTTCTTTTCTTCCTAAGGTACATATTATCGTAATTAATTGAAGTGTTTATTTTTTTTTATCTGACTATTTCATTTTATTTTTCATGGCACTCTGTAAACAGCTCAAATATATCAAATTTAATTTACGTTTATCTCGTGACAGGAACGTTTTATATCAATAAATAAGGGCTCTTTGGATGCAGTTTTTTATTCGGAACATCTTTTGTATTTACAGTTTGGCTCTAAAAGCAATAGGTAAAAACTTAGAGCGAAATTAAAATTTTAACATTGTATTTCCTATAGGCCAGAAAAAAATTCTACACCCGGTATAATCTTAATGTTTGTGCTGCATAATTGCGTTTTTTTTAATCAATTCCAGTAAGGAATCTGACGTGACGCCAAGAGTAGGTAAGCTGTATTCGTTTACAACAATAAGTTAAAGAAAATTATCCTTAAGATTATCTAATGCAGTGACCTCTATATACATAATGGACGTGCGTCTTGGGTAATATATGTGTCTCCACCGAAAACGCAACCCGCATAACTGGTGGACTGGGGTTTTCTCTCAATTTTTTGTGTATAGATAGTCCAAGCAATGTTGTCCATTTTTTGTTCACATATTTCATGCAAAAATAAATATTACAAATTTTTTTAAGATAAATACATTAAATACTGGTTTGACACTTACAGAGTAAAATAAAGCAATAAAACATAATGTTACAAATATTGTCTTAGCCCTCTTGGCTGTGTCTAGTTATATTTTAGAAAGAGAGATCCAGTCCACCATGACAGATAACTGGAGACAGCCCCTTACATTGTATAGATATAGGAGACGCAGGTCCATTATGTATATAGAGGTCACTGACCTCTAATGCTTGGTTTGTGCTGATTAGGTATTATACTTTAAAAATTTGTGCTGTATAATTGTAATTGTTATTAACAATTTAAGTTGTGAATCTGACATAACGTTTAGAGTAAACTCTAATTGTTTACAACAATAAGTGAAAAAAAAATATGTTTAAGATTGATGCTAGGTTTGTGCTAGCTGGAAATATACGAAATCCGAATCCTATCCGATCCGAATTCGGAATTGGATCGGATCGGATAAGAACCTTCTCGGATCAGATTCGGATCGAATAAGACCTTTTCGGATCGGATTTGGATCGGATACGATAAAAGTTCGGATAATATATCCTATCCGAAGTTCGGATAAAATATCCGATCCGAAGTTTGCATGAAATATCCGCTGTGATATTTAAAATAAATATTGTAAATGTTATAGTTACACTTCAAGATAAAAGGCAAGGGACAAGGGTAATCAAGAATTTTAACTGGAACAAAAATAATGTATTAGAATAAATAACAATAATTAAAACACAAATATTTTTGTAGATCAATCATGAATTATTTAATTGTTGTTTATTTTCAAGATGTTCTACCGAATGCAGACAGTTATCGTCTATTAATAATATGTGTCCAGTAATAAAAGAAAATAAAATGAGTTATACTATTTCGAATACATGTTACATGTACATTTGATGCCATTGCCCACTGCCTTTTAAACATTTATATTGAAAACAACAGATTCTCAAAATACATAGACGAGCATGTGAAACATAATAAATTTTGTGCATTTTTAAATATTAGTGCCAAACGAGGTGTCACACTTAATGCATACAAACTAAGATATGAAATTTTAAAGAGTTTATTTCCATCTACCGTCATATCAGATGCTGGAATTACTGAAATTAACAGCAATTGTTCAATATCTTACTTATATAGCAAATTAACTGAAATTGACAATAAACCGTACATATTTATACCTGTCAACTACACGAGCTTACAAAAATATACTATAAAATGTTTGGAAAAATGTATTACTGTAAACTCCAATAATATAAATTTAAATGAAGGGGGGACAATTGCCATAGAAATATTAGAACTAGACCTTCATTCAAAAAAGGAAATTATTCCAATATATCGAATTGAAGATATTCCAGAAATAATTAATATTAATTGCACGAAATATGAATTAAAATCATTTGTCGCATATACGACTATTTAAAATTACATGCAAAAAGAAGTAATAATGTAATATGACCTCAAATTGAAGGTCTGCTTAAACTTTAAACGTTTAAACTCGTGAGATTTGCTTACTTCTTTAAAAATTAAATTGGATATTTCATGTGAATAACTCAAATTGCCTAAAATATTAGAAATTTTGAAAGAAAATTTCATTCGTGAAAAAAAAAATTCGTCAAAAAACTGCCGATTTATGAGTCAAAAAACCACAAAATGCACTTTTTTCAAACGACCATAACTTTGTGCCAAATCGTCGTAGGAACTTCGTTCTTTGGGCCCAGCACAGGTAATTGAACAAATTTCAATGCCTCTTCTGTGGATCGAGTAGACAAATTTTTTCCAACTCGGTACACATCGCCCAAGTTAGACGTTTTTTTTTGCGAAAAAACGTGTTTTTTTATTCGGGTTTTAAAAGGTACGAAAAGAGATTATCCAAATCACAATTTGGTTTTTCCCCGAAAGAATCGTCTAATTTGGTTGAAAAGTCGCTGAGTTATGTGCAAAAAACCAAAAAATGCCCTTTTTTAAAAACATTCATAACTTTGTTCCAAATCATCGCAGAAACTTCGTTTTTTGAGTCCTGCACAGGGAATTGAGTGAATTTTAGTGCCCTTTTGATGGATCAAGTCCATACACATCGTCAAAGTTGGACATTTTTAAAATTAATAGTTATTTACGATACAAGTACGTAAAGCAAATATTTAGTCACGAACGGATTCGAATTGAAACACGAGCGCAGCGAGTGTTTTAAGACCTGTGAGTGACTAAATATGCTTTACGTATGTGTATCGTATAAGATTTTATCTACGATAGAATTTAAAAAACTCGAAAAATATAAAAAAATCCTTTTAAATTTGAATTAGGATCAAAACAAGTTTGCTTTGACAAGAATATTTTCAAGTTTGTTACCGATTGTTGTGCGGATGTTTAATACAAAATTTTGCGTGTTTTAAAACTTTAACCACTCGTTGCTGCGCAGCCCGTGACTAATGAAATCTTGCTATTAAACAATTGTTTTACAAACTAAAACCTGACAACTAATTGTCAATGTTACACACTATCGTAGATAAAATTTATAATTTTTCACCGTGGTGCTGGAGGGGGCGGAAGGGGTTGCGCTAAAATTCACAGGCATGACTTTAAAGTAGACACTTCAAAGTTTTTCGCCCACAAAGATTCATCGAAATCGATTGAAAATACACCGAGTTATGGCGGTTTGAAAATGGCCGAAATTTCACGAATTTCAAAGTGTTTCATTTTTCTTCCGCCAGTGTAGATAAATGTTTTTTTTTTTAACTTAATACCTATTTGGTTTTTTTGTATCCCTAACCAATCAATCCACATCCCACGTGTTTTTTTATTCGGGTTTTAAAAGGTACGAAAAGAGATTATCCAAATCACAATTTGGTTTTTCCCCGAAAGAATCGTCTAATTTGGTTGAAAAGTCGCTGAGTTATGTGCAAAAAACCAAAAAATGCCCTTTTTTAAAAACATTCATAACTTTGTTCCAAATCATCGCAGAAACTTCGTTTTTTGAGTCCTGCACAGGGAATTGAGTGAATTTTAGTGCCCTTTTGATGGATCAAGTCCATACACATCGTCAAAGTTGGACATTTTTAAAATTAATAGTTATTTACGATACAAGTACGTAAAGCAAATATTTAGTCACGAACGGATTCGAATTGAAACACGAGCGCAGCGAGTGTTTTAAGACCTGTGAGTGACTAAATATGCTTTACGTATGTGTATCGTATAAGATTTTATCTACGATAGAATTTAAAAAACTCGAAAAATATAAAAAAATCCTTTTAAATTTGAATTAGGATCAAAACAAGTTTGCTTTGACAAGAATATTTTCAAGTTTGTTACCGATTGTTGTGCGGATGTTTAATACAAAATTTTGCGTGTTTTAAAACTTTAACCACTCGTTGCTGCGCAGCCCGTGACTAATGAAATCTTGCTATTAAACAATTGTTTTACAAACTAAAACCTGACAACTAATTGTCAATGTTACACACTATCGTAGATAAAATTTATAATTTTTCACCGTGGTGCTGGAGGGGGCGGAAGGGGTTGCGCTAAAATTCACAGGCATGACTTTAAAGTAGACACTTCAAAGTTTTTCGCCCACAAAGATTCATCGAAATCGATTGAAAATACACCGAGTTATGGCGGTTTGAAAATGGCCGAAATTTCACGAATTTCAAAGTGTTTCATTTTTCTTCCGCCAGTGTAGATAAATGTTTTTTTTTTTTAACTTAATACCTATTTGGTTTTTTTGTATCCCTAACCAATCAATCCACATCCCACGTGTTTTTTTATTCGGGTTTTAAAAGGTACGAAAAGAGATTATCCAAATCACAATTTGGTTTTTCCCCGAAAGAATCGTCTAATTTGGTTGAAAAGTCGCTGAGTTATGTGCAAAAAACCAAAAAATGCCCTTTTTTAAAAACATTCATAACTTTGTTCCAAATCATCGCAGAAACTTCGTTTTTTGAGTCCTGCACAGGGAATTGAGTGAATTTTAGTGCCCTTTTGATGGATCAAGTCCATACACATCGTCAAAGTTGGACATTTTTAAAATTAATAGTTATTTACGATACAAGTACGTAAAGCAAATATTTAGTCACGAACGGATTCGAATTGAAACACGAGCGCAGCGAGTGTTTTAAGACCTGTGAGTGACTAAATATGCTTTACGTATGTGTATCGTATAAGATTTTATCTACGATAGAATTTAAAAAACTCGAAAAATATAAAAAAATCCTTTTAAATTTGAATTAGGATCAAAACAAGTTTGCTTTGACAAGAAAATTTTCAAGTTTGTTACCGATTGTTGTGCGGATGTTTAATACAAAATTTTGCGTGTTTTAAAACTTTAACCACTCGTTGCTGCGCAGCCCGTGACTAATGAAATCTTGCTATTAAACAATTGTTTTACAAACTAAAACCTGACAACTAATTGTCAATGTTACACACTATCGTAGATAAAATTTATAATTTTTCACCGTGGTGCTGGAGGGGGCGGAAGGGGTTGCGCTAAAATTCACAGGCATGACTTTAAAGTAGACACTTCAAAGTTTTTCGCCCACAAAGATTCATCGAAATCGATTGAAAATACACCGAGTTATGGCGGTTTGAAAATGGCCGAAATTTCACGAATTTCAAAGTGTTTCATTTTTCTTCCGCCAGTGTAGATAAATGTTTTTTTTTTAACTTAATACCTATTTGGTTTTTTTGTATCCCTAACCAATCAATCCACATCCCACAGATTCTCAACAAATATACACAATTCATTATAGACAGTTTATTTGTAATAGCATAAAACAAAATTTCAAAATAGTGTCGCTTCCAACATTTTCTGACAATGTGCGTAACGAGTATTATACACAAAATAATTAAGACAATTAAACTCCGTTAAGATTTTAATGTATCACTGTTTGATTTATCGATACATAAAAATATCGATAAATTTAAATATCATTTTACAAAGCACGTAGTTAATCTTTATTTGAATGATATTTTGTTGTTTTGTTAACTTGTGGCATCACGTCTAATTCCGCAACTATAATTGATAGAAATTTTTAGAATAGTCAATTTTCAAATATTTATTTATTAGCAACTATAATTGTTTAGCACAAACTTATTTAATATCAAATCACTTACTTCTAGTTTAAAGTTATTTTTATAAACTAAAAATGTCAGATTCCCAACTTCAATTGCTAATAACAAACACAATTATACTGCACAAACTTTGAAAGTATATATCGAACCAGCACAAACCTAGCACTAACTCCCAATATAGATTACACACTGTTTTTGTTATAGACAATAATTAGAGTTTACTCTTGACTTCACGCCTGATTCCCAAATAGAATTGTTAATAACAAACGCAATTGTAAAGCACCAACATTGAGAGTATAAATTAAACCTAGCACTAACTCCTAGTATATTTTTATTTCACTTATTGTTATAAACAAATAGAGTTTACTCTTAACGAAACGTGAGATTCCCAACTTCAATTGTTAATAACAAACACAATTATTCAGCACAAACTTTGAAAGTATATATCAAACCTAGCACTAACTCCTAGTATATTTTTATTTCACTTATTGTTATAAACAAATAGAGTTTACTCTTAACGTCACGTCAGATTCCCAACTTCAATTATTCATAACAAACACAATTATACAGCACAAACTTTGAAAGTATATATCTAACCAGCACAAACCTAGCACTAACTGCTAGTATATTTTTATTTCACATATTGTTATAAACAGATAGAGTTTACTCTTAAAGTCACGTTAGATTCCCAACTTCAATTGTTAATAACAAACACAATTATACAGAACAAATTTTGAAAGTATATATCTAACCAGCACAAACCTAGCACTAACACCTAGCATAATTGTTTTTCACTTATTGTTATAAACAAATAGAGTTTACTCTGAACGTCACGTCAGATTCACAACTTCAATTGTTAATAACAAACACAATTATAGAGCACAAACTTTGAAAGTATATATCTAACCAGCACAAGCCTAGCACTAACTGCTAGTATATTTTTATTTCACATATTGTTATAAACAGATAGAGTTTACTCTTAAAGTCACGTTAGATTCCCAACTTCAATTGTTAACACATTGACGGACAGTAGGAACAAGTGAAGTTCGAAAATTGACACTATATGTTTTTGTAATTTTTAGAATATTAGAAGTGTAGTTTTACTCTTTCTGCTTAAATAAACTTAATTTTGATTAATTCAGCACCTTTAATTATTATTATTATTTATATTTCAAATGTAAAATCATAAAAAAGTAAATCATAAATATCGCTAATGTATCAAAAAATGCTATAATTTTAATTTTTTTATTTCTATTTAAAGTGTAAAATCAATAACAAACAAATATTTACCAGTATAAACAATAAATATCGTTAAATGTATCAATAACAAATTCAGGAAAAAACACGATCCCACTACTCCGTTCACAACCACGTGCATACTGAAGCTGCAAGTCGTGTAACAGATGGAAAACATTCCAAAACATGACACTAGACTTCTACTTGTACGCTGGTAAATGCACATTTGTGCTGCTATAGCCGCAGTGTCTAAAAACGACCGTTATACAGCACAAACTTTGAAAGTATATATCTAACCAGCACAAACCTAGCACTAACACCTAGCATAATTGTTTTTCACTTATTGTTATAAACAAATAGAGTTTACTCTTAACGTCACGTCAGATTCACAACTTCAATTGTTAATAACAAACGCAATTATATAGCACAAACTCTAAGAGTATATATATAATATTGACCAAAATTGTTGTAAATATTAATATCTCCTGTATAAGGTAACAAATCTTCTTCAAAATTTTACCAAACATGAATAAATGTGTAAAGTAAAGTTTAGAAACCGAATCTTGGAAAATAAATCTAACACTATTGAGAAAAAAAAACAACATATTTTATGGTTTTTCTATAGGAGCATGAAGTTCCTTTTTAAATTCCGATTTACTATCTTATGTACTGTACTAAGCTACACAACATATTTAAATATGATCAATATCTTACATCTGGTATAGCAGGAAAAAAAAATAAATGTATGAAATAAGTAGGTTTTTTGTATTTTAAATATTGTTCTTGAGGTTTATTTTTAATCACTTTTATACATATTGTAAATAATATTACTAGAAATGTTTCCTATAAATAAGAACAATAACTTACATCTAGCATTGGAGTTATTTAAAAAATAAGATATGAAATGCTTTTTTAGATGGGTAAATTAACACAAATCGTTATAAAATATTTTTATTTACATTAAGTAATGATTTCTTATTGACTATGCATACAAAGAATACTTGTAAACATTGCACAATTTTAATAAAAATAAAAAAATAGACATAAATACGTCTTTCGTCTATTTTGAAATGCGCGCGCAGGGGTAACATTTAACCTTAAGGGAAAATGGGACCCGATTTCTTTTTGTTTCTAGCCCTATAGATGGCACTGTCGTCGAACATCAGAAAAAATATTGAGTAGCTATGTAATTTATGCTCTATAGATGTCGTAACAAAGTAGTTCATATATTTAGCATAGAGGGACTCTCAATTTAGCAGCGGCTTTCGGTAGATAGAGGGCGCAATATTCTAACCTTATTTTTCCCGGGAATTACAAAATCCAAAAGTTTTTATTGTACTTTCCGCACAATACGTCACATGCACAAATAAGTATGTGTGTATTCATGATCTATAAATATAAATGGATATAACAAAACATAAAACAGTTTCTTTCAAATAATACATAAGATAATTTAAATAAATCCAATAATGATTGTAAAGACATCTAAAGTGGCGAAATTGTAATCTATCTCGTTCGGGCTGGTAAAGAATGCTATTTTTTAAATGAAAAGTAACTTATTATATCATATTCTATCTTGCTGTGGGAAGTAATGAAAAAAAAAACATTTATGTTTATAAGGTAATGCCATAAAATTTGTATTTAAAAAAATATAATAAAATAAAAACAATGAACTAATATAATTATGCAAGTAACAATGGCCGTCTATAACTGGTAAAAGATAATAATGAAAAAATAAGAAGGGGGGGGGGTAGAACCCTTGCAACAATGTAACAATAATATTTGAGCTGCTTCAACCAACAAAGAACGTTAGAAAGTATAGGCAAAACGTTCCAAGAATTAAATATTTAAATTGATGTAATTCCACCTTATTGTTGTTATTCCTTTATATTTTGATTGCTTGTATTATATTTGTCAGTTTGAATACAATAAAAAGTATTCTTATTTGAAGTTGTTATCCTAAACAATTTTTGTAGGGGGACGCTATTGCTTATTTTTCAATATCTGCTGCAGCTACGTATAAAAGGCAATTATGTAAAATATAAAATTTTGTAGTAAATTGGCGGTCTGATTTTAGAAATCCTTTCAATTAAAAAACGGATTACTCAAATTATGTTTTGACCTTTTGACTGACAATTTTACTTTCTTATACACAGTGTACATAAGTCTAAGTCTAGGTATCATGTAAAAATTTCGATACCGGGATTTTCACGGAAATATAATTTAGACTACCTATGAGGCGAGAGGCAGACGCTGACCCAATATTGGGCCGATTGAGAAGCCGCGAGATCAAACTGCACTAATTCTTGTAAAATATAATCTCTCCGTATAAAATTGTTAGCGTACGGCCTTGATTGATATTTTTCTTTTAAATATTTACACAATAATTTTTATTATAAAATGTGACGTACTATGGCTATAAAAATCCAAAAAAATATTTAACTCAAAATATCTCTGAAACCGGACCTCCAATATTTAAAAAAATTGATATGTCATACAGTTACTATTCCCGAACGTATGAATGTAAAGCTTTTAAAAAATAATCCTCAGGGTCACATATAAAAAATATAAAAAACATCAAAAATTATTTTTTTCAAATTTGGCATTTGTGTTGAGTGCATTAGTTTATATTAGTGCGTTCTGTTAGTCATTCGATAGTTCATATTTGGATACCAGCATGAAATTTTGCACAAACTATCTACACAATGACCTTTCTCAAAAACCGTCGAGACACAACTCATATCCCCCCAGGGGATAAAAACGGTTTTTTGCTTTATATTGTAACGAGCGGCGCCTGGGTGGCGGCGGCCAAGCGACAGGCACGGACCAGTTTGCATTGTCTAGCCGGCACGCTATTGTGTTGATGGCGCCAGAGGGGGATGACTCATCGAGTCACGCGATACGGTAATAAAATTTAATGACGTTCTGGAAGGAATCTATGGAATCTACCAGAATTACCGGCTGTGGATATATAAACGCTACCCGAGCGGGCGGTGAGTCAGTCTACGTTAGAATTGTGAAATAAATAGAAGTCTACGGCTGAATGGTGACATAGACAAATAGATCTAAATATTCATGTATTGTGATATAAATAGTGTTAAATGTTATTTACTGGTTAAATAAATAATTACAGTGTATGTAAGTTTGACGCCTTAGTAAACTTAGCCACCTAGACGTTGGCATCATTGACGTAAAGGTGGCTGAGAAATACCCTAGAAAACAACAGGGCGCGAGTAGCGGATATTTGGTGGTTAACTGTCATTTTATGTAAAACTTTTATTTTATCATTCAATTTGGCGAGAAATGTTACCTATATAGGCCAGTCATATTAGGATTTTACCTGGAAGTAATTCCCTAAAAGGGGATACTTTGCATATATATATATATATATATATATATATATATATATATATATATATATATATATATATATATATAGTACTAGTACCCAGTAACAACATATCAAAAATCAACACTCCTGTATGTTGTGCTACGGCCGCCATATTGGAAAATGGCGACCGATTTTCACTTTTTTGACAATATTTCAGTAACCGTTAACATTACAAAAAATAGTCAATTATAAAATTGTAGAGCATAAAATTCTCTATAATATTGTCCTTATCGATTTGCATGTAACTGCTACAGTTTTCGAGAAAAACGAGAAAATAATAATAATAATAATAATAATAATAATAATAAGTGTATTTGTATTTCAAGCGTAGCTTATTACAAAGTAGATTGGTACATATTTGTTATAAATTGATATGTGTATATATATTTTTATTTTATACATGCTTAAGTGAATCTTTATAAGGTTTACAGGTACATGGGTAATTATTAGTTTCATAATGTATTGTGGCCAGTTCTTAGTTGTAGGTCTTCTGGTGGTTTTCTTTATGGAGATCTGGTTATAACTTTTATTATTACACTACTCGAATCTCTTACGAAGAAACGAGTTAAACAGGCCATTCGCGATCACTTTTCACTTGTGTTTCACATGATTTTATCTGATTTAATTAGTTGTTTATTATAAAGTATTTTAGTCTTAAAGCTGAGGTTACAAAGTTGTAGATCGCGTACATTTTATTTATTGTTAAGGTGGCTATTAAGTTTATGTGTCTGGAATCTTCGACTTGTTCGAAATAGTCTCGAAAAAGCTCATCTCTTAGAGGTTTGAAAATAGGGCATCTGTATAAAAAATGGCTTAACGTATCTTCTTCGTAGGTGTTACACAAGGTGCAGATCTCATCGCAGGAGAATTTGTAGAGAATGGCCTTTCAAATAGAGCTGGCTGTTTTTGGAGTTAGTTGTACGTAGTTGCATTATTGTTCTTATAACGTTTAGTGGTATTTCGAAGAGCAGAAAGTTGCTAGATATGTTAAAAGTCTTGTAATCGTCATTGTATGATGAGAGGATTATTCTGCGGGAATCTATTTCGTACTGTAAGTGGCTATATGAAATTACGATATTGTTTATTTCTTGTTTTAGCTTCCAAGGGTTTTGCTCGTTCCATATCCACTCGAAATTTGCCTTTTGTAGTATTATTTGGATTGGTCTGACCCAGTTATATTTCTTTTGTTTTTCTGCTGTATATCTTCCCGTCGTTTTAGAGTTGAGTTCCATTAATTTGTTGTAACAAACTTTTACATATCTGGAATCTGGCATCATGAGAATCTTGTACCACCAGTTTAATAGATTCTTTACTACTGCCACTTCAAGTTTCTCTATGCCATACTCTCTTCTTATAATATAATTTGGTGTAGTTCTTTGTAAATGGTGGAACGCTTTGAAGAAGACCATTTGACATTTTTCTATGTTGTCAGCACAATTTATTGCCCATATTTCAGATGCAAAGAGTACTGAAGGGAGCAATAGGGAATTAAACAGTTTCATACAAGTGTTCCAATTATATACTTTGCTTTTTGCGGTTGTTGTTTTTATAGTCCCTGTGATTGAGTTCGCCTTGTTAGCTGTTTGTTTGGCGTATGCATTATATAGTCCCGATGCTGTTAAGGGCACTCCTAGGTAAGTATATTGGGGGCTAAGTTTTATGACGCTATTTTGACAAGTATAAGTGAACTTTAATTTTGGAGGACGCCCTGTATGAAAATGGACGATTTGTGTTTTACTTGGATTTATTTTTAGCTGTAAATTGTTGCAGTATTCTTCCAGCGCATTTAATTTTTTCTGAATGTCGCTTTGTGATCTTGCAAAGATGACTAAATCATCGGCATATTGAAGCGATAAAATATCTAGCTGTGGATTTATGAAAATTCCCTCTAGATTGCTTTCCCTAAAATATTTTTCTAAATCGCTGATGTACATGGCAAATAATATTGGGCTCGTACATTCTCCTTGCAGCACTCCTTTAGTAATAGGTATGGGTTCAGATACTTCGTAATTTATTCGTATTCGTAGGGTTGCGTGGTCATATATGTTCTTAAGTAATCTAACAATTTTCCCTGATATTCCCAATGAGTAAATTTTGATCCAAAGTTTTTCATGGTTTACTGCATCAAAAGCTTTTCGGAAGTCAACGAATATACAAAACGTTCCCTCTTGGTGCGTTATCATGCGAGATCTTATTATTGAGTCGATAACGAATAAATTGTCAGAGCATGATCGCTGTCTCCTAAATCCCGACTGTGCCTCTGGGAGGATGTTGTTTTCTTCTGCCCATGTTTGTATTCTGTTGTTTATTATAAATGTTAGCAGTTTAGTCAAGGAGTTTACCAATGCAATGCCTCTATAATTGTTCACGTCCTTTCCAAAAACGAGAAAATATATTTTGGTAATTCAAGGCTAATTAAATCAAGCTATAATTTTGTTTTATAGCGCAAAAACAGCTATAAATTTTTAACAGATAAAGAAAACGACTTCCTGTTTCAAATATTCGTTTTCGGAGATATTTTTCTATTAAAATTTTTTTTTCTAAATTTTAAAAGACCCAAGTTTAGTCACAATTTTAAGAAAAAAAACAAAAAAATTTAGTGTTCTTAAATTTTTGTGTGTTCAATCAACTCTAATTTCTAAACGGATAAAGATATCGATTTCCGGTTTACGGCGTTAGATTTCTTAATAAATTTTACGTAAGACACATTATATTAATTTTTTGTAAGGCCCTTGATAACCCAAAATTTAGTAATTATCTTCGAACGAAAATTGCAAAATTTCAGAATTTTAAATATTTTTTGTGTTTAATCAACTCTACTTTCTGAACGGATCAAGATATCGACTTCCGGTTTGCAGCATTGGATTCCTTGGACTATTTTATGTAAGACACATTGTAGTATATTTTTTTAAAGGCCTCTAATAATTCGAAATTTAATTATTTTCTCCGAGAGAAAATTGTAAAATTTTAGAATTTTAAAAGTTTCTTGTGTTAAATCAACTTTAATTTTTGAACGAATAAAGATATCGACTTCCGGTTTCTGGAATTGGATTCCTCAGACATTTCTATGTAAGATACATGCTATTAATTTTTTTAAAGTGCCTTTGATAAGCCTAAATTTAATTATTTTCTCTAATAGAAAATTATTTAATTTTAGATTTTGTATCGTTTCTTGTGTTTAATTTCGGAACAGATAAAGATATCGACTTCCGGTTTGCGGCATTGGATTCCTCAGACATTTTTATGTAAGGTTTTTTTGAAGGGCCTTTTATAAGCCGAAATACACAAAAAATATTTAAAACTCTGAAATTTTGAAATTTTCACTTGAAGATAATAATTAAATTTTGGGTTATAAAGGGCATTACAAAAAAATTAATATAATGTATCTTACGTAAAATTTACTAAGGAATCCAACGCCGCAAACCAGAAGTCGATATCTTTATCCGTATAGAAATTAGTGTTGATTAAACACACAAAAATTTAAAAATACAAAAATATCTTTGTTTCTTTTTTTTAAATTGTGGCTAAAGTAGGGCTTTTAAAATTTAGAAAAAAATAATTTCAATAGAAAAATATCTGCGAAAACGAATATTTCAAACCGGAAGTCGTTTTCTTTATCTGTTAAAAATTATAGCTTGATTTAATTAGCCTTGAATTACCAAAATACATTTTCTCGTTTTTCTCGAAAACTGTAGCAGTTACATGAAAATCGATAAGGACAATATTATAGAGAATTTTTATTTTGTTAGACTATTTCCCAAATAAACAGACATAAAATATGAACTAATAAATTTACGTTGGACTGTCCTAATATTTTTATTATTAAATGTTTTCTAATGCCGGAGTAAGCAAAATTTGACACTGCTGCAGACCGATTAGAAAAATTATTCGTGGTTTTTCGTGTTTTTAAATAAAGACTAATTTTTTGTGCCGAAACGGTTGTTTATTTTGACATTTAATTTTTTTACTAACCTTTGAGTGTCAAAATTTTAAATTTTAGTTTCTTTCGTTTCACAAGTTCATTAATAATTGCTTCCAAACTAAAGGTTTTTGACGTAACTGTATTTTTTGGCGTTATATTTGATATATTTTTATTTCATCGTAAGAAGTTGTCGCAAAAAGGTCCATTTGACACTTTTAATTTCAATTTAAAACAATACAAAATCAATAAAATTGTCATACATGGCCATGTAACGGGTAAATTGTCACTTGAAAAATCCCTAGGGAATTTTTTCAATTTTTGCTGATATATTTTGTACGTCATTGGTCAGAATTTAAAAAATTGAAGCAAATGATTGGTTTAATTAATATGTGGGAAATAGTCAGTTATTATACCACAAGAGCTTCGAAAATAATTGAAAATACTGCCGACTGATGAGACGTATTTCCATAGAAACAACTCGAGACCGGAGGTCGAGAGGTGTTTTGCGGAAATACGTCGAACCAGGAGGCAAAAGTATTTTCTATTATTTTTGATAATCGAGTGGTATACGCATTGACTATTTCATGAATAAATCAAATTTAACCATTTTAAATAACACAATTTTATTTATTAGCATAATTTTTAATTTCATTTTAAATATTTTGACATTTGGTGAAAAATAAACAAACATTTATTATTGATTGTTATGTCATGGTTACGGTTGAATATACGCATACTATGTCAATATTCAAAAATATGCACTGGAATAGTTGTTTATATAGATAGTTTCTATGGTTTTTGTGAAAAATAGTGCATTTTAATTTGTTAAAATATAATGAGGGAAATAGTCACTATAAAATAATCTAAATTGTTTTGTTTAAAAACATTTTTGTCAAGGTAGCATCGGCATCTAAGATTTTAAAATATTTAGTATTGAAATTCTATTTTAGAAATTTAAACGTGATTTTAAAAGTGACCTAGTATGACGAAAAACGTTGTACGTACCACGTTCTGTTAAGAGCTATAACGACCGCGAGAATATTGAATCACGACTCTCTTGCTCGTAATTTGATAAAATCAAATTAGTAGGTTTAAATGATTTTAAGCTTGGTAGCTCTTTTTGCAGAGATATAAATAGACATGGTGGAGTGGCTATTTTTCTAAAATCAAATCTGGACTTTAAGACTGTAAACTTGCAAAATTATTGCGCAGCATTTGAAGCCGAATTTTGCGCTATTGAGTTAACAGAATCTAAAATATTAATTGTTTCAATTTATAGGCCTTGTGCAGGTAATTTTAATTCATTCCTAGATAAATTTGAATCACTTCTTATTTTTTCGTCTGCTAGATATAATAATATAATACTTGTAGGTGACTTTAATACCGATTTTAACTTAGTTACACCCAATACAACTAATTTAATAACATTAATTTCTTCTTTCAATATTCACTCTACAATAAATGTTTCTACACGAGTTACACCATTTACCTCGTCTTGCATCGATAATATTCTGACAAACATGGATATGAGTGAAATCCAGACTGGGGTTCCAGATCCATTATTATCGGACCATTACGGTCAATTTATTAAAATTAATTATAAAAGCCACTTTCCTAAATCCGATTTTTATTATAAAAGATTGTACAGTAAATCAAATCTTGATAATTTTAAATTTTCTTTAATGAATGTTAATTGGACTGCAATTTTTGAATCAAACTCCAATGCATCAGATATGATGGATTTGTTTATTCAAACATTTGTTTCTCAAATTGAACTTCATTTTAAACTCTGTAAAGTATCAACTAAATCAAAAAGTACTGTAGCAAATTGGTTCTCTAAATCTCTTTCAAATATGCGAAACACGCTTAACTGTTTGAAAACAATTTCTATTTGTACTAAAAAAGATATCGATATTGCTAATTATAATTCTTATAGTAAATTGTATAGACAAGAAATTATCAGTTGTAAGAAATCTTCTTATAGTAAGTTTATTTCACAATCTGATAATAAAATGAGAGATTGTTGGAAATTAATTAATAAGGAAAGAAATAAGTATACAACGATCAACCCCAGTCCAAATATTTCATGCGATGTTTTTAACGCATTTTTTACGTCTGTTTCGGATAATATTATGAAGAGCTTACCTAATAATAACCTTGACGCGCTTGATTTCATAACTAACCCTCAAAACAGTAACACTTGTTTTGAGTTATCTGAAATTACAGAACAAGAAGTTTTGGAGGCCACTCTAACTTTAAATAATTCTAAGTGCCGCGATGTGTATGACATAGACATTAGGATTATTAAAGAATGCATAAATGAAATCATTTTTCCATTAACATTTATTTTTAATATTTGTTTAGCTGAAGGGGTGTTTCCGAATTCGTTAAAATTCACAAAGGTATTTCCTTTGTATAAGAAAGGTGATAAGGAAAGTGTGGAAAGTTATCGCCCTATTTCTATCATACCTATGTTTGCCAAAATATTTGAAATGGTTATTAAGGCAAAACTCACAAATTTTCTTGAGAGTAATCAAGTATTTAGTAGCACGCAGTTTGGCTTTCGTAAAAAAAGTTCCACGATAAAAGCTGTTTTAGCTATTATACAAGATATTGTAGAAGCTTTAGAAGAAGGGTATCACACAGCTATAACGCTTTGTGATCTTTCTAAAGCGTTTGATTGTGTTTCTCACAATATTTTAATTGATAAATTAGAACACTATGGAGTAGAAGAATTAACTTTAAAAAATTTTCGCTCTTATTTATCAAATCGAAATCAAGGTTTTTCAGATTTTTTGGCAGTAAAACACGGTGTCCCGCAAGGTAGTATATTGGGCCCGGTTTTATTCATAATTTATATTAACGATTTTTCTTATTTTATGTCCCCCATAAAATCAGTGCAGTTTGCGGACGACACCAGCCTTATATGTACTCATAATGATATCTCTCATTTGCAAGAGTTTGCGCAAACCTGCTTGTTAAAAGCAGAACAATGGTTCCAAGCCAATAAATTAAAATTAAACTCAGACAAAAAAAATGATTGTTATATCTTCAAACAATAAAGTACCAAAAGATGACTTTGTTAAAGTATTGGAACTGTATATTGATGATCGTGTAAATTGGTATTATCATGTTTTTCATTTATCAAAGAAACTTGCAAGTATTATATTCTTACTTCGAAAACTTAGTTTGATTTTGAATTTAGATACACTGCTGACAGTTTATTTTGGTCTGTTTCACTCATTGATAAATTATGGAGTTATTCTATGGGGTAATTCATCACATGCACTAAGCATTTTTCGGCAACAGAAGCAAGCTGTAAGAATTATTGCAGGAGTAAGAAATAGAGATCACTGTAAGCCACATTTTATCAAGTTCGGTATATTACCACTCCCATGTCTATTTATATTTTGTACTCTTGTAGAGATTCATGAAAATAAAGATAATTTTTCTACAGCAGCAAATTTTCATGAATACGATACCAGAAATATACATCTTATTCGAACACAACGTTTTAGATTGAGCAAATCTAAAATTAATTCTTTAAATGTTAGTTTATATAACTTTTTACCAGTGCAAGTTAAAAATTTAAGTAATGCTGCATTTAAAAGTAAGATTAAGAAATTCCTACTACGTCACTGTTTCTATTCAGTAGAGGAGTTTTTAGATCATAAATGGAAAGACGGGGACATCACATAAATGTGCCTAAAAATTGTTTTTAATGTATTTAAAAATATATATTTATTTATATTGTAAATAGTTTAATTATTTTTTAAATTCAATGTGACTTACTATAAATAATATATGTATATTGTAAAATAGTCAATAAACTCTACTCTACTCTACTCTATAGCTATCTTAACAGTCCTTAATACGTAAATAACTATAATAGCCTTTTCTTCAAATTAGTTACATAACAAATATTATAAATTTGTTCCTCAAAAATGTTCAAGATTTGAGAAACAATTTCGACTAGTTCTTTGGTAGGTGCTGTTAGTCCTACACCATCAGCTAATGGTATATTTTGATGTTTTATTTAATAATAGAATTTCATTTTTATTTGTTAACTCTGATTGTGTTACTAATTTTTGTTTACATAAATCACAATTATATTTCTTTATTTTTATGAGTTCTGAAAATTTCTTTCAATCTGTAAACCTAGGTATGTAATTGTTAAATTTTTTATAAAAATAAGGATTGATTCACTTTTCCTTTCAAAATTATGCAAGCTATATTTAATTAAAATTGCTTACAAGGTTACAAGAACATTTATGAAAGATCTTATAAACGATAGCACGAATTCTATAATGTTAAAATTATTCACACCACATTCCCACAACATAATTCAGCACTTCAACTTTAAAATAAGGAAGGAACAAGAAACTTAGAATGAACTGTGTTGGTCGGCCGAACAGCACTGCCATCTCTTAGCCGCACGGCGTTCAGTGACTGCCTTATGCTATACATGGCTTGCGGAATCTGTTACATGTATAACCAATGGTACTATTTAACGCGTTTATACACGTCTTCTGGCAACAGATTTGTACACCAGAAGACCTGAAATAAGCCTGAGAAGACGCAAAAGCAACAGAAATGTTTTTGTTTTGGCATCGCGTCGAAATCGCACTATAATTGTCGTCGAGGCCCATAAATCATTACTACATTTGCTTACTGTGAATAATAGTGAACGTATTGTACGAAGAAGAGTAATAGAAGTAGATTTTCTGGCACGAAGGCCCGCCATGCGACCACACCTCCTCCAACATTACCGAGTAGCTCGCTTGTAATTTTTTGGAAGGCGTGTAAATTGGGATTAAGGTGATTAGACTCGTGATTTAGTCACTATCGAATCCCGATATTTTTTAATGTCCCCATATGGATGTGTAAAAGTGTGACGACCAATTGAGAAACTTGTGCATTCAGTGTTAAAATATATTAGAATGATTGTTATAAAATATTAGTTATTATAGTAAATAATATGTTAATTCTAAAAACGTCACTTTTATATATTTTATTATTCAACACTCTTTTTATTTATTTTACAAAATTGTTTCTATAGTTATTTTATTAAAAACATTTTATTCAATGCATGCTAATATTTTTAATACTTTCTCTCATTGAATAAACTGTTTAGCTGAAATACATAAAATAAATTTTAATTAATTCCGATAGCCTTCATAAAATCCAAAACTCGAGGTCTGTGTATCGGTTTTGTCATCATGTCTGCCAATTGTTCTTCCGAAGATACTTTCTTGATATTAAGTTGCCCGTCCATAACAATTTCTCTTATAAAGAAATGTCTCAGTTGAATATGCTTTGTTCTGCGATGAAATTCTGGATTTTGTGCTAATTTAATAGCAGCTTCATTATCGACATATAGATCAGGCACTGTTTTAAAGACTATCATGTCTTTTAATAGTCGAATGAGCCAAATCATTTCTCTCGTAGCTTCACTTGCCGCTACCAATTCAGCTTCTGTTGTAGAAATAGCTACTGAAGTCTGTCTTTGACTCATCCAAGACACTATTCCACTAGCATACATACAAACTACTCCAGTAGTTGATCTTCCCGTTGTTGTATCTCCTCCGAGGTCTGCATCGCTGAATCCTTCTAGAATTCCTTTTTTAAAATTAGATTTATAAGTAATGCCAATTTTACTTGTTCCCTTCAGATATCGTAAAATTCTTTTAACGCGAATCCAGTCTTCCCATGTAGGGTTCTCTAATTTTCTCGATACAACCCCTACTGCGTAAGCAATATCTGGCCTCGTTCCGACCATTAGGTACATTAATGCACCTACAGCTTGTCTGTATGGGAAATCTTTTTGTTTTTCTTCTTCCACTTTCCCTGGCTCAATATCTTCTTTTATTATAGGGGTTGGAGCAGATCTACAATTTTCCATTCCAAATCGTTCCAGTATTTTGTTCGTATAAGCTTCCTGACTTATTTTTAAAAATCCACTTTCATTTTTAATTTCCAAACCAAGAAAATACGACGCGGATTTGGTGGTAATTTTAAATTCTTCTTTAAGTTGGTTAATAAATTCTATATAAAAGTGACGTTTTTAGAATTAACATATTATTTACTATAATAACTAATATTTTATACCAATCATTCTAATATATTTTAACATTCAGCAATACTGTAAGATTCCTGGGAGGATCAGTAATGGTATGAACTGGGATATCAGTGATTTTGCGGATAGATTTATTCCTTGTTTCTATGGTAATATTCAATGCTGACAGGTACATAAAAGATATTCTGACCGACAATGGTGTCCCTTATGCACCATTTTAAGATGATAAATTTATCTTGATGCACGATAATGCGCGCCCTCATGCTGCTGCAATCTTGAACGATTTCATAAATGTTGTTAACATCAATCGTATGATGTGTCCAGCGCGTATTGCAGATCTGAATCCAATATAATTTGGGTAGTTTATGCTGAATATGAAGTTTCGAAGTCGTGTACCCGGTCCCAGTAGGCTTTGTACGCTGGAATAACTCAGAGAGGCACTGTTAGGAGCATTTAATAATATCCCTCAAGATGGCATCAGGAACCTCAGTTTGAGTATGGCTCTACGATTGACCGAGGTCATAAATTACGCAGAGGGAATACTCGTTATAAGTATAAACGAATTGTGTTTATTTATGTGATTGTAATTTTTTTTCAACTTATTTTTTATTGTTTTTATGTCCATAATTTTTTCTTTTGATAATAAACAATTAGTAAATATTCAAAACATAAATTTCATAATACGAAATGCTTGACTATAATACCCTTTAATAAAATATATCATAGTTATATAAAATAATCAAGGGATAACAAAACATTTTACAAAAGAAACAGTGACCCGTTTTCCGTGCCGGTGAGTGTATAAATAGTCGTGTTTTACTGATTTTACACTTCACCAAAATAAATAAAACCGTTACAATTGGTGTCAGGTGTGGGGTTTAATAAACTGTGAAGTGTAAATTAAAAATAAATAAAATGGCAACAAAGAAAGTAAAATTAAGTGATTTAAAAGTGGCTGAACTCAAGAAGGAACTAGAAGAACGGGATCTAGACACAGCGGGGGTCAAGATCGTACTTCAACAGCGTCTACGAAAAGCTCTAGAAGATGTTAGTGAAAATCCGGAGGAACTTGAAGTTGCGTGTAGCGTATCCGAACAACTGCAAGAAACTTCTAGAAATTTAAAAGAAGAATTGACTGCAACTTTGAAAGAAGAAATAACAGGAAGTTCTAGAAAGTGTGAAGAAAATTCCAGAATTTTGAAGGAAGAATTAGCCGCAACTTTGGAGGAGAAATTAGAAGAAAATTCTAGAAAATCAGAGGAAAGTTCTAGAATATTAGAAGAGAAAATAACCGAAACATCCAGAACTTTAAAAGAAGAATTGATGGAAAATTCTAGAAGCTTAGAACAAAAATTCGAAGAAAAATTTATAGAAAATTCTAGAATTTTAGAGGATAAATTAGAAGAGAATTTGAAGCAAGAATATGACAAGAAGATAGAACAATTAGAACAAAATTTATCCAACATTACGTCATCGCCGATGCCGACAACTTTATCCAACATTACGTCATCGCCCATGCCGACAACCGAAGCAACCAAAGGCGACGGGGTTAAAATAGAAAGAACCATTAAAGCAGAACACAATTCCACATCTTACGTTAAAGCTCCAAAATATGACGGAAAAACAGCGTGGTCTAATTATTTACGGCAATTTGAAATAGCTGCTAAAATAAATGGTTGGTCATCAGAAGAGAAGGCTAGTAATTTGGCCCTTGCGTTACAAGGAGAAGCCCTCAATATTATCCAAACAGTGAAACCAGAAGAGCAAGAAGACTACGAACAACTACTAGTCAAACAACTGGATATGCGGTATGGCAACGCACATTTAAAACAAGTGTACCAGACGCAATTGAATAACAAATATCAGGAATCGAAGGAGACACTTTAAGAATTCGAAGCTGACATATCTCGCTTGGTTCACCTCGCATTCCCTGATGCTCCGGAAAGCGTGGCTATACAACAATTTGTAAACGGAATCCGAGACAGCGAAATCCAAAAATTAATAACAACCCAGCGCAACCTAACATTGATTATAATCTTTTAGTACAACTGCGGTGAGGGTGACGAGTTGAATTATTAGAACCTGAAGACCTAACAACAGAAGCTGAAACGATCACTGAGCAAAAGGATTATATTTAATAAACGAATGCACTGCTTTGAGCATAATTTGTTCGCAAGAAATTCAGCATGCTCATTACAAATAACTCTTATCTCGTTTAAAAAAACTATACTGTTTAGGTGAAATATATCAAACGTTTAGCACACATTTGTTTCCCATAAAAAAGGAACTATATTCAAAGAAATAAATTAGGATTTTGTTAAATCCACAAATAAATAATTATTTTTCTTAAATTAAGAATTTATTTGTAACAAATAATATTTCTTTACTGATTCAGTTTTATACAGTGTTTTATAACTATGTAATAAATTTTGTTTCTGTAAAATAAATGATTATTTTTCTGAAACAACTATCAAATTGGAATAATATAATATTTATGTTTTAGATTGTTATTTTTAACGAATAAATAGCACATTGTAAGAAATTGCCTTTATTACTACTACCAAAATAAGTTTTATTTAAATTTATTGATATAGAAAAATAAGCAAGAAATAACTTGATGCGCCATGTGCTCATGGCCCATGTTAATGTGGAGCTGTAAAGTGTCTACAGATAGTGTTTTTCAACGTTATATTAAGTATATCAAAATTGTATTACTGCAACAATGTTAAAATGGAAGAATTAATCATCAAATTATCTAGGTAAATATAAATCTGCAAACAAACAAAAAACAGAAAAAAGATCGTATAACGTTCATAATTCATATTTTATAATTTTAATTAGAAGAGAATTCTAGAACACTAGAACAGAAGCTGAAAGAAGAATTAACAGAAAATTCTAGAACTTTAGAAGAGAAATTGGATAAAAATTCTAGAACTTTAGAAGAAAAATTAGAAGAAAATTCTAGAACTTTGGAACAGAAATTAGAGGAGAATTCTAGAAAATCAGAAGAAAGTTCTAGAATATTGGAAGAGAAAATTACCGAAACATCCAGAGCTTTAGAAGAAAAATTTGTAGAAAATTATAGAATTTTAGAAGAAAAATTAGACGAGAAATTAGAAGAGAATTTGAAGAACTTGAAGCAAGAATATGACAAGAAGATAGAACAATTAGAAGAAAATTTATCTAAAATTACGTCAACGCCGATGTCGACAACCGAAGCGATCAAAGGAGACGGGGTTAAAATGGAAAGAACCATTAAAGCAGAACACAATTCAAGATCTTACGTTAAAGCTCCAAAATATGACGGAAAAACAGCGTGGCCTAATTATTTAAGGCAATTTGAAATAGCTGCTAAAATTAATGGTTGGTCGTCAGAAGAGAAGGCCAGTAATTTGGCCCTTGCATTACAAGGAGAAGCCCTCAATATTATCCAAACGGTGAAACCAGAAGAACAAGGAGACTACGAACTGCTGGTCAAACAACTGGATATGCGCTATGGCAACGCACATTTGAAACAGGTGTACCAGACGCAACTTAATAACAAATATCAGGATTCGAAGGAGACCCTTCAAGAATTCGAAGCGGACATATCTCGCTTGGTTCACCTCGCATTCCCTGATGCTCCGGAAAGCGTGATACAGACCCTGGCTATTCAACAATTTGTCAACGGAATCCGAGACAGCGAAATCCAGAAATCGCTAAGAATAGCTCACACAAAAACTATAAGTGATGCACTGTCAATTGCGCTAGAGCATGAAGCTGCTAAACAAGCTTCACGTAATCAATCCAGAGTGAGGAACAATGACGCTGAGAGAACCGAAAACATGGAAGACTGGGAGGAGAGAATGCGTCGAATTGTCAACGAAATGATTCCAGAGAAAAGAAAACTACGTTGCTGGAATTGTGATGAGCTCGGTCATCCACAAAGGCTGTGCAAGAAGTTGAAGAAGACCGAAATGAAGAAAGAAGAAGATGAGTCGACCCGTAAACAAGTAGTTCCACATTTCATCGGCTATGTTGCATCCCTTCATCATCAAGCCAACAGCATGGATGGCTGTATTGACGGAAGACCACTTAAAATGTTGCTAGATACGGGTGCGACGAAGACAATTATTCGTCCCGACATAGCAAAAAGAACTGGCAAGACACATCTCCATCCAACCAAGTGGCGATTACGCACAGCTACAGGGGAACAAGTTACCTCATCTGGAGAGCTGGATTTGAACATCACTATCGGGAATACCTCCTTTGAACATCGTGTGCTGGTAGCTGACGTAGAAGACGAACTCATTCTTGGTATGGACATCATGAAGAAGCACGGTTTCAAACTGGACCTCAAGAGTGGCGTGATGGTGGTCAATGAAGAAGAACTCGTATTGCAACCACGGGACGACGACGCCGTACGTGTGTTAATAGCCGAAGATGTCACCCTCCCAGAGCGAAGCGAGACTATCGTACAAGGAAGACTGGAAGGTAGTTTCTGCAAAGGGAACATTATCATGCTGGAGCCCAAGAATGATGATACCAAAACTGGACCTGGAGTTGTGATTGGAAAATCGCTAATAAAAGCAAAGAAGACAGTACCGGTTCGAGTAATGAACATTAATTACCTCTCGCCTCATATTCTATAAGAGAGGTATTGTAATGGGTTAAAATTTTCGAGTATGAGTTTTTGGTGGATAAGCACGTTTCAAGGTCTCTAGAATACGAATTTACTATTTTCACGATGATGTCTGTGTGTGTGTGTGTGTGTGTGTGTGTGTGTGTGTGTGTGTGTGTGTGTGTGTGTGTGTGTGTGTGTGTGTGTGTGTGTGTGTGTGTGTGTGTGTGTGTGTGTGTGTGTGTGTGTGTGTGTGTGTGTGTGTGTGTGTGTGTGTGTGTGTGTGTGTGTGTGTGTGTGTGTGTGTGTGTGTGTGTGTGTGTGTGTGTGTGTGTGTGTGTGTGTGTGTGTGTGTGTGTGTGTGTGTGTGTGTGTGTGTGTGTGTGTGTGTGTGTGTGTGTGTGTGTGTGTGTGTGTGTGTGTGTGTGTGTGTGTGTGTGTGTGTGTGTGTGTGTGTGTGTGTGTGTGTGTGTGTGTGTGTGTGTGTGTGTGTGTGTGTGTGTGTGTGTGTGTGTGTGTGTGTGTGTGTGTGTGTGTGTGTGTGTGTGTGTGTGTGTGTGTGTGTGTGTGTGTGTGTGTGTGTGTGTGTGTGTGTGTGTGTGTGTGTGTGTGTGTGTGTGTGTGTGTGTGTGTGTGTGTGTGTGTGTGTGTGTGTGTGTGTGTGTGTGTGTGTGTGTGTGTGTGTGTGTGTGTGTGTGTGTGTGTGTGTGTGTGTGTGTGTGTGTGTGTGTGTGTGTGTGTGTGTGTGTGTGTGTGTGTGTGTGTGTGTGTGTGTGTGTGTGTGTGTGTGTGTGTGTGTGTGTGTGTGTGTGTGTGTGTGTGTGTGTGTGTGTGTGTGTGTGTGTGTGTGTGTGTGTGTGTGTGTGTGTGTGTGTGTGTGTGTGTGTGTGTGTGTGTGTGTGTGTGTGTGTGTGTGTGTGTGTGTGTGTGTGTGTGTGTGTGTGTGTGTGTGTGTGTGTGTGTGTGTGTGTGTGTGTGTGTGTGTGTGTGTGTGTGTGTGTGTGTGTGTGTGTGTGTGTGTGTGTGTGTGTGTGTGTGTGTGTGTGTGTGTGTGTGTGTGTGTGTGTGTGTGTGTGTGTGTGTGTGTGTGTGTGTGTGTGTGTGTGTGTGTGTGTGTGTGTGTGTGTGTGTGTGTGTGTGTGTGTGTGTGTGTGTGTGTGTGTGTGTGTGTGTGTGTGTGTGTGTGTGTGTGTGTGTGTGTGTGTGTGTTTGTATGAACCGACGATTTTTCGTCCACGATAACTTAAAGTAGTTCGGTCGTCGTTGACGCTAGTCAAATTCAGTCCGTTTTTTGTTGTCAATTTATGAAGTGAAATTCGACTGTAACGGTTTTTAATATTTTATTATGAATTTTTATGCATCTGGTTCTCAGACAAATAGTCGTATTTTACAAATCTTGTAATTTCATTCGCAACTTGACTAGTCAATCACCCGGTGTCATAACTCGGGCCAGGTTATGGCGTCGACACAGTTGGCAGCATTGTCCGAGGCATTCAAATGTAAACACAGGAATGATAAATACGATAGTGTGTTTATAAAAACGAGTTCTTGATAAATGACTTAAAATCATGAAAATCATTGATTTTTCAATTCAATTTGTTTCAAGAAATAAAAGGAACACGTTCGCGGACAAAGCGGCATATGCCGTCCTACATCCAGGGACATGACGGTATATGTCGTCGAACTTTATTTCGTTTTCGTGGTACAAAGCGGCAAATGCCGACAAAAGTGTACGGGGTTTCCATTTAATCTAAGTCTGCTGTCCCTGAAGAATACATAAAAAAATTATCAATGTCCCAGCATACGGCTTCTTGGATTTATTTAATTTTTAAATTTTTTAAAATAAGTGGGTGTCCGCGAACGTGTTAACATTCAAATCTGCGTTTAAATTTCCCACGCTCTGCAGTTGGCAACCCTGCAGAACGTGACGCCCGATCGGCTTCCGCTTGGTCGTGATTTTGTCACATATTTTCCCATTTTTGTGCTATTTACATCGGCAACGTAGGGTTTTGACTATGCATAACGAAGCCTTAATATATTACCTTTCCAAATATCAATTTGCCACTATTTATTCAACGAACTTTAACGGCGCAATTTCAATTTTTCTTAACCAAAAGTGTCGTTTTCCATAAGAGCCCATGTAAAAACAGTGAACTTCAAACTCATTTTTCTCAAAAACGAGTACCGCAAGGGCATGTTTTCTTGGAACTTTTGAAAATAATATTAAATTTTCTATTCAACCAGACCATTTTCAATACAAAATCAAAGACTTCAATTGACGACCGAACTACTTTAAAAAGTATCAAACCGTATATAACCAAATTTCATATTTAAGGTTTTAATAAGTATCTTAACACCGGATAAGATTTTGGTAGAAATCCGCAAACCGGAAGTAGTACTTTTAGAAGTTTGGAAAAGTTTTCCTTAAATATATTGGTACATTATTTATTTATGACAATTTTTGCAATTAAAAATAAAAGAAATTGTGATTATCTATGTGTACAGTTAATTATAAATACAAATTGCTGAATCTGGAAGTATATAACAATAAAATAAAGTACAATTAATATTCTATTTTTTTGAAATTCCAGTATCTTGTTGTCCATGATATGAAATTTGTTTCTACATAAAATTTGAATTATTATGACAGTGACAGTACAGTTGACATCTTTTGCTTGCATATTGGTTTACATTATCGTTTACATATTACATGAACGTGAAACTATTAAAATGTAAGTAAAACTATTTATTAGATTAGTAGAATAAGCAGAATTAGGCGAGAGGTCGTGTGGTGGCCACAGCAGATTTTTTTTATCCCGTTGTTATTAAAAGTGGGACAAACGTAGGGGAATGTTCATCAGTTTCCTCGATTATTCGAACTGTTACGGCCAAGGAAACGACATGCAGTAAAATCCCGGACACATTAGTCAATCAAATGTCATCATTCCAAGGATTGACCGCCAACCAGAAAACCAAGGCGAAAAATTTAATCGGGAAATATCAGGACGTATGTGAGTATGACAAGAACTCCAAGGGAAGAACCAACGTGGTCCGCCATAAAATAGATACCGGAGAAGCATGACCCATCCGCCAACCAGCAAGAAGATTACCACTGGCAAAGCGAGAAGAAGCAGAGCGAATAGTTGAGGACATGAAGTTGGAAGGTGTGATTGAGCCTTCAAGTCGTCCATGGGCTTCACCAGTGGTGTTAGTGAAGAAGAAGGATGGATCTACACGATTCTGCGTTGATTATCGTCATCTTAACAACGTGACAAAGAAGGACAGCTACCCGCTACCCCGAATAGACGATACATTGGACACTTTGGCTGGATCGAAGATTTTCTCCACGTTGGATTTAAAAAGCGGTTACTGGCAAGTCGATTTGGAGCCAAAGGATAAAGAGAAGACAGCCTTCACCATCGGCACGGGACTTTGGCAATTTACTGTTATGCCATTTGGGCTCTGCAATGCCCCTGCAACTTTCGAACGACTCATGGAAACCGTTTTAGCTGGACTATCATGGAAAACCTGTTTGGTTTACCTCGACGATATTATTGTAGTCGGGAAAACGTTTGAGGACCACATGAAGAATTTAGAAGAGGTTTTCCAAAGATTAAAAAAGGCCAATCTGAAGCTCAGCCCGAAGAAATGTCACCTATTCCAGAAGGAAGTTCATTACTTGGGACACATTGTTTCTGGTAGAGGCATTGCAGTAGACTCCGAGAAAATAAAAGCTGTTGAAGACTAGCCAGTACCCAGAGACAAACATGAACTTAGAAGTTTTCTTGGTTTGTGCACCTATTATCGACGATACGTACCCGGATATGCCAATATTGCGAAACCGTTGACGAAGCTTACTGAAGAAGGCCGAAGATTCATCTGGGAAACGGACTGTCAAGCCGCATTTAAACAACTGAAACTTTTCTTGACAAGCGCCCCTGTTTTAAGTTACCCGTTACCACAAGGAGAGTTCATTCTAGACACAGATGCCAGCAACGTTGGAATTGGCGGTGTTCTTTGCCAGATACAAGACGGACATGAGAAGATTATTGCCTACTTCAGCAAGACTTTGTCAAAACCAGAAAGGAATTATTGTGTAACAAGGAAGGAATTATTAGCAGTCGTAAAGTCAATCGAACATTTCTACAAGTACTTGTACGGTAGAAGATTCCTCATTAGAACCGACCACGCTGCTCTAAAATGGCTACTTCAATTTAAGAATCCTGAAGGTCAAGTAGCCAGATGGATTGAACGACTGCAGGAATATGACTTTGTGATTGAACATAGAGCAGGAACGAGCCATCGTAATGCAGATGCATTGTCGAGAAGACCATGCCAGGAGGAATGTAAACACTGTAGCCGAGTAGAAGAAAAACATTCCATCGTCGCGAGGACAACAGTAGTTGACGATAGATGGCATCCAGACGAACTGCGCCAAGATCAAGAGAATGACCCGGATTTGAAAATCATACTGGATTGGAAGAATAGAGAAGAGAAGCCAGCATGGGAAAATGTTGCACCACATTCCCGGAAAGTAAAATCGTATTGGGCACAATGGGACTCTATTGTGGTTGAAGAGGATGTCCTGAAACGTGTGATGGAGAACACCGAAGGTACTGAGACGAAAACTCAGCTGATTGTTCCTCGGAGCCGAGTACCAGAAGTGTTGAAGGAAATCCACGATGGAACTGGAGGAGGACATTTTGGAGTCAACAGAACCGTGGAAAGATTGCGTCAACGATTTTACTGGGTGAATTGTAAGGAAGATGTTAAAGAGTGGTGCAAGAAATGTGTGGCTCGCGCTGGAAGTAACGGGCCACATAAGCGACGAAGAGCTCCAATGCGTCAATACAATGTTTGTAGTCCGTTTGAACGCATTGCGATTGATGTGGCCGGACCGTTTCCAGAATCCGATGAGGGGAACAAATACATAGTAGTCGTTATGGATTACTTCACCAAGTGGGTTGAAGCTTACCCATTACCTAACCAGGAAGCCGTTACTGTCGCTGAAGTTCTGGTAAAAGAGTGTATTTGCCGATTTGGAGTACCTCGCGAACTACACTCCGACCAAGGAAGAAATTTTGAGTCTGCCCTTTTCCAAAATATCTGTAAAATAATGGGAATAAAAAAAAACCAGGACAACTGCACTACATCCGCAGTCCGACGGCATGGTTGAACGAATGAACAGAACTATCAACCGATATCTATCAAAGGTTGTCTCTAACCATCAAAGAGACTGGGACCGACATCTGCATCTGTTCCTGATGGCTTATCGTTCATCCGTACACGAGACGACAGGACAGACACCTGCTAACATCTTATTCGGACGTGAGTTACGGTTGCCATGTGACCTGGTATTCGGCAGCAAACCCGGAGAAGATCTGGCTGGGGAGGATTATGTAACCAACTTGCGAAGAAGAATGGATGACATTCATGAACAAGTCCGTACAAGTATTCAGGTTGCCAGCGACAAGATGAAGGATCATTATGACATCAGGGCTGACGAAGGTGGTTACCAACCTGGAAATCTGGTGTGGTTGTATAACCCGCAGAGGCGTCGCGGATTATCGCCGAAGCTGCAGAAGAATTGGGAAGGCCTTTATGAAATAATCAAGAGAATAAACGACATAATCTACCGGATAAGAAAAACGCCTAATGGGAAGCCGCGAGTAGTTCATTTTAACCGTCTAGCACCTTTCGCCGGCGATAACCAAGAAGACCGTCGTGGAGCTACGGTTCGCAGAATTGAAGTCCAGGAACCAACCTTTGAAGATTTCATGGAAACTTATTCCACTGGGCGTAAAGTTCGGTATGGCGTTACCCGAGAGGAACACCGAGACCTGTTCACGGTATCGTCAGACTATTCCCTTGGTCATTGCATAGCTGAAGACACGAAAATGTCCCGCGGAATCGCTACCGTCTTCAAGAAGAAGTTTGAACGACTACAAGAACTGGCCAACCAACGGCCATCCGTCGGGGAAACAGTACAACTTCGGGATAATGACGTGGAACACAAACGATACATTTACTACTTAGTTACGAAGGCAAAATCAAACCAGAAGCCACTGTATCGAAATTTGTGGAATTCATTGCGCGATCTGAGGGACCACCTGTTGGACAACGACATCATGAAGCTGGCTGTACCGAAGATAGGCTGTGGACTAGATGGCTTGGATTGGAGGATTGTGAGAAACATGTTAGAGATCCTCTTCCGGTATACTGGAATTGAAATCCTAGTCTGCAGCTTCAACCCAAAGAGACAAGGCAACACAGAACCAACCAACCGTGGACTGTCACTTCTTCAAGACATCCGGGTGCATCAAGGGTGATGCATGTAAATTTCGTCATCAAGGACTGTTCCGGGACGAAACAGTCTTAAGGAGGGAGCAATGTAACGAGCGGCGCCTGGGTGGCTGCGGCCAAGCGACCTGCACGGACCAGTTTGTATTGTCTAGCCGTCGCGCTATTGTGTTGATGGCGCCAGAGGGGGATGACTCATCAGGTCACGCGATACGGTAATAAAATTTAATGACTTTCTGGAAGGAATTTATGGAATCTACCAGAATTACCGGCTGTGGATATATAAACGCTACCCGAGCAGACGGGGAGTCAGTCTACGCTAGAATTGTGACATAAATAGAAGTCTACGTTTGAATGGTGACATAAATAGAACTAAATATTCATGTATTGTAATATAAATAGTGTTTAATGTTATTTACTGGTTAAATAAATAATTATAGTGTATAAATAAATAATCGTAGTAGTGTTAAGTGTGTAAATAAATATTCTTAGTGTGTAATTAGTGCTTTAAGTTTAATTATTAGTGCGTGTTTATTTAATTATCATTAACTTTTATGTTTTATTTTTCGTTATTAAACTTGTTATATAAATATTCGTGTTTTACTGATTTTACACTTCACCTAAATAAATAAAACCGCTATATAAATGATTTACTCGTATATATTTAGGAATTAGTTCTGTATCTTATTTTGAATACGATGAATATTGGTAGATATTTGTTTTTTAGAGATGACGCGACAATTTATTTTAAATTATCTCTATATATTTATATTAAGAAAAGCAAATCATACAAAAAAAAATTTGAAGATAATTGGAGGCATGCTTACAGAGATAATAGATTTGAAATATTTTTTCACACGGCCATTAGCAAAACTAACAGTTTCCATACGAAAATTTTAAAAATATCACATATCCGTTCAAGCCGTTCGATATGTTATCGAACAGGTCTTGTCAGTACAGTTTAAATTTTTGTAGTAGACGTTTGTTGTCTTTCTGACATTTGATAACTTTTTCCTGTCATTGAGTATGTGCGACCGAGAGGTCGTTTTGCGAGTAAATAAAATGTGGAATTACAAAAGAAAATAAAGTGCGTGCCGAAACACGACTTGTAGCGTGAAAAAATAGAATTCTAGAAAAGTACAACAATGGACGGGAAAGGGTTGGACACTCTTCACTCTCAGGAGCTGTTCTGAGAGACTTAACACAACAATGTCGCTCTTTGATGACGGAAGATGGGAAGAAACAGGTAATAGGCCCACAAATAAGTTTAAGGAAATGCGTAAATCTAATAAGTTACGCAACAAAGAGTTAGAAATAAAGCAACAATGCGAGTTAGAATTAAGCAACGTGGCGCTGAAGAAATGAAGAGTGCAAGTGTGTAGTTATATAAAAAATGAAACAAGTATAATGTCAAAAGTGTTTGAACTAAATACTGAAACGTGTAGCAGAATAGCAAACTATACAAGTGTAGTGCCAGAAGGGCTGAATAAACGATGCAAAATGGTGTAGGGATTGAAGTGATATCGCAAACACAGTACTTATACAATTTAATGATGAAATAAATTAAATAAGAGTACAACAAATAAACCCAAAGCATTAAACTTAAATATAGCAAAAATTAATTACGTGAAATATAATCAAAGAAAACTAAGTAAATTTCAACCAATATTTAATTAATTAACACCAAATTTAGCGAAAAAACCATACAACAATAATACACCAAAATATGAACCAAACAGTAGAGAATAATAATTAATAAACTAAATAAAGCAGAATATACGAGAGCAAAAATGAGTGTACAAATGAAATAAAATGTGCAGGCTACTTACAAGTATGCAGAATAACAATATAAATGCGGTATATAAAATACAAACGTCAAATATTGAGAATTATCGTCCAATATCCAACAATGGAAAAACCATGTGGTTTCAAAATATAAATGTGATGCGTTTTAACTCTCGTTTGTAGCTAAAAAGTAAAAGAATATGATTATGCAGCACTAAAAGTTAAAGCAAGAATGCGAAAATTTAGATTTATAAACTTTAAAAATTACTAAACTGTGACACCATGTGGTCGTAAAAGCGTTACGGTTAAAGCGGAGAAAATTGTGCAAAAGCAAATACGTGCGAAAGCGTTGAACAATAAACTGATAATGACTACAAACTAGAGAGAAAAATAATTAAACTATTAAAAACTAAGTCGTGACGCGCTCGATAGACTGCGCTAGCTGTCGGAGATGCTCCTTGGACCACAGCTGAAGACAGTGGCGTCCCAACAGAGTATATCGTGATAAAATGCATTATTTCATTAAAATGGACAAACACGACATTAAAAGTGATTGATTTATCCACATAAATTAAAGTATTTTTGATTGCTGTATTATCTGGTATAATTTAAAAATTAAAACATAATTTATATTCCTGTTATTGAAAATCTTGTATTCTATGATTGTGGTATATTTTTTTTTTTTTCGTAAAATTAAAACTATGACAGTAATAGTAATAGACATCAAAATATATTCATGAATAAAATGTTTAATATTTATAATCAAGGGACAAATTATGTACACAACCCTCAGGAAAGTGTCTATCGAATGATCGTGAGATTTCCAAACTCAGCAAGCCTCGTGCGTCAACATTCTCACTCACACGATATCAATCAGTTTCGTCGTTATTATTTTACAGGTGATACTGAAATTTATTTTATATGCCTCCGGTCGGCATCACTAGTTTTCCATATCTCAAAATCCGCCAGAAACTCTTTGTTGCCAGCCTAGGCCGGCAAACAACCGGAAGTTATAGGTTGGCATCTTGACATTACTACAGTTGTCAAGCAGATGTGAATTTTATGCGTTGAATATTTTTTATACAAGAATTAACAAGATTTTGACAAATTTTAGACGTAAATCGTTAATAGAAACTGAAATAAATATATTTTAAGCTCAAATTCAAGTATTCAGTGCACAATTTTTTAGGTTATGTATAATTATTTTATATTTTTGTAATGAAATCGGCACATAAAATATTGTGTATTACACGTCCAGAAACTGCTATGCTAGTGCTCGTAATTTGCAAGCCTCGCCTGTGGCTCGGCGAATCAAAAATACTCGCTCTTGCAAAAGGTCAGTTTCTGGCCGTGTGATACAAATAACTATTAATTAATCTATATATCTTTATACTAAGAAAAGCTAACCATAGGTATAACATATAAAAATTTAAAGATAATTGGAGGCTTGCTTTGAGAGATATATAGACTTGAAAACTATTTTTAATTTGACATTTTATATAAGATTATGTAGTAATGATGTAGATATCTTTGTGCTAAGATATAAAGAAATACTAACTATAATACAGCATATAGAAATTTGAAGAAAATTGGAGGTTTGCTTTAGAGATAATTAGACTTGAAATATTTTTATTGGTCATTTTCTTATGAGATGAATATGGGTAGATTTTTTTTTTGAGGTGACGCTGATATTCATTTTAAATTAATTGTATATCTTCTGTATACTAAGAAAAACTATCTATACAATATATAAAAATTTGAATAAAATTGGGGGCTTGCTTTCAGAGATAATTAGAAATATTTTCACCGAAGAGAGTCTCGTTCCTTCGGCGGCGCGGGTGCAGAAGGTACCCGATGTACCTTGAGTTGAGTGAAATATTTTTATTGGACATTTATTATATCTTTATACTAAGAAATACTAACTATAGCACAACATAATATACAAATTCGAAGAAAATTGGAAGTTAGAGTTGAAATATTTAATTTTTTTTTGAGGTGACGCTGATATTTCTTAAAAATTCTCTATATATCTTTATACTAAGAAAAGCTAACCATACAACATAATTAAAATTTGAAGATGATGGGGGCTTGCTTTCAAAAATATGTAAACTTGAATTATTTTTAATTCGACAGTTTCATATAAGATGAATTTTGATAGATATTATATTTTTTTAGAGAAGACGCTGGTATTTATTTTTAATTATTTTTTATCTTTATACTAAAATTTTTTAACTGTACAACTTTACTACAACCACATAAAAATTTGAGAAAATTGGAGACTTGCTTTCAGAGATTTTTTTTGACTGATGGTATTATTAACCAATCATATTGTGTTATGATGACGTCGGATGCCGTAATGCAAAATGCAACCAATAGAATCAAATATGTTGTAAAATGATGTAACTGACAACATGTATGTAGATGTAGATTAGATTTTATTTAGTTACGTTAGTTACAATAAATAAATAAATTTGTCAAATTAAACATCAAAAATGTTTTGCAAAATAAATCGTTCTGGTAGTGTTTTTGAAGAGAAAAATTGTCCATCCTAAATACCATTGGAGATAATAATTTTTTGAGATAATTTTTGTCTATTTAACGGCACCTTATTGCAATTTCACTCCACAATACATCACGGAAAAATTCCCTGTAGGTACTACGTTTCGGTTTCGTGAAATAGTCACATGATGTTTTGTGTCATGATATTGTCAAAAATAAGTTGCTGTTGAAACGACAAAACAACTCAAAACATTATCATCTCATGATATTATCCTTGATGATTAGACTTGAAAATTTTTATATCTATTAATATGTACCTCTTTGAAAACAGGCATCATACAACAGGTACAAATTGAAAGAACATTGGTGGCTTCTTGTCAGAAATGCTTATGTATTTTTAGTTAAAAAAAATTTTTTTGACAAGTATATAGAATTTAAGTTAGGCAAACACGTATTCATATCGGCTATCGATCGAAGAACCTTGTTTTAAAAATTAAAATTCTAAATTTAAAAAACTTCATATTAGATTATTCTGTAATAAAATAATCTTTAGAAAGCTCTACATTTCTACTAGTGCTAATATTTAATTTTTTATGCGAAAAAAATTCATTTTTGACAAAAAAAAACAATGGAGTAAAAAACTTCAAAATACTTTACTTTTATTGCATATGAGTCGTTAAAATTATAAATTCACAAAACCTTTAATTTATAAAAAATATAGATTCTTATCTCAAACAATGTTTTCTTTGTAGTAATGATGTATAAAATTAACTTATTTGGAATATACAAATGGAGAATAATAAACTAAACTAAACTAGCTTCGACTTCGAATCATCGTGCCGTGCCGGGCGAAGCTAATACCTGACCCTCTTTCTTATCTTTTACTGAGAATTTTCGAAGGGGAACATTTTCTACAATAGTCGCCGAAACTCGCGCTCATAGTAGTTCGTCCTTTCAACACGGGTCCAATATGACACCACCAAACAGACTCATTTACATTGCAGTTTCTCAATTGTTTTAATAATTTATTTTAATGTTTTCATAAGAGAAAATCATGAGATAAAATTTGGAATCTCTTAATTATTACTTATTCTTTGTAAAACAATGTTTGACACAAACATTTTCTTTGCTGTCGGTTAGATAAAAAATATTATTTGCATTTTTTCTAAATATCTTCTGTGTGTTGTATTTACTTTTGACTAAATTTTTTTGTGTAATAATTGAAGTAATATTACACAACATATATTAATTTCAACGAAGTTGGGGGTCTAGTTTTAGAAATATTATTTATTTTAGCACTTTCTAAAACTGATTAAAAAAAATAAAAAACATAAGTATACTACAGTGTCTTCGTACATATCAACGCATTTCAGGTAAATTTGAAATTTGGAAAAAAAAATTTGTTTAGTGCGCTTTTTATTTTTTTTAGGGATGACCCTCGTATTCCTTTTTGATCATTTTGATATCTATATATTGGGAAAGACCTATTATACAACATATAAAAATTTGAAGAAAGTTGGGGGCCTGCTTTTAGAGATATTTTGAGTCAAAAATTTGTATTCGACATTTATTGTTGTATTACGTAACGTTTTTTTATAAAATCTGTATAAATCAATGAAAACAATTATTATGTAAATATTTGAAGAGAATAAATAAGTAACACATACGTTATAAACTAAATTTTGTTGAAACTACGCTCGAAACATTCAGAACGTAGGGTACTCTTTTCCCTTAACGTTAAACGTCACCCCTAGTGGCGGGAGTTCAGGCGTATATTAGAGCAGTAACATATTTTAGCTATTTAAAACCTGTAAATGATGTGCGAAATTGGATTTTTGTATTGCTATTATAAGAATGATAATATTAGCTTTCTATAGAAGATATAACTTTTGATAATATCTCTTAAATTATGAAACTATGAACAAATTAAGTATTTTTTATTTATTACTTAAAAACCAAAGCAACGATTTTCTTTATATTTTCATATCTTATATAGACGTATCTTGCCTGTTTGCATAAAAAATATGAATTCATAAGACCACTATACTTCCAAGTTATAAGTAAAATACTTCAATTTTTGAAACCTAAATTTCGATAAAAAATTATATTTCAAAAACAGGAGCAACGATTTTCTTAATTTTTTTATATGTTATATATATTCATACCCTCTACCTACAAAAACAATATGAATGCATAAGACCACTAAACCACCAAGTTATACTAAAAAAATGATATAAATACATTATTTAATTTTTTTTCTGCCATATGTATACAGAAATATAAGTTTCAAATATCTTACTTCATAGAATACAATGTTTTTTATAATACATATTTTTATTAGGTTCAAATTATGCTTAGCACCTGCATAAAAAAATAATATATAATTCTTCAAATTCTTATTGTTGTTTTGCCGACAAGTGCTGACACATAGACAAGTGGACAACAGTGGTACTGCTACAATTTCCAGCTATTCTGTCCTTGTCTGCTGCTGTGCTGCTTGTTGATTTCTTTTGCAGTTTTTCTGCTAGACAATAATTCACGACTCACAGGTACAGAATCTTATTGGAATACAACTGTTGTGATAGTTTCAAAGTCAGATTAATAAAAAAAACTGATTAATGATTGATTGTTAAATAATTTAAAATATATATTTTAACATTCAAACTATACTTCCATTGAGATATTTTTTATAAAAACTACTTACTGAGTAGAGCTGCGTAAAAATGTTTTAATTAATATTTTTTTTAGCAAAAATCAGAGTGATCTTTAGTTTTAAAAATTGGTAAATCTTGAAATCGATTTATTGAGAGATCGATCAATTAAACAATTATTTATATTATTTGTCTAAATAATCAATTTTTATTTATGTATGGTACAGGATTGCATTTACCTATTTAATTACTGTGTAACTGTATTTAATATTATTTAATATTTAGAGATATATTATATAATATGAGTGAATTCAGTTTGTGTAATTACTATTAAATTTTATATAAAATGTAAATTGTATATTTCATTTTCTTAGAATTTTTCATGGGGGGCGGTCACCCTCCAATTTCCCCCACGCCACAATTCTTCGTCAGTTTACCTTTATTGAATATTGAAATGAATTTAGTATATCATTTTCATTCGTGTCAATAATATACTTGCTATTTAGCTCCTATTTTGACTTTATCCCCAAAGAGTAGCCCAAAAATGGTAATAATTTGAAAACGAAATAATATTTAATTGAATTGAAATATTTGTACTTTTGCGCTCTGAATTTAAAGATTATCTATACAGGGAGTCATCGAAATGCCCGTCGTCGATATCTCCCTTGTCGTTAAAAATACAGCATAAATTTATTAACAGAATTTTTCGTCTACTCAAGGAGCATAACTTAAAATTATTTTCACATATACAGGGTGTTGCATAACGACTTGGCAATAATTGTTCGTCTTTTTTTAAATGAAACACCCTATATATTTTTATATATTTTGAATTGTATTTTATTTACCTATACGAAAATATAAGTTTCATTTTAGTTTTCCGCGGCGTTGCCAAGTTATTCAATTTTTTCTCTAAAAAAAGCCGAATACACGTATTGTTTTATAAAGGCGTACTGAAGTTATTTTAATAGTAAAAATTATGAATTTTTTTTTCTGTACAGCTGTAACTATACTCTTTGTTCTGACATAACTTTTTTTTAATGTTATTATACAGGGTGTTCAATACAGAGAATCAAATTTACTCAATTTCAAATGGCTATAACTCGTCATTTTCAAATGGAACACCCTATATTTTATTATTCTGTTGTGTGTATTTTTGCATCTTCTTATGTTATAAAGGATGTCCTATGCCTAAAATCATTAATTTCGAAATTAATTAAATTAATGTTTTACATACAATGGTAGCGCATCGAAATATTTAAGACCCATGTTTCAGGATTTTGTCCTAATCAGCTTCTTAAGGGGGGAAATTTAATTTTTGGGGGAAAATAATTTAGTTTATAAGTTGCTTTGGAAAACAAATAAAAATTTGAAAATAAAAACATGTCACACTATCGTGATTTAGTTATAAAAATGTATGTGTCAAATACATGTGTCAAATAATATGTGCATAATAAATAAGTTAAAATAAATTAAATAAAAAGGGAAAACAAGATTAACAAATATGAAGCCCTGAAAGAGTAATAATTAAATTAAAGTTTGTAATCTTATCGTGCAATTTTAATTTTCAAGTGTTTGTAAGGAGATGGGGATTTTTGCCTTTTATATTTTTAGTACTTAACTATTCATCTATTTCATAACACGCCTTTTACCCAAATTGGGTGTGGTAGCCTCACATATTGCACTAGAGTGCACAAGTACTAGCTGTTAATTCACGGGTACTCATATGGTCATAAAGTAAGAAGACTTTATGCTCATGGTTAGGTAGTTATTGGAAACTACACACGGGAGAATGAGATTTTTGTACATGTGTCAAAAGCGCACGTAAACCTTCAATAAAAATCTGCCTTGGCACTCATAACAGGCTTTGCAATAACCTAGGCAGGCAGTGTTAAAGTGACAGCTGTTAATGTCAAAGTGACAGATGCCAGATGCCAATATCAAAGTGACAGCTGACAATGTCAAAGTGACATCTGTCAATGTCAAAGTGACACCTGTCATTTTGCGACGTTTAAAATTCGTGAATTAAAAATTATTTTTTTTGGAAAAAACAAATTAAAATTTTAAATCGAAAATTCATACGCGTTCTCAAGTTATTGTGCTTACGGATAAACCGAGGGAGAGACAGACAGGCCGAACTGATTATTTTTAAAATTATGGTTTTTGGGTTCAGTAGGGTCTAAAACGTGAAGATTCATCATAATAAGTGTTAATCAGGGGCAATCTTCATAAGAGTTCCTATCAAAACCGAGTATGTGGGGCTCAAGTAGGGTAGTTTGGATCCCTTCCCCCCACGTCTTCAAATTAAAGAAACCGTAGCGAAGCACGGGTAAAACGCTAGTAAATCATATAGTAGTATCAGATTGAGTTTTTTTTTAAATAATTACTATCAGTAATATGCATTTAAGAATTACGTAAAATATATAATCATAATTAGAAACTTGAACTTGGTTTAAGTATTTAATTTTATTAGAAACGCAAACATACACGCAACAAAAAAATAACAGTTTTTAAATAACAGAAACAATTATTTAAATTGCTGTCATAAGATAAACAAAAAGTATATATTTGACAGGGTCGTCTAACATCTACCCCTATACACATACACGTTTCGTATAGGTAATAATTGGGGAATTTTTTTATTAGGTATTATGTGAAAAAATTAAACAATACTGAATATTTCTTCGATCCAATAATATTTATTTATGTTACAACTGGGTTAAAATACAATAGGTACCAGGTTAAGTTTAATTTTTTTAGAAATTAGAGTTATTGTTCGGTACTATTTTACTGAACTTTTCATTATTCAGACAAAGTAGCTAAAAAAAAGTTGGAAAGAGCAAAAGAAATAGAACAAATACCTATACACTGTTACTAAAATTTTATTTATAAAATTATCACTTATAATATCACATGTGCATTAATTCTTTCCGGAAAATTGTTCGAGTGCTTTCCAAAACAACGTCTTAATTGAATTAATGCACGAGTGCATATTCGGTAAGAAAATCGCAATGACACCGCCGCTCTATTTTTGAATTCTTTTTACAATAGAAACTTGAAATATTTACTAAATTTGAATTTAACATTAATAAATATGTATTATTTACCTTATTATTTGCTTATTTACACTCAAAATGACAATTTAACCAATTTTTAATTTAATGTCAAAGTGACAGATGACGAAAATTTTCCGCTTATTAAGTTAAAGTTACTCAAGCTACTAGTAAACAGTTTTCGATAAAAATTTTATATATCCATGGTTACTATTATTGTAATCCATTTATCCATTGGCTGTTATTTGTGTCATGCGATTTTAATCATAAACTTTTTAAATCCGTCCATCCACACACAGACATTGAGAAAATGGTCAAAACGGATTCAGTTGATCTCAAAACATGTATTTCCGCAAAAAAATATCTAGACTTACTTTTTTATACTGTGTATTTTGAAATGATTTGTTTTATGAAATCGTACAACAATGAGTTACTTTAGCTCCGCATTTTTTAACCAATCAGAGCGCTACCTATTTGTTGTTACGACTCGTAATCATCATTTGATTCGTGTTGACATTTTGCGATTTCATACAAAATGTAATATTATATACAGGTTGGTGGAGGTGAAATGCGAACATAGGGACATATAGGACGCATCTTGATATACGTGAAATACTGTCAATGTCAAAGTACTTAGCTGTCATATTATTTAAATTTTTATTTTACCCGTGGAACAATTTCTTGGCCAGATAGGTCTCCAAACTTATCTTCCCAAAAAAATTTCTTATGGTGTTATATTAAATCTAAAATTTATTGTTGTCAAGAAGAAAGAGCGACAACCCTGGATGAACTGCAAATTAAAATTTAGATTAATTTGCAACAATTACGTCACAAATGTTAAATAATGTTAGAACTGGATTTTATAGTCGTTTAGGCTACTGTTTAGCACAGGGAGGAAATTTGTTTGAATATTTATTGTAAATTCTAGCTTTATAATTTATTTAACATTTTAAAATAAATAAGTTCCTGCTTTCTTTTCATAATAATTACTTTTACAATAGGTACTAACATGCAACATGCACTTTTAGATTTTAATATTTTTTCTGTTATTCATTACTTTTTTTGTCAAACAAATTCACATTTCTTCGTTTTGTGACACTACGAAATATATCAAGATACCTGGCATGCAAGTTCGATTGTCAAATTGTCATGTTTGTTCCCTATGTTCGCATATCACCTCCACGCCTCCACCAACCTGTATATAATAATAGGTATCTTGGTCTAAAATTATTTTTTATCACTGACGTATATATATATTTTTCGTCTAGCGCCTCGAAAAATAATATTCCACATTAGTAATATAAATCCTTCTTTATAGGCTTGTACAATAATGATGTTATATAATATGTAATTTTTGTACTTTATAAGTAAATAAATATATAAATATTGATAAAGAACTTTGTAGTTCATATTAATTCTTTTAGATCTCTCTGAAAAATTGGGGTATTTCTATTGTTAGAAAAGTACTGTTCCAGTTCCAGGTATAAAGCGGGCGGCATTCTATGAACACCCTAGCAAAGTTATATTATATCTTATATCTAATGTTTCTGGTGGATTTATTTATCGCATTGCTGTATGTAAACATGTAACACATCTTCAGTAATTGAGTTACAAATAACTATTTAGAAAATAATGTGCTGCAGGTGATTTTTTTTGTTCAAGATTAATCTATCAATTGAAAATTGGTCCCTTTTCATGTGAAGACATGAATAGATTTTTTTTTAATGAGCACGTAATAAGTATATTTCTCATTTCTCCATCACAATGTAGAGCTTTACATTGTAACAATGATTTCAATGAACTCGTTGGGAAGGGCAACATTGTTAAACTTGTGATTAGATTATGTTTCATTGTAGCAAAATAGATAAATAGTTATGTTTACTTTATTATAAATAAATTAGTTGGGTATAAAAATTAATAAAAAACAACAATTTTAGCAGAACAACATGCAAGTAGAAAAAATAGCTAAAAATCAAATAGAATTTCAATTTTTGTTTACAATTGGTATTATTCATTATAATATAATTATTAAATGCCTAGAATTCAAAATATAATTTCCATATTAATCCATAAGTTTTGAAATATATTTGTTTGTTTCGTTTCGATTTTTATTCAATAGCAGAAATTGATACTTTCAAAGTTTATAATATTCGCGCCATATGCAGAGGTTTGAAACTGAACTAACCAGCGTCGACTAGTGCCATCTACCAACACTAATATTTAATATCTCCCACCTCTATTGAATTAAGTTTAAAACAAGATCGATTGCTGCGACATCTTCAGTGCTAGAAACAAAATACTCGGCAGTGATATTTAACGTTAATCTTCTCATTAAATTTTCTGTCTGTGACTAACCAAACACTGTACTTTTATAATGCAGCAATAAATTATTATAAATTTTAACACTTTTATTAAATTATTTTTAAAGAAATAATTATATTAAATAAAGTAAGACGCAAGATATTAGTTGCCCGTGGAAATACGAATTTCCGCTTTACACCCGTCATGCTCCCAACCAAAATCCCGGAGAGTTGTAAAAGCGCATTTTTGGTCATTAAAACGTTTCTGACCATAACAAGTTAGTCTAGATCGTCTTCGAGTATGATGGGGTTAAGTTCAGAAAAATGTTAGGCAAGAATATTTTCTAGTTTTAAAAAATTCAAAAAATATTGTAGAAAAACTGTCGTACAATTCCTAAAACCATTGTGCTTTTCAAATGTGCACTTATGCAACTACAATTTATGCGCTTTTCCAATGTTGTTTTATGCGCTTTTCCAATGTGATAAGCGAAAACTGATAAAGACCAAATGCGCTTATTTAATCCCCACTTATTTGGGCTACCTGTTATGCATACGTCCGTTCCCACAAGGCTACATTTCCGTTGTCAATAAAAACTCCCTCCATATAAATATTTTCTACCTCCATGGTGTCCTTACAACTCATTTTTGATAGTTTCACGATGATGTCTGTATGTATGTGGGTGTGTGTGTATGTATGTGGTCAAGACCGGGGTGTAAGTCGAATAACTCAAGTACGAATTTCCCGAGAATTTCCCAAAAAAAATTATATTTGGTATTTAACATTTGTATATAAATTGGAAGAGCTCATTAGATTTTGGTACAAATATCTTCACCGGAAGTGATATTTTTTGAAGATTGAAAAAGTTAATTGTCAAAAATTTATATAAATTATGATAAATATAGTATTTATTTGTAATAAGAATAAGAGGCAAATTTATTTGCAAATTATATAAAAAAATGTCTTTATCTGGTAGCATTAAAGAACTGCAGTAAAATTTAAATAATAAATTTATCAGATAAAACTTTGAAATCTTGTAATCTATGTTCGGTTGATTTTTGTTGCTGCGTAAAAAATATTAACAAGTGAGACGGATGACAAGTTGACATACTAGCGCCATATAAGTCATAAGTAAGATATTAAATGTAGTAATTGAACGGAAGATGGCTTCAACACAGAAGAGTTTTCCTGTGCATGAATCTTTTGATTCAGGTGTTGCAAATTTCTGTGTTTGAATATTTTACATTTTTATTTGTATATTTTAAATGGGCACCGGATTGTACGTATACATTTATTTTATAAGTCTAGATATGGAGGAAGGATGTGTGCTGGCCACATCAGATTTTTTTAAAATGAATATATACCCTGTTTTGTATTAACTTTTTTCATAATAAATATAACTTAAAGCAAGCTAATTAGTTATTATATTCAAAATTATGTAGCAATTTTTTTAGACTTAATTAGTTTTTCATAAATAGGCTTCATTGAATTAAATATAAGTGGGAGGAGGCTCGTACATAAGGCGTAATTTGTATGCATTTAATTTCGTAATCAAATTCATTAAAAAATTTGATTGATAATTACGTATAACACAGGTAGTATATAATAATTGTGTAAAATTGCTCCTTTGTTTTCCAATAAAAAATAATTTTGTATTAATAAGGCTGAGTGCAAAATCAAAATTTATACAAAAATTAATTGATATTTTGCTATATAAACCATGCAGGATTCAATAAAATTTCATCAAAAAAAATTCCAATATGGCACTCCTTACTTGTGCCAGACTGTGTTTTCTTATTTTGACAATTATTACAATATTTAGTTATGTGGAAAGTCGTCCACAATTTGGGTAAGCATAACACTGCTTTAGTTTTAATAATAAATTATGTATGTATGTATGTATGTATGTATGTAATAAAATAAAGTTAAGTAATTAAATAAATTTCTAAATATTTTAAAATTTAGGTCACACCTAAATAGAATTACGTTAACTTGTTAATAATTTAAAAAGTTAGCATTAATATGGAATATTATTTAAACTAAAGTGAGTAGACACACTCAACTTTTCAAATTATCAACATGTTAACTTCTGCTTGAAAATTACCAAGATTATATTGACTTGTATCATAATCTCAGAGTAAAGAACTTATCTACTAGAGGAAATATGACAAATATCGTTGCTTTTATTTTTATTTTTACATTAAGAGGCTTTTATCACAGTAAAAAAAGTATTTAACAAATTACTGCCAACCTATTAATCCTATAAATCTAAAAAAAATACCGTATAGAGACAAAGTCAGTAAAAATCTAGCTACGTTGTCGAATTTTTTAAACTGTTATTATTATTATTTATAAACAACTAAATAATAATATTTCTGGGAAAAACTCTTCGTAACTATGATTGAATTGTAAATTTAAATGTTTGTATCACATTATTATATAAAATTTTCATATAGTAGTCGAGTTATTTGTTAAATAAATTTAAAAATTGCATGCGCGCTAGACAATCAATTTGAGTATTAAATAAATGGAGACAACATGTGTGCTCATAAAACATAGGCTGTCAGCGCAGGTACCTGAAATAACGGGGATTTGTGATCTAGCAGCGCTGACCGATAAAACCCCCTTAATGATGGAATTCTGTGCAAATCTATATGTTTTACAAATTTGTAAATATTGAACAAAATCACATCAATGTTTGTTGACAAATATAAAAATATATATTATTAAAATATTTAATTATAAATTTCATTGCGATTTTGTTTGATATTTACAATTTTATAGATTTGTAGCAACTACAAATTATCACAAAATCCCACTATAAGTTAAAACATATGCATGCGTATTGTCTTGCTGTCACCAACAATCATAAATTTGTTATCTTTAATGTTGTCATAGAGATTATAGCAATCTCTCTCGATCCTACGTAGGACACTAAAATTTAACTTTTCTTTCTCATGAGATCATAATATAGGTACTATTTTGTTTAGAAAGTTGTATATTTTTTACCTTCCGCTTACCTGTAAAGGAAGGTATTGGAATCATGCAAAAAATCGGGTAGTGAGTTTTTAGTGGATGAGCACGAATTAGGTTCCTTACAACTCATTTTTGATAGTTTCCCGATGATGTCTGTATGTATGTGAGTGTGTGTGTGTGTGTGTGCGTGTGTGTGTATGTGTGTGGTCCGGGCCGATGCCGGATGTTGCATAACTCAAATACGAATTATCCAAAAAATTTGATATTTGGTATTTTACAATTGTATACGAATAGGAAGAGCTCATTAGATTTTGGTACAAATATCTTCACCGGAAGTGATACTTTTTGAAGATTGAAAAGATTAAGTGTCAAAAATTTCTATAAATTTGGACAAATATAGTATTTATTTGTAATAAGAATAAGAGGAAAAGTTATTTGCAATTTACGTTATAAAAAAATTGTCTTTATCTGGTAGCATTAAAGAACTGCAGTAAAATTTAAAAAATAAATTTATCAAATAAAACGTTGAAATCTTGTAATCCATGTTCGGTTGATTTTTGTTTCTGCATAAAAAATATTGACAGATGAGATGGGTGACAAGTTGACATACTAGCGCTATATAAGTCATAAGTAAGCTATTAAATGTAGTAACTGAACGGAGGATTGCTTCAACACAGAAGAGTTTTCGTGTGAATGAATCTTTTGATTCAGGTGATACTAATTTCTGTGTTTAAATATTTTAGATTTTTATTTGTATATTTTAAATGGACACCGGATTGTACGTATACATTTCTGTTTAAAGTCTAGATATGGCGGAAGGTTGTGTGATGGCCACGTCAGATTTTTTACTAATAGCTTGAGGAACTTAACTGAAATTAATAAGCGGAAACCCTACTGTCATATGATATTTAATTAAATTAAATTAAAAATTAAATAAGCAATTAATAAGGTAAATGGTGTGATGGCCACGTCAGATTTTTTTATAGAAATATTTAAGTGGGAGGGCCAACTTGACTTAGCCGAAATGCAAATTTAATTCGTGAACAGAGATTTTGGCTCGCAAAATCAAAAAGTAATTCTTTAGACTTTAATTTATATAATATTTTACCAACAGATGTAAAAAATTTGAATAAGTCTATTTTTAAAAATAAAATAAAGAAATCCTTATTACGTCACTGTTTCTATACAGTAAATGAATATGTAAATTATAGTTGTATTGACGGGGATTGGACATAATTATATTTGTGTATATATATTGTCCTAACTACATATTATATTATTATTTTTGACTTGCTATAAACAATATGTATATTGTAAAATGGTGAAATAAACTTACTTACTTACTTACTATATTCAATTTTTTGCAATTTTGACACATTGAGGTTAACCAAAAAAATTCATTTTCTTCAAAAAATCATGTTAAAAACACTCTTCCTCGGTCTAATTTTGCTGTTTTAGGTCATATTTATTTAATAATAATCACATAATCTTTCATTTAAAATTAAAAAAATCTGTTGTGGCCAGCACATAACCTCCCGCCTTGACACTGTAATATGTGAATTTGGTTTTTGTTAGGCTACTTTTTGTAATTTAATTTATAGTTCAAGCAACAAGCAACGTCAGTACCGTTTTCAATTGACATTGAAATCAAATTAGCTCTTTGTGGATAAAATTTTTATTTTATTATTACCATATTACATTATATCCAGTTAATAATGAATCGATGATGATTCTTGACTGGATACGTTTATTGGAAGGATAAAAACTTACTGGAGTTGAGTCAGTTTTTTATTTATTAAATTTCGGCTCCTATAGGTACTAAATTTCAAACCCAGTTATTAATATTTGTACATTTCTTTACAAATGGTGGCACCAAAATTTCAGAAACTGTGTATACGTCTGTTCATCTGTCACATTGACATTTTCATTTTTGTTTTAATTTTTTTTCCTATATTATAATTTACAAATCGTGGTAGGTAAAATTACACATTTTTGAAAAATAATTTTCATTTATTGGTAAGAGATATAGAAAAGATGTTAAATAAATATTGAAGAGGTAATTTGTTCTTTCAAATGTCGCATGACAAATTGTAACTATCGCAGTATTTCCTATATTTTTTGCAAAAAATGTTAAAATGCTTCAAGAAAATACCATTTCCGGTTGGCAGATTTTTACCAAAATCTAATCAGCTCTTCATTAACATGTATAAATGTATAATGCAAAATGTTAGAATTTTATGTTCAATAGAATTTGAGATAATGAATCAGAACGAAAGACTATAGTAGGCGCACATACAGACAAACGGACACACACACACACACACACACACACACACACACACACACACACACACACACACACACACACACACACACACACACACACACACACACACACACACACACAGACATCATCGTGAAAATAGTCAAAATAGGTTCTAAAGGTATTAAAACGTGCTTATTGACAAAAATCTCGACATCGAATTTTTTCACGATCCCTATACCTACTTTACTACTTCCAGTTTATAGATTGAAACCAAAAATAGGAGGTGCACAACTAGATGCTATAACAGTCCTAAATACAAAATTTCAACTTTGTACGTCTAACCGTATTTGAGTTATGCGACATACATACGTACAGACGGCACGACGAAACTAGTCATAATGGATTCAGAAAAGGTCAAAACGGATATTTCCATCAAAATCTGAAAACCGAAATTTTTCGGGATTACAATACTTCCTTATTACTCCGTACAAGGAAGTAAAAAACAATTGACGATCGTTTAAATGTTATTTTTATTTTTCTACTAGAATTCTATTAACGAGAGCTTTAATTTGATACCACACACGATAGTATTTTGATAAAAATAAAAAAGTTATGTTTATAAAGTTGGTACCACTGGTTTAATAAAGCTCATTAACGAACTTGGAGTCAGATTTTGGCTCAAGATCTTAAATATAAAATTTTAGTCCAAAATTCCAACGCGTTTTTAAGTTATGCAACATCCAGACCAGACCGACAGACTAACAGACATATAGACCGACTTTTTTACTTTAATCGTGATTTTTTGACAGTTCGAGATTTTGGTGAATCTTCACGTTTTAGACCCTACTGAACCCAAAAAACATAATTTTAAAAAAAGTCGGTCTGTCGGTCTGTAGGTCTGTCTGGATGTTGCATAACTTAAAAACGCGCTGGAATTTTGGACTGAAATTTTATATTTAAGATCTTGACCCAAATTCTGACTTCAAGTTCGTTAATGAGCTTTATTCAACCAGTGGTACCAACTTTATTAACAAAACTTTTTTATTTTTATCAAAATACTATCGTGTGTGGTATCAAATTAAAGGTCTTGGGAAAATAATTCTAGTAGAAAACAAAAATAACATTTAAATGATCGTCAATTGTTTTTTTATATATAAATTACTCAAATTATACCGAGTTTGGTGTCAATTTAAATCGCTCGGGGAGATAAGTTTTGTAAAAATGTAAAATATGACATTAATGCGATTTTTAATTGTTTCTCAAAAAATTATTCAAATTTTTTTATTCTACCAGTGGTACCAACTTTATAAACATAACTTATTTTATTTTTATTAAAATACTATCGTGTGTGGTATCTAATTAAAGCTCTCGGGAAAAATAATTCCAGTAGAAAAATAAAAATTACATTTAACTGATCGTCAATTTTTTTATTATACGTTATCCAAATTATAGTTTGGTGTCAAATTAAAGCTCTCGGGAAGATAAGTTTAGTAAAAATGTAAAAAATGACATTTATGCGATAATCAATTATTGTTTCTCAAAAAATTATTCAAATTTGTTCAAGTGTATTATTAAATTAAAGTTTTCTGGGAAAAAAAATTAACCGAAGAATCAATAACAACATTTAAACAATGGACAGTTGTTTTTACTTCTCGCATTATATTTTATAAGGGTATAAGGTATTGTGACGGGTTAAAATTTTCGAGTGTGAGTTTTTAGTGAATAAGTAGGTATCAGATTTTTTTACATGTTATTTAAATTATGCCGAAGTTGACATCAACTTAAATAGTTTGGGAAAAAAAAGATAAATTTATTTAAATTTTGCTGAATAAAGCATAAAATTAACGGCGTAACGACAGTAAGTTATTAAAACTTATAGTCGGGGAAGTACTGTGGTGGACACAGCAGATTTTTAAAATATGTTTTTCGGGTTCAGTAGGGTCTAAAACGTGAAGATTCACCAAAATCTCGAACTGTCAAAAAATCATGATTACAATACTTCCCTATTACATAGATCGGGGAAATTTTTATAAAAATCAAGATGGCGGACATACGCGACCGGCCGATTTGGTCGACTTTTGGTTTGAAGACTACCAGTGACCTCCCCCAACGATTAAAACAAGAAAGAGCAAGAACGGAATTTTTGTAAGTTCAGGGCGATTATTTGGACATAGAGACTGGACTACAGTCGCTGTGAACATTTTATACGTATTTTTGAGACAAACCTCGTATATGTGGCTGCCACACTCAAACTGGGTACATAGGCGTTATTTGTAGGCGTTTAGTTTAATAATCAAATTCATTAAAAATTTTGATTGCTATTTATGTATAACCTACGTGTATAATTGTGTCAAATTGCTTCTTTGTTCTGCAATAAAAAAATAATTTCGTACTAATTAGGCATAGTGAATAAAATCAAAATTAATACAAATGTTAATTGATATTTTGCTATATAAACTATGAAGGGTTCAATTAAATTTCATCCAAAAACAATTTCAATATGATACTCCTCACTTGTGTCAGACTAGGTTTTGTTATTTTGACAATTACTACAATATTTAGTTATGTGGCAAGTAGTTCAGAATATGGGTAAGCATAAATTTGCATTTTTGAAAAATAATAAATAATGTTTACTAAAACATAAAATTAAGTAATTAAATAAGTTTGTGCCTTTTCTAAATAATTTTAAATATTACGAATTAAAAAGAATTTTACAGAAATTCTCACAATTAAGAGTACTAGCATTGTTTTATTTTCACGGTGCAATTTAAGTAGGTACCTATACTTACTACTGGATTAGCATAACTAAAACTAGGTACTATTAAAATAAATTAATGAACACCTAAATATAATTAGATTAATTTAGAACAATACCCAAATAAATAATTTTATTCAATTTTGACGTTTTAATCTGCAATTATTAACTCCAATTTTGAATTTCTGTCCCGTAATAAATAATTTATAGTCAAATAATATATAAATATCCCGTATATAAACTTATAAATAAAAATCCGATGTGCCCAACACATAACCTCTCGCCATCATCATATATACTAAAAGGCATAGTGTGGTGGAAGATTCATCACCTTAGCAACTACTCGTATACGTTTTTTTGCTCTACAGTTTGTATGGTTTGTCCGATTTTAATGAAACTTTTTACCTTCCGCTTACCTGTAAAGGAAGGTATTGGAATCATGCAAAAAATCGGGTTGTGAGTTTTAAGTGGATGAGCACGAATTAGGGTCCTTACAACTCATTTTTGATAGTTTCTCGATGATGTCTGTATGTATGTGTGTGTGTGTGTGTGTGTGTGTGTGTGTGTGTGTGTGTGTGTGCGTGTGTGTATGTGTGTGGTCCGGGCCGATGCCGGATGTCGCATAACTCAAATACGAATTACCCAAAAATTTTGATATTTGGTATTTTGCAATTGTATACGAATAGGAAGAGCTCATTAGATTTTGGTACAAATATCTTCACCGGAAGTGATATTTTTTGAAGATTGAAAAAGAAAATTGTCAAAAATTTATATAAATTTGGATAAATATAGTATTTATTTGTAATAAGAATAAGAAGCAAAGTTATTTACAACTCACGTTATAAAAAAATTGTCTTTATCTGGTAGCATTAAAGAACTGCAGTAAAATTTAAAAAATAAATTTATCAGATAAAACGTTGAAATCTTGTAATCCATGTTCGGGTGACTTTTGTTTCTGCGTAAAAAATATTGACAGGTGAGACGGGTGACAAGTTGGCATACTAGCGCTATATGTCATAAGTAAGCTATTAAATGTAGTAACTGAACGGAGGATTGCTTCAACACAGAAGAGTTTTCGTGTGAATGAATCTTTTGATTCAGGTGATACTAATTTCTGTGTTTGAATATTTTAGATTTTTATTTGTATATTTTAAATGGGCACCGGTTTGTACGTATACATTTCTGTTTAAAGTGTAGATATGGCGGAAGGTTGTGTGATGGCCACGTCAGATTTTTTAACTTTAGGGTAACGCCCTCGGATACTACGTCTTTTGGTAACAATCCATATTCATTTCTCCTAAGATCGAGTCTGCCTGAAAGGAAATATTATAAAGCGAAAAAAAGGCGCGATAATCGCCGTACTGAATCTGTTTTAAGTGAAGAGTTCATTGAAAAAATACAAAAAGTAAAAGAAATTATTAATTTTTTTATTGAACTGCAAAAAGATGCCGAGAAATCATTATCCTCGAGAAGATACCCACATGCTGACTCCCACTACCGCAAGAGCATTCTCAATCCCAGCGACCGCGTTACCCGTTAAGACCCCAGCTTGAAGCCCTGGACTAAATTTCCCCTTTAAAAATAGGTTTAAGGACGCACTTAAAAATGGAAAAAACCGTAACACGAAGTCTGTAATGGTAATGTTTTTAACCCCATAATAGTCGAAATGTTATTATTATACCTCATAATTTGATTTTTTAAAAATGTTTTTTTCTGTAACTAATAGTGTTACATCAGCGACACTACTTATAAAACTTTTATGTGGCTCATTTTTCACATGCTTTCTGCATTTCGGATAAACGATGTAACCTACAACAAAATTTATGCTACACAATGAAAATATATTTATTTCTATTTGCATTATTCGAAAAATATGTCTGTAATAATAGTTTATTTTGCAGAAAATTCATTGCAATTTGATGAATTTTGCTCCCTCTTCTTTCATCTCTACTGCAAATTATATTTATTTCCAGGTATTCTTATATAGATTCTATTGATATATTTTTATGCCTATTACTTGTTCCTATTTACGAAATTTATGCAGATAAAGTGTATAAAAATCTGAAAACGAGCGCGACCTTAAATCGTTTCTGCCAAAACATAAAAAGGGTGAAAATTATAGGAAATTAAATATTTTTCTATTCAATTAACTTCAGTTGCAAGTTGCAACATTGTATAAATACTGGCATTGTTAATGAACCGTGTGTAGAATTGTTTTCTGACCTATAGGAAATACAATGTTAAAATTTTAATTTCGCTCTAAGTTTTTACCAATTGATTTTAGAGTAAAAGTGTAAATACAAAAGATGTTCAGAATAAAAAACTGCATCGAATAAGCTTAAATTTTTTGTTCAAATCGATTTCTTTCACGAAATGAACATGAAATAAAAAAATCTGACGTGGACACCACATGACTTCCTTGTACGCCTTGTGCGTTCATACTTTTCTTAATAACTAAAATGTAGAATAATATAAAAAATTCTTTTAACTTATTATACTAGTATACTCACAAATATATTTTAGTCATTTTATTTAAACTGCAGAAGAAGATATAAAGCATATTTTACTATTGTCACTGTCATGTCATAATCATTTAAATTTTACGTAGTAACAAATGTTAATCGATCATGGACTACAAGATAAAGAAATACTAAATTATACATATATACTTTAATTATTCCTAAATAATACCAGATACAAAAATATTTATAAAATACCGATTTTAGGTAATAATCACATAATCTTTCATTTAAAATAAAAAAATTTGTGTTAAATTAAATATTTATCGAAATATTTTTAAAAAGTACTACTTCCGGTTTATAGATTGAAACCAAAAATAGGAGGTGCACAACTAGATGCTATAACAGTCCTAAATACAAAATTTCAACTCTCTACGTCTAACCGTATTTGAGTTATGCGACACACATACGTCCGTCCGTACGTACAGACGTCACGTCGAAACTAGTCATAATGGATTCAGAAAAGGTCAAAACGGATATTTCCGTCAAAATCTGAGAACCGAAATTTTTCGCGATTACAATACTTCCTTACTTCGTACAAGGAAGTAATTAACAATTTAGGCTAGTTTCAGACTGCCATGTAAAATTAAACAAAACAAAAATATTTATTCCGTCACTCTGACAGTTGACAGATTTGAAATAGTTGTTCTAATTGATTTTTTGGACCATAAGGATTCACTAATCAAAAAAAATAAATTAATAATTATTTTATTTTCCTTCTTTTCTTCCTAAGGTACATTTTATCGTAATTAATTGGTGTTTATTTTTTTGATCTGACTAATTAATTTTATTTTTCATGGCACTCTGCAAACAGCTCAAATTTATCGAATTTAATTTACGTTTAACTTGTGACAGGAACGTTTTATATCAATAAATAAGGGCTCGTTGGATTCGTTTTTATTCTGAACATCTTTTGTATTTACAGTTTGGCTTTAAAAGCAATAGGTAAAGACTTAGAGCAAAATTAATATTTTAACATTGTATTTCCTATAGGTCAGAAAAAAATTCTACACCCGGTATAAATTGAATCTTGACTGTTTAAATTTTGATGTTGGAAGTTAGAATAATGGTTACACCAGTCGCAATTGTTGTAATTTTATTATTTATTTATACAGTCGACATTTCCGCTACTTATTTAGTCTTCATCCGGACAAATTAATTTTACAAAATCGAGTCAAAAATTAGTCAATAACACGATATTAATTTGACCAGAAATCATCTACGTTTTTTCCGAATTCGTAGAATACTCTCGACCACTGTGCACCACTCTTCAATGAGTCATGGGAAAGAAGAATTTATAATTTACTGGTAGGGTTAAGACAGTGTTTCAGAAGCATAAAAAAAATTATTATGTGAACCTAGCATTTATTTTTTTAAAGTTGTGAAACACCCTGTATAATTTTATGCATTAATAATCATTGTAGCGGATAGTCGAGTGCGATATGTGACTTTAATATTGGGTTTTAAAAATAATAAATTTTCAATTATTGCAATTTAATAAACCACCAATTTCTGATACAAATATTTAGTTTATTCATCCTTTTCCTTAGTTTCACTTACTGAGTTACGTCTTTCAGTTTCAGGAAGTGTTATTTCATTAATTTTCAGGACACACGCTTAATTTTTAAACGATACTTAAAGCTGAAAGGGAGATGCTGAATAATGCAGACTGTGTCGCGGTGCGAATGTGCGTACAGAAAGGGGGGAAACACTGTGAAAGGGGGGACTGGACGGGGTGGCACGTTGCGGTGAAAACTCTAGAGGAAGATTGTTTCTTGGTTTATTTTTCACGTTTGTTATTTACGCAAAATTTAACGTTGCGTGGAACACATATAAATTGTCGATTTAAAATATTTGAAATACATTACTTACAGGCACAAAAAAATACTCTTCGGATTAGGATAGACACGTACCTTGATCCTGCAACAAAAGAATATATTTTTTTTAAACTGGTATATATTTTGTAATATATTTTTTCACCATTAGATTCCTCGTGTCAAATTATGTAGGAATCCAAATTATCATGAAAAACTTCCAAGTAATATAATTTTAAACAAAATCGAAGAGATAAACCTTGCTTATTTTCTAGCCTAAAGAATAATATTAGGAATTGGCTAAAATTGTGGTTATATACTAATTCCCTACCCGTTTGCGTGATTTGTATGCATTTTATTTCCTAATCAAACTCATTAAAAATTTTGATTGATGTTTACGTAGGTATAATATAAGTGTATAATAATTGTGTAAAATTGCTTCTATGTTCTGCAATAAAAATAATGTTATATTAATAAGGCACAGCAAATAATATCAAAATTACTATAAAAATTAATTGATATTTTGCTATATAAACCAGGCAGGGTTTAATAAAATTTCATCTAAAAAAATATTCCAATATGGCACTCCTTACTTGTGCCAGACTATGTTTTGTTATTTTTACATTTATTACAATATTTAGTTATGTGGAAAGTCGTCCACAATTTGGGTAAGTATAACATTGCTTTAGTTTTAATAATAAATAATGTTTAATGTATGAGATATAAAGTTAAGTAATTAAATAAGTTACTACTTTTATAAATTTCCAAATATCATAATATACTATTTTGTTTACTGTAGAAAGTTGTATTTTTTTACTTTAGGGTAACGCACTCGTATACTACGTCTTTTGATAACGATCCATATTCATTTCTGCTAAGATCAAGTCTGCCCAAAAGGAAATCTCATAAATCGAAAAAAGGCGCAACACTCGCCGTAATGAGTAGGTATACTAGGCGTGTACTGGCGCACTTCAAGGTTACTCTCCCCCAGGTGACCTAGAAACTCGCTGATGACGTTGCCCACTCGTTGCTAACTTCAAGGTCATCTTGACTTCCATTTCAAGGTCATGGACACCCTGTATATACCCAGGTGACCTAGAAACTCGCTGATGACGTTGCCCACTTGTCGCTAACTTCAAGATCATCTTGACTTCCATTTAAAGGTCACCCCCACTTCCAGGGTTGTTCCATGCCTCATGCCTCATCCGCATGCCTCATGCCTCATCCGCCATGCCTCATCCGCATGCCTCATCCGCATGCCCCATGCCCCATCGTCACCCCTGTTGTCCACTTGTTGACCTATATTTCAAGGTCATTGTGACTTCCATCCCCCAGGTGACCTAGAAGCTCGCTGACGATGTTGTCCACTTATTGACTAATATTTTAAGGACATTTAAACTTCCTCATTAACGCCGTGACGTAGCTGCTCACTCAAGGTCATTCGGACTTCCACGTAGAAAAAAACATTTAGACTTTGAGGTTATGTAGACTTTTATTGTAAGGACATTTAAACTTCCTCTTGACATAGCTGCTCACTCAAGGCCATTCGGACTTCCACGCAGAAAAAAACATTTAGACTTTGAGGTTATGTAGACGTTTATTGCAAGGATATTTCTCATAAACACCTTGACGTCATGACACATGGTCATTCAGACATCCACGTTTAAAAAAACATTTAGACTTTTAGGTTATGTAGACGTTTATTTCATGGTCATTTAGACTTCCATATATGTTATTTGAAATAACATGTTAGTTAATAAGCTAAAAACCACAATTTGATATGAAACAGGAAGTATGTTAATGAGTGAGTAATTTTTAAAACCACAATGTGATAAGAAACAGGAAGTATGCTAATGAGCTAACAATTTTTAAAACCACAATGTGATATGAAACCGGACGTGCTTTAATGAGAAGAAAAATAAGAAGAAGTATGGAAATTTTTGTAGTGATAAGAATACATATATAAGAGCTGAATTATTGACGATGCTGTTCACTGTTTACGTTTTCGATAATTTACAGAAAATTGTATAGTGTTCAGTGACGTTACCGCTCAAGGCCATTTAGACTTCCATATTTAAGGTGAATATTAGTGTTTTTTTACTGAACATGAAGAGTGAGAAGGATCGTCTCTTAACATACGTCGCCTGGCCAAACCCATACATAGACCCACAAGAGCTGGCTAAGGCTGGCTTCTTCTCCATTCGGTGTGAAGATGTGGTGCGTTGCGCCTTTTGTAACGTAGAGATCTCCCGTTGGGAGGAGGGTGACAACGCGATGACTGACCACCAGAGATGGTCCAACACTTGCCCGTTCGTTCGCGGAGTTGAAGTAGGGAACATTCCTTTAAACCCAAACGACAAAATAGAAATCCCGTGGGTGAGTCATGACACTTGCGGTAGATATGGGGTTGAAATCCGGCCGAATTCAGTGCTTGAACGTTCGGAACAGAACATAGACTTAAATAAATTAGGAATTACACTAAATAGAAGCCCGGTGTATCCGAATTATAGCACTAAAGAAGCACGGCTTAACACGTTTAAAAAGTGGCCTTCATCGATTAAACAAACATTGGAAGAGCTAGCAGATGCTGGGTTTTTCTATATTGGCAAAGGTGACCAGGCGATGTGTTTTTCTTGCGGGGGCGTGTTAAAAGACTGGCTCGAAGTAGATGATCCTTGGGAGCAACACGCTCGTTGGTTTACCAAGTGCTCGTATGTGTTGATGGTAAAAGGCCGTGAGTTTGTAGCTAAGGTGAGCAACCGCTTACCAGTTGTGTTGAGCCTCACCCAAGGCGCGAAACTTCGTGAAGCAAGTAACGTAAACGCTCCGGTAACGTTAGTTGTCACAGCTGAAAAGTTTAAAGCACTTGCTGCGACAGCTGTTTGTGAAGAGAAAGAGCCGAAGAAGGTTGACGATGGCCGACTCTGTAAAATCTGCTACACTGAGGAACTTGGAGTGGTGTTCCTCCCTTGCGGGCATATCGTGGCTTGTGTGAAATGCGCGCCATCGCTTTCAACGTGTGCGGTTTGTCGCCAGCCGTTCACGGCCACTGTTAGAGCTTTCCTCTCTTGAAATATGATTGTAATGTTTAGGAAATTACATTTATAAAAAATAATAAGTATTATTGTTGTAGGAATTAGGTAATAGGACATTGAAATAAAAAATAAAATACTGTTTAAAAAATTATTTTTTATTTATATAATATATTTGACATACAATTTTTATTTTTGTACATTTCAACATATATTTTTAAAACATTCTCAACAAACTCTTACATACTTATAATCTATGTTTATAGTTAATTAACATAGGTATGTTAATCTATAACGTGATGTTAAATCTTTATTAAAAATACAATAATATCTAAATAAAATTGGATCTATATTTAATGCCTGATAAATTGTTTTATTTAAATATTTGTTTATTATTAAATCATATTGTTCTTTATGCAGTTTATAATTTTTAAACCATATATAAATAAATTGTATTCGTAAAATTTTATTTTTATTATTTAAATGTTTAAATAAAAATTTTGAATATGTAATATTTCTTATTAAAATATTATATATATCTTCTAAACTTAAAAAATCTAAATAATACAAAGATAAATCTAGTTTTGAACATATATTATTATGTAAACATTGTTTTTTAAAATTATTTGGAATTTTCAACTATTCCTTAAGAAATATTTGACCAGACTTTGTTTTTTCACATATGCAAATATTAAAGTTTCAAAATTAGTGTTTAATGTACTCAGTATTACTAAGTCATTGGTGTTTAAATATTTAAAAATTATATCTAAAGCAATTATATCTAAGGTAAGTATTTTATATTCCATTTAAAAAAACACTAATATTTCACCTTAAATATGGAAGTCTGAATGGCCTTGAGCGGTAATGTCACGATAATGGAAGTCAGGATAACCTTGGAACACTGATTTAATCCTCAATTATTTCAGCTTCACGTAATTCTTCAATAATTGCTAAAAAAATCGTTATCAGTACCGTTGTGACAATTAGTATGATATTTGTTCCAAATTTCGTTTTTCTTACTGTAACTTCTAGTTATTTCTCATTTTCTGTAGTTCTCTTAGTATATACATATTACGAATCATATTATATAAATCCATTGTTACTGAACACTATACAATTTTTCTGTGAATTATCGAAAACGTAAACAGTGAACAGCATCATCAATAATTCAGCTCTTATATATGTATTCTTATCATAAAAATTTCTATACTTCTTCTTATTTTTCTTCTCATTAAAGCACATCCGGTTTCATATCACATTGTGGTTTTAAAAATTGTTAGCTCATTAGCATACTTCCTGTTTCATATCACATTGTGGTTTTAAAAATTACTCACTCATTAACATACTTCCTGTTTCATATCACATTGTGGTTTTTAGCTTATTAACTAACATGTTATTTCAAATAACATATATGGAAGTCTAAATGACCTCGAAATAGACGTTTACATAACCTCAAAGTCTAAATGTTTTTTAAACGTGGATGTCTGAATGACCGTGAGTCATGACGTCAAGGTGTTTATGAGAAATATCCTTGCAATAAAAGTCTACATATACGTAACCTCAAAGTCTAAATGTTTTTTCTACGTGGAAATCTGAATAAAAAGACAGAATTTATAGTATAATAATGGATGCTGTGAAAATAGAAAAAGAATTTCTTACCGATGCTTTGCCTGTTCGTCTATTAGGAATGAATTGTGATTTAATGTCTCAATATATTGAATTTGTTGCTGATAGACTATTTTCAGAATTAGAATTGGAAAAAATTTATAAAACAAAGAATCCATTTAATTTTATGGAATCAATTTCGTTAGAGGGAAAAACTAATTTTTTGAAAAAAAGTTAGTAAATATCAAAAATATGGTGTAATGAAAAGTAGTAAAAACGATGATGTTTTTACAACAAATGCTGATTTTTAATATGGAGTGTAAGTGGATTGTTTAAAAAACATATATTAATATATAAAATTTTATTGTATTATAAAAATAAAAAATAAAATGTTTTTTACAAATTTCAATTACTCCGTAGTGGTTGTGACCGGGCTTGTCAGGTTTCCCACTAATTTTAGCGTTGGGCCTTAAGGTCAGCCCACCGTTTACGCTCGGATGCGTAGAACTTTTGCTTTTCTTTTTTCGACATTTTGTAGCCCGACACCGGTATGAGAACTAGGTGCTTTTCCGGGGTTGGTATGTAACCAACTTCTTCTACGTTGTCCCAGTTTTCTGAACTGGCTACATCATAAGGCTGAACGGGTGGTCCTGTCGTTGTGGGTGGTTTTTGTAGTTGTAGGACTGATTGCTCCACTGTTTTGGTTGGAAAAGACGTTTTCTGGGCCACCTCTTCAGTGGAGATGCCAATGTTCTTCTTTGGTGGTGCCATGGTCGGAAACAAAATGTGGAGATGCCGACGTTCTTCTTTGGTAGTGCCATGGTCGGAAACAAAATTGTTGGAAACAAAACATTTACTTATTAGTTTCATCGGAAACCTGACTTTTGGGCTATGGTTGCCCTGCCGACAAAAGGAAAAGGATCAGGGCTGGAAGGGTTTGTGAATATTAAAAATATAGTGTAATAGAAAGTAGTTTATTAATTGTAATTATAAAAATAATAATAAAATGTTTTTCACAAATTTATTATTCTTCGTTTAATTTCAATTACCCCATTTCTATATACATAGGTAAATTCTTGGACGTCATCATCGTCCACCTCGATGATTTCGTCTTTGATGATTTCGTTTACGTAGGTAAATTCTTGGACGTCATCATCGTCCACCTCGATGATTTCATCTGTGGCAACTTGTTGGTCGTCTTCGATGATTTCGTTTACATCAGTACTGTAATAAATTAAAAACAAAAAACATGAGTACAAAAATAAATCTTATTACTTAAATTTACTTACGAAGTATCTTCTGCTTCTAATAGTTGTTGTTCAACTTCAACACTGCCTTCTTGACCGAATATATATTTATCAATTAGGGTAATATCCTCCATTGGAGGATCTAATGCAGTTACATCCTCCAAATATATTGGAGGATATAATGCATTTACATCCTCTAAAGATATTGGAGGATATATTGCATTGTAAATCGCATTAATTTTTGTTTCAATGTTCTCCAATTTTTTAAAAAATGTATCCATTTTGAAACTATTAAACAATATTATAAAAACAAATTTTATTTTAAAAATAATTTACAATATAACACACACACACACACACACACACACACATTAAACTATTTGTAGAAATTGATTATTTTACATAAATATTTGAAATATATTATTGAATTTTGAAACTATTTACAAAAATTTATATTATTTTTACATAAATATTGTAAACATAAATGTTTTAAAGAATTTGGATTAAAAGTTTTTTGGGGTATAAAATGTGAAAGTTCGATATAATCCGCCATTTTTACTTGACTTGCATCAGTACTTATTCGGTCATATGTGTAATCAATTTGGAAACATGAGCCTAATTTATTATAATAAATAGCTGACTTTGTAATATTATATTTTTTACTGCTTAAAATTTTAACAACAAATATTTCTTCTGTAGCAAATTCAGTATCCGTTATTGTTATATTTAGTCGCATTTCTAAGTTATTATCTAAACCAAGTGTTATTCTGTGCACTGTATACTTTTCTTTGTAAACAGTAGATATTATATTAGAATCATTTATAATATTAATCTCAGTTAATTTGTTTACTATTTGTTTTATATATTTCATAGTATTTATGCAAAGACCAGGTGCTTGTACATATATATCAAGACTATTCACAGTAATGGTAAGTTTATTCAACAAATATATTACAAAAGGTCCCGCAATAAAAGCATAAAAATCATTATCTACAAATATGTTTAATATAATGGAAACAATTCGAAATAATTTTATTTTAATGTTTGATGTGGTATGATCTAATTTAAATTTTTTAGAAATAAATTTAGTATTATAAAAATTTAATTGTAGAATATCCATATTGCTTAAAACAAAATAAAGCAATCAGTTAAAAAATAAAATAATATTGTATAAGTGTACTTACAGTTTTTTGTTTGGAGAAGTGACTGTGGTACTGGACTGTTGCTACACACAACTATAATATTCAATGTAATTTTTTCACTATATACAGGCTGAGTCATCGAAATGCCCGTGGTCGATATCTCCCTTGTAGTTAAAAATACAGCATAAATTTATTAACAGAATTTTTCGTCTACTCAAGGAGCATAACTTAAAATTATTTTCACATATACAGGGTGTTGCATAACGACTTGGCAATAATTGTTCGCCTTTTTTTAAATGAAACACCCTATATATTTTTATATATTTTGAATTGTATTTTATTTACCTATACGAACATATAAATTTCATTTCAGTTTTTCGCGGCGTTGCCAAGTTATTCAATTTTTTCTCTAAAAAAAGCCGAATACACGTATTGTTTTATAAAGGCGTACTGAAGTTATTTTAATAGTAAAAATTATGAATTTTTTTTTCTGTACAACTGTAACTATACTCTTTGTTCTGACATAACTTTTTTTTAATGTTATTATACAGGGTGTTCAATACAGAGAATCAAAATTACTCAATTTCAAATGGCTATAACTCGTCATTTTCAAATGGAACACCCTATATTTTATTATTCTGTTGTGTGTATTTTTGCATCTTCTTATGTTATAAAAGGTGTCCTATGCCTAAAATCATTAATTTAATTAATTTCGAAATTAATGTTTTTAGGCATAGGACACCTTTTATAACATAAGAATATGCAAAAATACACACAACAGAATAATAAAATATAGGGTGTTCCATTTGAAAATGACGAGTTATAGCCATTTGAAATTGAGTAAATTTGATTCTCTTTACTAAACACCCTGTATAATAACATTAAAAAAAAGTTATGTCAGAACAAAGAGTATAGTTACAGTTGTACAGAAAAAAAATTCATAACTTTTACTATTAAAATAACTTCAGTAAGCCTTTATAAAACAATACGTGTATTCGACTTTTTTTAGAGAAAAAATTGAATAACTTGGCAACGCTGCGGAAAACTAAAATAAAATTTATATATTCGTATAGGTAAGTAAAATACAATTCAAAATATATAAAAATATATAGGGTGTTTCATTTAAAAAACGACGAACAATTATTGCCAAGTCGTTATGCAACACCCTGTATATGTGAAAATAATTTTAAGTTATGCTCCTTGAGTAGACGAAAAATTCTGTTAAAAAAATTATGCTGTATTTTTAACGACAAGGGAGATATCGACGACGGGCATTTCGATGACTCACCCTGTATATAATATCATATCATTTTGCGGTTTTGTCAAAAACCGCTAATTAAAATTTTGTTTCACTGTTTTGATAAAACTTTGATATCAAATCATTTGCGGTTCTGTTAAAAACCGCTAATTAAAATTTTGTTTCACTGTTTTGATAAAACTTTGATATCAAATCATTTGCGGTTTTGACAAAAACCACTAATTAAATTTTTGTTCCACTGTTTTGATAATAATTTAATATCATATCATTTGCGGTTCTGATAAAAACCACTAATTAAAATTTGTTTTTCACTATTTTGATAATAATTTTATTATCAGCTAAACGTACTGCAAAAATATTAGGTTTACATAAACAGGAAATGGAAAGGAAAAATAATAGTTTAAATTTTTATTGTTTATTTTCATATAAATAAATTACATAAGTATTACATATTATAATAATGTGATATTTTTAACAATAATTGTTTCAATTGTTTAAATACACTTACATTAGAACACTCAATATTAAATAAAGATAAATCAAATATTCCTGCTTTAACAAGTTTATTTGTAAATTCATTATATGCATAATACGTACCATTTTTAAAGAAATAAATTAAACCATCTATATAACGAAATGCACTATCAATATTTGTTGGTATTTCAGGAAACTTTTTGTAAACATATGAATTTTCTTTAACAGATAATGTGCATTCATCAATTTCTGAACAATAAGCTTCATTATAAAATATATATGTACGTCCTTGATATGTATTTACAATGCTTGTAATATTGTTAATATGTTGTAAATTTACAATAATGTTTTCTAGTTGAAACGATGGAAATTTAATGTTGTATATTTTCTTATTTGCAATGACAATAATATTACCATTCGGCCTTTGATACACAGCAGATATTTCACTGAAACTGTTTAAAAATGGAATCCAGTTTGTTAGAGGAGATGCTTTGTAATTAAAATTTTTATCATTGATTAAATTTTTTTGCCACATCCATTTTTTATGAATTATATATAAGTTATCATTTAGTATGATAAATGTTTTTAATTTATTATTTATATCACATATATTTGGAGGTTCGTTTTTCGTATATTGCTGTGTTGTTATTATTGTTTTCGGTGTTGTTGTTTTCAGTGTTGTTTTTGGTGTTGTTGTTGATTTTTGTCGAATACCATATAAGTTTTGAATTGCATTTATGTCATCATTGTGTAAATAAGGTTCGGAATATTGATATATTTTTGAAAAATAATACGGATACATAATTGATTGTGAATGAAATGAGTGATGTATACCAAGAGCATGTCCAATTTCATGTACAGCAACTTCAAAAAAGTTTGTATGATCCTCGGATAAAGGTTCTTTAAGATCATAATCCCAATTTTCATCAGAATCAAAATGGATTTCTACAGGTCTTTGATCAGCATATGGTAAATAAGCATGTGCTAAAATACCTTTATAACCATCAAAATAATCAGTACAATATGTAAATGATTTTGATAAAAAGTGTTTTTTACTACCAAACGATAAAAGTATATTTGGATTAGAGCTGTTTTGAATAAATTCTATATTTGCTTCTTTTCCCCATAAGTTAAATGCCTTTTGAATTAAACTGATAATATTATTATTGTATATTCTATATGTATACCATTTAATAGTTTTATTCATCCACTTATAATTTCCCAGTACATAATTTAAATTATCTGAGACACCGCATCTTCGTGATTTCATTAAGTTTTGTGTTTGCAAATTAATAGTTCCATCCACAGTTAAATTATGTTTTTGTTGAAATAATATTAAGGCTTCTACAAAATTCGTATCTGTCTCATTTACTGTTTCTAAATTTAATTTGGTTGTATAGTTCAAATAACCATAGGTATGTAAATGAGTTAAAGCATCTATTAATTCAGAAGCTTTAGATATGTATACTAAAAATAGTATGAAATAATAATATTACTTGTGCATACATCTTTCATCAATTGATGTACAATAGTAACTGAATAATTTTAAAGAATTCTCAAACATTTTATAATATATTAACAAGCCCGTTAACAGGTGTGTACTCAACGATTCGATCGTGTAAAATTAGACAATATGCTGTAGTCTTGGCGGGAAAATTTTCAGATGCTTCAAAATGTAATTCAATATCTATTGATCAGATATAAGTTTTTCTTCTTGTTTCGAACAATCAATTACAATAAGTGGTGCCGTACTTTTAAATTGAGCGCAACTCAATAATGGACTGTTAGAAGTACCGTAATAAGATTTTTGAAATTGTGCATACATTTCATAGAGTACAGCATATTGATTCTTTCCAAAATCAATACTTAATCGTTCATAGGGATAACATACAGAATTTAGTGTAACTTTAACATTTTTTATATTACAATGTGAAAATTTACTAGAGTCAGTTTTGGTTTTATTTTTAATATCTGTTTGAAATCCTATAATAATATATCTTGGTGTTTCCAAAAACTTTGTTGTTTTTAATTGCCAAATATTATTCGTTGTAACCGGTAATTCAGGATACTCATACAAATCCCAACATCTAAACGGAACTGATAATATTTGATCACTATTGATTATTTGTAATAATTTTAATTTTTCCTTTAAATTTGGCATAATATGTTTGATACGCCATTGAATTTTATATATTTGAATTTTTAATTCATTGTCACTAATATAAACATTATTATCATTTCTAGCACGTATGAGAATAAGTTCTTGTTTAACACCTGCAATAATTTGTTTAAAATCTTCTGTAAATCCAAGTAGTAAATTTAATGGTATTGACACTACAAATTCCCCAGTACTATTTATTATATTGTCATTATTCCAACCTGCAGTTTCATAAATTGATTTTTCTGTAGATCTTATAGAAACATAACCTTTCATTATACTTGATATACCTACATTTTTAACTCTATCTATTTCTTCATTTGACAGTTTATAACGAATTTCATCAAACAAAAATGCGAAACCATTATTTGATAATTTTTTTGTTGCATCAAGGTCTTTACCATCAGAATCTAAAAATTTACCCTCAATAATAATATAACTGTCATATGGTGTTGTGAAAATATCTTTATTTTGAAATGGTATACTTATTTCATCGTTATTTTCATACTTTGTAGAGGCGTAGGGATTATATGTGTGCCACTCTTCTCGACTAATATCAGTATTCATTGACACATTATGTACAATATTTAAAACACTCATTTTTTTCTACTTATAGGTTTTAAACCTAGAGATAAAAGAAACTCAATATTTTGAGGTGTTATCACTCTTGCGATTGAACGTTGATTAATTTTATTTATGTTTTGATTTGTGTTTATATGCGCAACTGATGGTGTATGAAAATCAATACCCATTTTATATTTTCTTTTTTATGTGAAGTCTAACTGTAATACTTTCGTCTCTAAAATTTACTAAATCACCGTCTTGATCAACAATACGTAATGTTATGTTGTTTATCGTTTGAACGTTCATTGGTAAGTAAATAACATTTTGTGGTGTTTCTATTATTTTATACCCAGGTGGTACTGATGGATAAAATTCATGAAGAGTATGAATTAGATTATTATTTTTGTATGCACCCGTTGTAATATTACACTCAATTAATATTGAATTTACTTTTATAATGTTTACTGGAAAATCAGATTCATGAATTTTGTGGGTGTCTAATATACGACTAGAAAATCCTAATAATTTACCAATACTATCACTATGAGTAAAATCTATTTTACATGTACTAGCAATTTCACATTTTAATGTATTAGTATTAGCGTTCAAAGTTATAAAGTTTTTTACGGTATCATCATCATCACTTTTCTTATCAGTATTAATAATTTCATGGAAATGATATGTTTTACTTGCCTTAGGATCATTTAGTTTAAAACGTAAATAATTATTAATATCTTCTATTTCATATGATCCTACTGGTAAACTTATAACATTGTTATCATAATAAAATTTATTATTGTATTCATCTATATTTGGTATTGAATTATATGTATGAAAATTAATTAATCCAATTACATACTCACCATCATTTAGTTCTATTGGTGGGAAGAAGTCACAACTTAGTTCATTAGATTTCCCCGTAATTGTTACTGTTAGTGACATTTTAATAACACTAATATGGAATAACTTATTGCACAACTATTTATATAAAAAATTTAAACATAAATGTCCACATTTAACAGAATTAAAATTTTGATCCTGTTTATAATTATATTTAATGTTAACATTTTTACCAAAATAATTTACTAGCTCAAGTGGAGGTGGTAATTTACCAAAACTATCATAATAAACGATTGAATTATCATATTTTTTATAAGCAACCCAATGTGTTCCAGGACCCTCACTATTATCCAGGTTAACTATAGCACATTCATTTTTAAAAGGTTTTTTCGGTAAATCGTTTCGCATAAAGACACCTCTAAAACATGGAATATCTTTTGTATTTTTTATTAAATCAAAATTAGTTAATGCCCGATTTGGTAAATTTTCTATTGGTGTTTTTTTTTCTTCTCTTTCCTGTTCCTCTTTTATATGGACGTATATATAATCCTTTTCCTTTGTTTAACGCTTTTTTAACAGCATAAGATGCAGCTCCACTAGCAGCTCCAGCTAACAAAGCTTTACCTATAAGCGGTAATAATAATGGTAAAAATGGTAAAACTCCTCCAGTTTTACGTGACTTACGTTTTTTTTTTATTTGTCTACGTTTACCCATTCCAAATTTTGTTTTTACTTTCAAAGCACTCGTAACTATTCCAGCTGAAATTTTTTCACTTTTCGATGCGTCTTTTGCTAAAACTCTTGATCAAGCCTTTTCTTGTAATATTTTATCAGCTATATGTCTATCACTTAAATGATTACTTTTTGAGTATGCTATGTCGTGTTCTTTACAAGCAGCATCTAAAGGATTTATTCCGGAATCTCCGCGAGCTAAACGTTTTTTTAATTTTGTACCTGGACCACAATATTGATAACCTGGAATATGAAGTTCAAATGGAAGAGAATTTATAGCTGAATTTAGAAAACCTGTCCCCGTTTGATGTTGAATCATTGATAGTCAACACCTGTTTGAAATATATAATAGGTAACATGGTCTATTTATATCATTTCTAGAAAATATGTGATAGAATGCGTTTCCTTCGTCAAAATCAAAGTTTAGTAGTGGAAAATTTTGATATTAATAAAGAAACAACAGAGAGAAAACATAGTAATTTATTACCAAACACAATTAGATGTATTATCTGTGGCCCCTCAAACTGTGGTAAAACTAATGTTGTATTAAGCTTACTAACACACTCAAACGGATTAAAATTTGAAAATATTTATTTATATTCCAAGTCTTTAAATCAGCCCAAGTATACATTTCTTAAAGAATGTATATCTCGTGTAAAAGGTATGGGTTTTTTCTCTTACACTGATAACACTAATATTATGAAACCGCAAAATGCAAAAAAAATTCCATATTTATTTTTGATGATGTTGCTTGTGATAAACAGGATTGCATTCGGGAATATTTTAGTATGGGGCGTCATAATTGTGTTGATTGTTTCTATTTATGTCAAACGTATGCTCGTATTCCTAAACATTTAATTAGAGATAATGTAAATTTAATTGTGATTTTTAAACAGGATGAAATGAATTTGCGACATATTTACAGTGATCATGTAAATACGGATATGGATTTTATAAAATTTAAAGAATTTTGTTCAAATTGTTGGAAACAAAAATATGGGTTTGCTGTAATTGATAAAGATAGTGACATACATGATGGAAGATATAGAGAAGGATTTCACAATTTTTTAAAATAATATTACACACACACGTATAAATACTTGTTTAGATTTAGAAAACGAATAGTTATAGTATACACGTACACACACACACTCCCATATTAATATGAATAAGATAACAAAGTTATCAGATGTATGTGTAAATAATGAAATAAATAAGGTGAAATTACTGAAAAAAATTAACAAACATTTAGAAAATATAGCAAATATTAAAGGGAAAATTTTGTTATATGAAAATTTACGTAATATTACTACTAGTATTAAATCTTTGGAAATTAAAAATCATTCTGATGCATGAGAACCGGCAGATGACAGCATGGCAGCATGTGGACGAGGAATGATACTTAATGTGTACTTAATCTTAATGTTGAATGTCTTGTAATTAAGTTTAAGTTCAAATAAAATATTGTTAATGGTAATTTTGTTTTATTACCTTTAATGCTCATTTGTTCAATATATAAGTATATGTACTATATATAATTAAATAGTACGTTGACAGACAGACAGACAGACAGACAGACAGACAGACAGACAAACAGACAGACAGACAGACAGACAGATATGCAAACATGAATGTAAAAAATAAAGAAACACTTCAACGAATAATAAGTGTAAGTAAATCTATCCGTGATAAATATAAAAATCTTAAACGTGGTCAAGCTAAACAAAATATCAACTTGAGGAAACATTTAAACCGATTACACAACCTTTAAAAGAATTAGTTAAATCAGAATTGGTGGATGATGAAAATATCAAGCAGGAAAATGAAACAAATCAACAATTTTCAACACCATTTACTCCTAAGTCTAAAAGAAGGAAACGTAAAAAAGCTAAAATTAGTCTTGAACCAGAAACACCATTTGCTACACCAAGAACAAGATTTTTAAATGATGAAACTGTATTCGAATTAGAAGGAAACGATGAAGCTTCATCACCAACTTCAATTGTACGTCAATCTTTGGAATCAGCAAGCGATGAAAAACATAAATTAGTTAATATATTTGGTGATATTGCCGTTAAGTATTTTACATTTTATGTTAGTGATGATGATAGAGAAAAAGATTATATTTATGGAATTCATAAAAATAATGATGGGGACTGGGTAATTGGAAATACAACAGTTAATATTGATAAAAATGATATACTAGTAAACAATAAATGGTATGTAGGTACAACAGGTTTATACGAACTCTTATTTAAAAAAAATCCTGATTCAAAAATATATACTGAAAATGATAAAAAAAATTATATTGATATTGTTCTTAAAACAAACGCGCATAAACGAGGATACAGTGCAAACGGACAAATAAATGGATCTTCAAATATAAAATATCAAACTATTATAAAACCAGCAATAACAAATGCTAGTGAATATAGGAAAAAAACTAGAAGTCAATCCACTAAAGGATTTGGTATTATTCCTAAATATATGAGCCTTACAAACAAAAATACTGATTTAGTTTAATGGGATGATCCCAATGAACTTGTTGACAGATTAAAATTATTAATCGCTTCTAAAGACGCTGGTCATACTGGTCATGATAATGAAATTTTATCAATAATAGAAGAATTACGTGAAGCTAATATAATTGAATAAATCCAAATTTGACAAAAATATTTGTTGAAAATTATTAAAAATAATTAATCATGAGTAAATTACAAGTTGTAAACGAGTTACATAGACCTGCACGTAAAAACTTTCCACGCAGAAGAGTTATAACTAAAGGATTTGATGATTTATGGCAATGTGATCTTGTTGAAATGATTCCTTACACAAAACAAAATAAGGGATAAAAATATTTATTAACAGTGATAGATGTGTTTTCTAAATATGCATGGGTAAAACCAGTTAAAACCAAATCTGCTGAAGATGTTTCAATTGCATTTAAAAATATACTTAACAAAGGTCGTGTTCCGAAAAATTTACAATCTGATAACGGAAAAGAATTTTATAATGCTAAATTCAAACAATTAACTGAAAAATATAATATAAATCATTATTAAACATATAGCAATCTTAAAGCTTCAGTTTGTGAGCGATTTAATAGAACATTAAAAACCAATATGTGGCGTGAATTTAATTATCAAGGATCACATAACTGGTTAAACATTTTAAATAAACTTGTTAAAGAATATAATAACAGACAACATAGAACTATTCGTATGAAACCTATAAATGTTAGGAAAAAAAATGAAAAAGAAATACTAAAAAAAATTTATAATAATATTAAAATAAGTGGCAAATCAAAATTTAATGTTGGGGATCATGTTAGAATCAGTAAACATAAACATATTTTTCAAAAGGATTATGAATAACCCAATTGGACAACTGAAATTTTTATAATTCATAAAATAAAACATACAAATCCAGTAACATATGAAATTAAAGATTTACAAGATAATATTATTAAAGGCGGTTTCTATGAACAAGAATTGCAAAAAACCAAATATCCCGATGTATACTTAGTTGACAAAGTATTACACACAAAGGATTCAAAAGTTTTTGTAAAATGGTTGGGATTTGATGATACACACAATTCATGGATAAATAAATCAAATTTAATTACTAAATAAATTTCACAAAACCACAATGTGTAACCACAATGCGATATTACACCGGATATATGTTAATGAGCTAACAATTTATAAAACCACAATGTGATAAGAAACAGGATGCATGCTAATGAGCTAACAATTTATAAAACCACAATCTGATAAGAAACAGGATGCATGCTAATGAGCTAACAATTTTTAAAACCACAATTTGATATGAAACCGGACGTGCTCTAATGAGAAGAAAAATAAAAAGAAGTATGGAAATTTTTAAAGATAAGACTTTTATATAAATACAGTTTCAGAAATAAGATATTTATTATTCAGTCATCAAAATCAACAACAACAACAATATATACTAGTACAGTACTACGACTCCAACACACACTGCAAGTATTGTAAGTATTATTATTATTATTATTATTAAAGAAATTGTTGAAGAATGGAAAAATTAAACGAACTTGGACAAGCTAAATCAAACTACAAACCCATCATAAAAATTGTTGATTTAGAAGTGAATACAGAATATTTAATACAAAATGCTAAAATTATACTTTCCAAATTTGGAAAAAAATCAATACTACTTGATATGATTGATTTTATCACGTTTCTACCTTCACGATTTGATGTTTTAGACGAAGAAGACGTTAAATCTCTCCTGATAAATTCCTACTTAACCGTTGAGAAGAAAGAAGATTCCAGTGAAATTAATTTAAAATTCACTAAAAATAATGCAGATAATTAAAGTAAAAATTAATGATGATAATGAACCCGATGTAGTTGTTAATTTAAATTATATGGATAATGTGTTAATTAACGGGGGTATTACATCAAGTTGTTGTTCTGTTTGGCCACCAAAACTATCATTTAGTATAAGTAAATATAGCGAAGTATTTAAGTTTGTTGAAGATGAAGATTTTAAAAAACCTTATCGCACTCATAGTTTTATGGGTAGAGTTTTTGATAATTATGATGTTAATTTTAAATACGAATGGATTATGGTTTTCAAAGTTAATAAAAATGTCACAGTAGAGAAGTTATTTAGCCTGCTAAAAACGTATTATTTGTGGAATCCCAAAAAGAATGAAATTTATTTTAAAAAAACAGATTTAAAATTATTTAATGAGAGATTTTATTTTGGAGATAATGAGTCAGTAAAGATAGAAGAAATTAATGTTAATGATATACTAGTCCAGTAACCTAGTACATCGTAAGTTGCATCAAGTGGTGGTAGTAGGTTTCTATTTTTTTCTAGTATAGGATGTGACTGAGATGCAAAATCCAAGTTTTCGACCTCGGCAATCCTCCGGAACACTTTTGAATATCTCAAAAACTGCTAAATTTTTGCACTTTTTTCGGATTCTTACCATTTTGACTATGAAGGAGCACGATTTCGACAAAAACCATTCTTTACATTTGTAAACTAGATTAAATTGTCTACAATCTAAAACCAGAATGGGCTCGGTAGCCCTAATAGTTTCCGAGATACAGCTTTTCAAAGTTTGGCAAAATATACAGATTTAAAACACCAACCGTTTCTCTTCTACAAAAATTTTACTATATTCTCTCGCGGAAGAACTTTAAATTTAAGCTCAAGGAAGACCATTGAAAATTTTTGACAGAATGTAACTTATAGAAAAAAGTACGAGGAATTCAGTGCTGCAAACCGGAAGTCAATATCATTATTTGTTCAGATATTATAGTTAATTAAACACAATAAACAAAAGAATAAACAAACTTTTTACTATATTCTCTCGGGGAAAAACTTTAAATTTCAGCTCAACCAAGACCACTGAAATTTTTTGACAGAATGTATCTTAAAGAAAAAAGTACGAGGAATTCAGTGCTGCAAACCGGAAGTCAATATCATTATTCGTTCAGATATTATAGTTAATTAAACACAATATACGAAAGAATAAACAAAATTTTTACTATATTCTCTCGGGGAAAAACTAACTATAATATCTGAACGAATAATGATATTGACTTCCGGTTTGAAGCACTGAATTCCTCGTACTTTTTTCTATAAGATACATTCTGTCAAAAATTTTCAGTGGTCTTCCTTGAGCTGAAATTTAAAGTTTTTCCGCGAGAGAATTTAGTAAAATTTATGTTTACTCTTTTGTTCATTGTTTTTAATCAACTATATTATCTGAACGAATAATGATAGAAATTTCCGGTTTGCAGGATTGAATTCCTCGGACTTTTTTCTATAAGATACATTGTGCCAAAAAATTTCAGTGGTCTTGGTTGAGCTGAAATTTAAAGTTTTTCTCCGAGAGAATATAGTAAAAATTTTGTTTATTCTTTTGTTTATTGTGTTTAATTAACTATAATATCTGAACGAATAATGATATTGACTTCCGGTTTGCAGCACTGTATTCCTCGTACTTTTTTCTATAAGATACATTCTGTCAAAAATTTTCAATGGTCTTTCTTGAGCTGAAATTTAAAGTTCTTCCGCGAGAGAATATAGTAAAATTTTTGTAGAGAGAAACGGTTGGTGTTTCAAATCTGTATATTTTGCCAAAATTTGAAAAGCTGTATCTCGGAAACTATTAGGACTACCGAGCCCATTCTGGTCTTAGATTGTAGACAATTTAATCTAGTTTAAAAATGTATAGAATGGTTTTTGTCGAAATCGTGCTCCTTCATAGTCAAAATGGTAAGAAACCGAAAAAAGTGCAAAAATTTAGCAGTTTTTGAGATATTCAAAAGTGTTCCGGAGGGTTGCCGAGGTCGAAAACTTGGATTTTGTATCTCAGTCACATCCTATACAAGAAAAAAAATATAAACCTACTACCACCACTTGATGCAACTTAGGCCCATTATAACCATGACAAGGTTACTGAACTATACGTGTACTATTTGGTTATAAAACTGAAGAAGAGTAATTTTGGAAAATGGCTTTTAATTGTTCTTTAATATAGCTTCTACTGATAGTGTTGACACGTCAGTAGATAACGCTAATGATGATAATAACGATAAAATGTCAAAATTAAGTTATAAAGTAATTAGTGAGAACATAAGAAATGCATTATTAACTATGAAAACTAATATTGAATTATTAATTGAAAATAAAAAAAGTAGTAATATGAATAATATAACTTTATGGCGTAAACATGTAAATAAAATCTTGATAATTACATATAAATATGTATGTTTTATATTAAATGCAATTATCTTTATAGTCAATTGTTTTTGTATTTCTGAAAATAATTAATTTGGAGGGGGGGATTGAGATAAGAACTTTATATATAAAGCAAAATTTTAATTTTATTCAGTTATAAACTTTTAAACACATTTAAGAGGAACATTGTTTCTATAAAATGAGTAAACAAGAAAAAAATATTAATGAAACACATACAAAAATACTTAAACGAGAGATAAATAATAAAAATTTGTTTACTTTTGGTGATATAGAAACAATTTCAAAACAAAACACATCGTTTTGGGGTAGAAAATATTTTATTCTACATACATTTCATGATTTTATAAAAGACTTAAATTTAAGTACTTATAAATATTATAAAGTATATGATTTAAATAAATCAAATTGTTTTAATGATAAGATAGTTATAAGAATAAATTATTATAAATTATCATGTCGTATTGTTCTACATTATGATGGAAAACGATTACGAGATGATGATGAAATCAAATATTATAATGAATTGTGTAACTTAGGTTTACTCTATATTAGAATATGTATAATTTTTGGTAAATATCAATTACAACTGCTTGAAAAAAAATATTTTAAAGCATAATGTGAAAAATGTAATTTAAAAAATGTAATAAATTAAAATGAATTATTAATTATGTGTCATTTCATGTTTGTATTACACCTTATGATGTTTGTTTACATACACAGTGTTTTAATTAGTCATATGTCAGCTGATGAAATATTTGATAATTTAGAAGTGAATGTGGTTGATAGAAGTATTAAAATTATAATTCAAAATAAAGAGGTATATGAAATATATAGAAGAGAAAATAATTCTGATTATTATGTGATAAAAATCGAAGATAAAGATGAAAGTGAAGTGACTAGTTTTGTGGTACAAAATAATCAAGTGTATTATGAAGATTGGAAAACACTTATACCTAGTTCATATGAATATAAAGATGGAGGACGAAATGTAGATTATTAATTTTTCATATAAATAAATGGTACAACAAAGAAATAAATCATTATAAAAATGAGTGTTAATAAGTTTGGACATTATGAAGCGCATAGTAGTTCTACTACTGCTGCTGCTGCTTCTGCTGCCATAAATACAAGTCATTTATTATCTACTATAGGGATTAAACTTACTAAAAATAACGATTTAGATTTTGAATATAAACAATTGAAAAATATTAAAGAACCAAATGATAATGCGGATGCTTGCACAAAACAGTATGTTGAGAAATTATGTACTAATTTAAAGAATATAGTGGCGACGCATGCCAAAAATATAGCTACTTTCAAAAACTTTAAAATTGAAATGCAGCGTAAATAGATATAAATATTGAGTGTGTTAAAATAAAACAGTTGGAAAAAAGTATAAATATTACAGCGGATCAATTTACAAAAAACTTAAAATATGGAATCGATAGTATAAAATATCAAACCGATAAACAATTTGAAGAGAATAATGAAATTTTAAAAGATAGTGTAATTGTACCAATTATTAAGGACTAATTGAAAATAGTTCAAGATGACATAAGTAGATTACAAGAATTTAATAAAAATTTAACTCAACAAATTGTTGATCAAAAATTTGAACAGAATAATCAGAATTTAAAAGATAATGTAATTGTACCATTGATTAAGACCCAATTGAAAATAGTTCAAGAGGAAATAATAAAAGCAACTATTAAAGACATGATTTCTTATCGAGGACAAATAAATATTATACTTACTGATCAGTTGATGAAAAAAATAAGTGATTTGAAAACCGAGTTGTTAGAAGATATAAATGAATTAAAATTGAAATTAGATTATAATACTACGCAAAATAAAAATTCACTAGAATTAATAAATCAAAAATTGAATATTGCCCAAAATATTTTCGTTGTTTATTTAGTGTTACAATTAAATGCTGACACGTATGACATATTAAATTCTAAAAACAAAAATGAATATGCTATTCCATGTAATGGTTATATAATTGAAACAAAATATTATGCTGATAATGATAACGAAAAATTTAAGGGCATTTTAAATCTTGAAATACTGCTAGTGAAAAACTTAAAAGTTAAAAAGTATGATAAATTGAGTTTTTATCCTCAAATTGTAAATAAATTGACTTCAAAAACTGTATACGTAGAATTAATTATGTCCACTAATTTAGTATATGATGATGTAAAATATGCTTTAAATGGAAAATAATTAGGTTTTATAAATAAAAATAGAATGTAATACACATGTTTTTTATTATAATAAAATGATTATACAATATTATATGTTTTTTATTATTTTTACACCTTACAATACCTTAATAATAATTTTTAACCTAATTTTGGATGATATTTAAATACAATTCCACATCCAACATAATATATACATGATCTATTATAACAAGAAATACTTCCTTCATTATATTTAGAAGGTGGAATGAATGTCCAACAATGGCGTCCCTTACATCCAGGACATTTTTTAGGTAAACCCATACATTCTGGTTTTACACAATATTGACAAATCATATTTAAAAAATAGTATAATGAAATTCAGTTATTAAACTTATCTCAACATTTATATCAATCAAAGAAAAAATACATGTCATCATCTTCAGAACATTGCGAACAATTTGATATACTTGGTGGTGGACCATCAATATGTGTCGCATATGGTAAATTATAATGATCGACACATAGTAATTTTTGCAACACGTTATAATCTAGTTTAACCTTTATCGGTAAATTAAACCAAATTTTTCTCAAATTGTGTCCATCATATAAATCTATTATATTCATAAATTGTTCTTTAGAAATTAATTTACAAATATATAACATTGAAACATACTTTCCAATTATTTCAAGTAATTCGTCTTTATTTTCATCTGTGTATGAATTAATTTTAATTTTATAATTTTCATATAATTCTTGAGAAAATAATTGCAGTCTATATGCATCTTCAATTACACTTAATGCAATTATTTTATATGTCATTTTTTATATTGTTGACAAAATCACTTAACATGTATAAATAAAAGTACAATAGCACATCTGTTATATATGCAAACCCCCACTCCAAAGTAAAAAACACTAATATTCACCTTAAATATGGAAGTCTGAATGGCCTTAAGTGGTAACGTCACGATAATGGAAGTCAGGATAACCTTGGAACACTGATTTAATCCTCAATTATTTCAGCTTCACGTAATTCTTCAATAATTGCCAAAAAATCGTTATCAGTACCGTTGCGACGAGGTAAAAATAAAACACAATGTTCTAATTCAATTAGTATGATATTTGTTCCAAATTTCGTTCTTCTTACTGTAACTTCTAGTTATTTCTCATTTTCTGTAATTGTTACTGAACACTATACAATTTTTCTGTGAATTATCGAAAACGTAAACAATGAACAGCATCGTCAATAATTCAGCTCTTATATATGTATTCTTATCACTACAAAAATTTCCATACTTCTTCTTATTTTTCTTCTCATTAGAGCACGTCCGGTTTCATATCACATTGTGGTTTTAAAAATTGTTAGCTCATTAGCATACTTCCTGTTTCTTATCACATTGTGGTTTTAAAAATTACTCACTCATTAGCATACTTCCTGTTTCATATCACATTGTGGTTTTTAGCTTATTAACTAACATGTTATTTCAAATAACATATATGGAAGTCACAATGACCTCGAAATGGAAGTCACAATGACCTTGAAATATAGGTCAACAAGTGGACAACAGGGGTGACGATGGGGCATGGGGCATGCGGATGAGGCATGCGGATGAGGCATGCGGATGAGGCATGGCGGATGAGGCATGCGGATGAGGCATGCGGATGAGGCATGAGGCATGGAACAACCCTGGAAGTGGGGGTGACCTTGAAATGGAAGTCAAGATGATCTTGAAGTTAGCGACAAGTGGACAACGTCATCAGCGAGTTTCTAGGTCACCTGGGTATATACAGGGTGTCCATGACCTTGAAATGGAAGTCAAGATGACCTTGAAGTTAGCAACGAGTGGGCAACGTCATCAGCGAGTTTCTAGGTCACCTGGGGGAGAGTGACCTTCAAGTGCGCCAGTACACGCCTAGTATACCTTCTGTAATGAATCGGTTGTAAGTGACGAGTTTATTGAAGCAGCTCGAAAAGTACAAGATGCAGTTCATAAACTGGAAAATGTGGCCGAGGAAACTACACCCTCGAGAAGATTCATACATTTATTGCAAGGAATTACTGATGCAATATTGGGTAACGACCGCGACTACAATCACAAGTACAAGCGCTACCCCAACCACCATCACACCTACTATCACAACCACTATAACAACGACTATCACAACGACCATGACAACGACTATGACAACGACTATCACAACCCCAAACGCAACCACTACAATCCCAAGTTGTGGTTGTGGCAGGTGTATCACAACCACAATCACAACTGCCAATATAACAATAATCACAACCACAACCGCAACCACAACCACTATGGGAACCACTATCTCAACCACTATGACAACAACTATCACAACCACTATCACAACCTCAACCACAACCACTACAATCCCAAGTTGTGGTTGTGGTAGGTGAATCACAACCACAATCACAACCGCCACCACTACCACAATCACAACCACAACCACAACCGAAACCACAAACATAAGCACAACCATAATGACTGTAATATTGTGTTTTTAAAATAATAAATTTTCTATTGCATATAATAAACAACGACTTGCTGATAAAAATATCAACAACTTTAGTTTATTCTTTTCTTTCCCTAAATTTCACTTACTGAATTAAGTCTTTCAGTTTCAGGAAGTGTTATTTCATTAATTTTCAGGACACACGCTTAATTTTTAATCGAGATTTAAAGCTGAAAGGGAGATGCTGAATAATGCAGACTGTGTCGCGGTGCGAATGTGCGTACAGAAAGGGGAGAAACACTGTGAAAGGGGGGAAACTGGAAACGTTGCGGTGAAATCTCTAGAAGAAGATTGATTCTTTGTTTATTTTTCACGGGCCGATTTGTTATTTACGCAAAATTTAACATATTTTAAAAACATTACATACGGTATAATTTTCGGAATAGGATAGACACGTACCTTGATCCTGCAAGAAAATAAAATATTATTAGTACCTATTCAAAGTGGGGGCATACGATGAGTTTTACACTTTAGGGGAGTCATACTTGCGTTTTGGGGGTGAGGGTATTACTCGCTATCAACCCCCAAAGCCTCGAAATGTAGCAAATCATACACTCACCTGACTTGCCGGCTCCCGGTCTATTATTAGTTTCATTGTAGAAGATTTGAAAAAAAAAATTAAATATAACTACCGACCAGTGGCAAAGAAATGTTTTCTTGAAATACAATGCAATTTTTTTAAGAATTTAAAAAAAATTCATTTTGTTTCATGGTTGTACGACTTATTATCCGTTTGCGTGATTTTTGTGCATTTTATTTCTTATTCAAATTCATTAAAAATTTTGATTGGCATTTAAGTATAACCTAGGTGTTTAATTGTGTAAAATTGCTTCTTTGTTCTGCAATATAAAATAATTTTTTATTATTAAGGCATAGCGAATAAAATCAAAACTAATACAAAAATTAATTGATATTTGGCTATATAAACTATGCAGGCTTCAATAAAATTTCATCCAAAAAAATATTTCAGTATGGTACTCCTGACTTGTGCCAGACTATGTTTTGTTATTTTGACAATTATTACAATATTCAGTTATGTGGAAAGTCGTCCACAATATTGGTAAGGATAAAGTTGCATTCGTTTTAATAATAAATAATATTTAATCGTATCATAAACTGTTATTACCTTTTAATATGCAACATTTATTTCAAAATTAATAAAATTACTCATTTGGGCATAGATCTCTATTATATCCACTTGTATCATAATCTCAGAGTAAATAACTTTCCTACTAGAGGGAATATGTACATATCGTTGCTATGAAAATTGCGTCCTTGTTAAGATTAATATTTTTCTTCTCCCTAATGGATACAGGCAACATATTAAGTTCATACTATCATGTGTGGATAGGGATGTCATATCCATACAAGGTGTGGATATGAAATTCAATGCCAAATTCCTCAAAAAAATTATTAATGCGTGCAAATTATGTTTTAATCATGACAAATAATTATTAAAAACATTAAATCAATTGTTATTTAATAATTAATTATGTTCAAAATCATGATTTTATTGTAAAAAAAACAAATAAAATTAAGAGTTTTTAAGTTGGCAACAATGGGGGTTTTCAAGCCTACGGCTTTTAAAGAAATACTTATTGGATATCAATTTTCAGCATGTATAAGTTATAGAAAAGTGATAATAATTGTTAATTTTGATAGATTTATTACCTCTTTATCGAAATGAAAATGTAAGTCTTTTGAATCGTTCATTGAAATGCGCCATGTGTGACGTAGCCAACATTGATCTCAAACCAGGAGTTGGTTCGTGTAAGTTCGTTTTTTGTCGTTTGGACGACGGACCACCTGTTGATTTTTCGATTTTTGACACGTTCACCAACGTTCACGGGTTCACGTTGTCGAGTTTGGTTAGGTTCAAACACGATTACTTACAGTTTATTGAAGAATTTTTGTGTTGGTTTTAATCGAAATGAAACGGCATGAAACAGTTTGGTTATGTTTTTCTGTTCAAGTTGACAAGATGTTGACTGTGTAAGGTAAGACCTACGTATCGGTCCTTGTCAGCGCGTTGAACGTATGTTCTACATGTTGGTGACGTCACACTGTTACACGCGGCATCGATTTTCGCGGCTCTTATTTTTTTAAACTTTATGAATTTTTTTCTGGCTTATTAGCAACTTATTAGCGAAAAGAAAAAATACGGGTCTTATATTTTAATGTATAGATTAACATATAAAAAAAACCAAAAAAATCGTTAAAACCCCCATTATTCAAATGTCATATGTTGAAACTACCTAATTGATGTAACCCTAATTTTAAATCATTTTTGGCATCATATTGAGTGCTTTTATTGCAAAAACTATATTTCGTTACTTGATCGTAGAAAAATATGCTGTACAACTCGAGTGGATTGCCTATATCGAACGTGAACGTTTGCAGTCACTCCCCCTACGGGGTCGTAGGCATTAAATCCACTGTTGTTGTTCCATTATACTATTATCTCAACATCAAGAAAAAACATATGCATGCGCATTGCCTTGTTGTCAGCAACAATCAAAAATTTGTTATCCTTGATGTTGTCGTGGAAATTATAGCAATCTCTCTCGATCCTACGTAGGACACTAAAATTTAACTTTTCTCTCTCTAGTAAGTTCTTTACACTGCGATCATCTATATATACTAATTAGCTTAATTCACTATACTTTCATCATGTTAGCAACCAAACTTTTTTTTCTTCTACACGTTTTATTTTTGGATCGATTTTCATCAAACTTTTTTTTATATTATTAACGGTTATTTTCACTAGTGCCTTTTGTATATTTCATTGTTGTAGGGGTCATAGTTTCAGTGAGAAATGAAAAAAACTCCTTAGCAACGGGTATTATACTTTGATCGATTGTTTTTTTCATTTGATATATAGGTAAAGGATGTTTTTGACTATATTTTTAATACATGTTTTGTACCAATATTGTCTATATTAAGAAAGTTATTAAGAAAAAACCGAAAAATGCACGGAACACAGTTGGGAGTATGCCATGGAATTTTTGTGTTTTCTTTTTTATAAAACAAGATTTTTTTGTCAATTCGTGTCAGATTTGATTTGACGTTTCCAATTCGAAATTTTATTTCGATATATTTTTCATAATTGATAAGGTAGGAGTGTTTTGAAAATTTTATTAAATATTTAAAGATGGAACATATGCGTTATGTTTACATATAGGTATGTTAAATTTGAAATATAATTTTTGAAATTATTTTATTTAATTTAACAATGCACTACTGTGAAGTTGCATCATGTTACTATTTATTACTATATTTATGTCATATTTTGACACAAGTTTAATTACAATTAGGTACCTATATATATATTAAATGTGTGGCTAATACTATGTATAATTCAGAGTATTTTACTGACTCATTCATTTGCTTCAATTTTTAAAATTCTAACCAATGACGTACAAAATATATCGGCAAAAAATGTAAAAATTCCCTAGGGATTGTTCAAGTGACAATTTACCCGTCATACATAGCTATGACAATTTTATTGATTTTGTATTGTTTTTAATTAAAATTAAAAGTGTCAAATGAACCTTTTGTGACAACTTCTTACGATGAAAAAAAAAATATATCAAATAGAATACCAAAAAATACAGTTACGTCAAAAACCTTAGTTTGGAACCAATTATTAATGAACTTGTGAAACGAAAGAAACTAAAATAAAATTTTGACACTCAAAGGTTAGTATAAAAATTGAATGTCAAACTAAACAACCGTTTCGGCTCAATAAATTAGTCTTGATTTAAAAACACGAAAACCCACGACTAATAATTATTCTAATCGGTCTGCAGCAGTGTCAAATTTTGCTTACTCCGGCATTAGAAAACATTTAATAATAAAAATATTAGGACACTCCAACGTAAATTTATTAGTTCATATTTTATGTCTGTTTATTTAGAAATGGTCGTAACAAAATATATCTTGTGTCTCATTATTTTGCAGGTAAAATTATTTCTTAAGATTGTTGCTTATAGGTAACATTCCTCGACAAATTCAATGATAAAATCCCTCGCCAGGCTTTGGTAACTTAGATTGCAAGCACTCGGCCATTATTTATAGTACTCAATTAGTCAATAGATGTCGCTATTGACAGTTAGCAGCCATGAATGATAACAAAATTATCTATTTTATCAACTTTACCAACAGTTGGCAGCTATGAAACTAGTTGACATTAGAACATTTGAACAGTTCCATTGTTACCATTATTATGATCCACCACATCTCCTCAAATGCATGAGGAATAATTAATCAAATACGATTTAAAATTTACAATTGACGGGGGAGTAATGACGGCAAAGTGGCAGCCAGGCGCGGATACAAGGGGAGGGGGGTTAACGGGGTAATAACCCCCCCCCCCCCAAGAATCCTAAAGTTAGAACTTAATATCGAATACTATTCCAGTTTCTACTTAAGTTAATACTATTTTAACTTACGTGTAAGTAAAAATTAAGTTTTAATTTATTTTTACACATAAAAAAGGCATTTGACCTTGAACTATAAAAAATTTTCGCCTACGGCGCTATTCTCCCATTTCATTTTTCAAAATTACCCCCCCTAAGAACTTCATCTGGATCCGCCCTTGGTGGCAACACATTGTCGATGTTTACGAAGAGGACACCGAGGAAGAATATTTTTTGCTGATGTAATGTATTTCGAAATTTAAATTTATATTACACACATTTATTGTAAATATAAATAATTTTCAACATATTTTATGTGAAATACAATTTCAAGAAAATAATTGTGGTACAATAAATGTATGTAATAAAAATTTTAATATCGAAATACATTAAATCAGCAAACACTTTGAAATATTTTTGTTGTTAAACGGGTTGCATTTTTTACTCTTTAGTTCCAAATTACAACCGCTAGGAGTAGCGTTCAACCTAGTATCATAGGAGATTCCTGTCTAAATATATCTCTTGTCTATGTCCCTCGCCTTCAGCTAGGGATTTTGATCATGTCATTTGTCTCGAAATGTTACCAAGCAACAATCTTTTGAAATAAATTTTGCCAGCAAAATAATGGTCCCTTGATATATTACTATTGAAAACTTTAAATGTCAAATTAATTAACAAATTTAACTAACGTGTTAAAAATGGCGTCCGACCAACTGGGATCTCAGGGACGTAATTAGGATTTTTTAGGTGGGCTAAGGGTGTGCCAGTAAAACATTAAAGTGGGCCGTACTTTTTATAGTAAAATTTTTGTTTTTGAAAAATATAGATATAGGCCGAGCGAGGCGAGGCGACAATTTTTTTCTCTGTTGAAAGAATTTGACTTAGTTATATGACATCAAATATGTATGCATAAATAAAGATTTCACGAGCACTCAGACTGACATACATTATATCTATTAAAAAATACAACATTTTCCGCTATATCATATTAATAAACATTTATTTTGCCTCAATTAAGTATTGGTGGGCCACAGGATGGGACCTGCACCACCCAGGCCCACCCTAACACTATATTTGTATTTATTATTGCCATTTTGCGGTTTTAAATTTTTTGTTTATTGTTGAGTTAAGTAAGTGTATTACAATTCTACATTTATTAATTAGTTAAGTTTTAGAAACTAATGTAATTTTTATTTAATTAGTGTAAATGTTTTTATCTTCACTCTAAAGTTTAGTTTTATTAGTGTTATACCACGTTATACCCGTAAATATTTACCTATAATAGATTTTATGAACTTACCGGAATCTACCTATATATCAATAAAATTGTTTAAGGATAAATAATGGCTATAGCGAACATTTTTATTGCAATTGATGAAGAAGTATTGGAGGAAAGACCACCTAACATACGTCTTATACGTAGGCAGCTAAGGGACGTTCAAAAGCCTTTCGAAATTGAAAATTCGGAATTTGTAAAAAAATTAGATTGTGCAAAGAAGCATTACTGGATTCACATGAGACGTTACTGCCGTACCGTTCCAACCGTTCCGTTGCCTGATTTGTTTGACACTTGAACGTTCTCAACGGTTTGAGCGTTGACGGCGAGAATGAAATATTTCAACTTTTGACGACTTTGACGGTCCGTTGTGACCGTCATTTCCATTTGCGCATGCTCCGAGACGGAGAATGCGGAGATTTGTAGTAATACCAACCTAGTAATATTCTTATAATCCTTATCTCCGGGATTATAGAGACAGGGATGCTTCAGTAATTAAAATTTCAGGAAAATTATCCATTTTTCTTACTTATCGTTACTTACACACTGATCACGACAAACAATACAAGTGACATTAAAATATAACATAACCAAACAATTTTGGTTATATATTATTTTTCATTTCTAGTAGTGCCCAGCTCTGAAAACGTTGTCGTCTCATGTGAAATACCAACGTGTTTTGCGGCCGCTACGTCCGCAAAACGAACGGTGTAAACGGTTCATGTGAATCCAGCTTAACTCTAACGCAAATGTAGTCATGCAAATACTCACGCAAGTTAGAGAATCAACCTCCAGATAAGGGCTTATGAATAAAATTATTTTAAATGATGGGCTGCGATAGGAATTTGTTATTATAAAATATCTTTAATACCAACAAAAACAATACGCCGCTTTTTGCCCATTAATATTTATTACTGTACGATTCTACTCCATGACAGATCTGTCGCGAAAGAAAAAATCTGATGTGGCCAACACATAGTCTCAATGTTCCAGATAGAATAGTTTTTACCTCTCGCCACTATTCTATAAGAGAGGTATTGTGATGGGTCAAAAATTTCGAGCATGAGTTTTTGACAGATAAGCACGTTTTAGGGTCTTTAGAATACGAATTACACATTTTTGAGATGATGTCTGTGTGTGTGTGTGTGCGCGTGTGTGTGGTCGTTCGTGCGTTCGTTTGTATGTTACAATTTTTTCGGAAACGATAACTCCAAAAATATCAAACATTTAAATACCAAATTTTATATCTAAGGTTTAAATACGATTTTCAATAGACCGCAATTGTATTTTAGTACCAATTTATAAACCGGAAGTAAGACTTTTCAAATTATCTAGTGTAGATACATAAAGCATTTATGATATAACACAGTTTTTTTTAAAGAATTTTTTTAGGTGGCTATTGCATAAATAGTTGTTTTACGTATCCTTTGACATCCGTAAAGTGTCACATTTTTTGACACCTGTCAAAATGACTACTGTACGCCGGATTTTACTTCACGGCCGCATTTAGGTACTTTACGGCCGTTAAATAATAAATTTATTTCATTGGTAAATATATTTAGAAGTAATTACCTACAACTTAGTTAACCTAAATTATATAAATAAAATTATTGATGATACTAAGAAACTTTTTTGACATAAAATTACATATTTTTGATAGCCACCTAAAAAATGTTGTGTGCACCTCGGCTTAAAAGTGTTTTTAGCCTCACCTGAATTGCTGTCCTCGTCCTACGCCTCGGCTGGAAACTTCAGATTCGGCCAAAAAGATCACTTTTACAGCCTTGATACACAAATGACTATTCTGTACCATTTATAAACTATAGGACAATTTAAATCTACGTTTTTGAAATTTCAGTATCTTGTTGTCGATGATATGACATTATTTGTTTCTATACAAAACTGGAATTATTATAACAGTGACAGTACAAATGACATCTTTTGCTTACATCTTGCTTTACATTATTGTTTACATATTACATGAACATGAAACTATTAAAATGTAAGTAAAACTATTTATTAGATTAGTTGAATTAGCAAAATTAGGCAAAAGATTTTTTAGTTATTAAATAAAAACTGAAATTTCATCAGTGCATCAGAGCTTTGAATGCTCAAATGTTTTACAACTGACTGTTGAATAAAAAACAATGCTACATTGTGTCAAACTGACGTTTACAATTCGAGATATAAAATGCATTTATCTTAAGTAATACAATTAATAGAAGAAATTTGTTAATTTTTTGAGTTATAATAGAGAGAGCGTAAATATTTTCAATATATTCATCAATTTTAATAATATTTTAGACAAATTATTTTATTTTGACAGTCATTACAAAGTACAGTCCCAAAAAAACACGTCAGAAGTTTTAGTACATTCAGGGTAAAAATTGTTAACACATTTGAAAAAAACAATGCTATGTTCTGTCAAACTGACGTTTACAGTTTACAATAATACGATATTCAGATGCACGTATCTTAAGTTATATTAGTAATAGAAGCAATTTGTAAATTATATTAAGTAATAATCGAAAGAAGCATTTTTTGTATGTTTATCAATATTAGTATTTTATGTTTACAGTCATTTCAAGTACAGTCCCAACAAAAAATGTCAGAAGTTTAGGTACCTACATGCAAAGAAAAAATTATTTGAAAATAAAAAAGCAAAAAAGGAACTTTTTCACCGGAAAGTATCATAAATTCATGGCATTTGATGCTAAAGTAAAGGTACTTTATAAAACTGTTAAAATTGAAGGTCGACAATATGCATTTTGTGTTTAACAAAAAAAAATTGTATAGAACAATATCGAGTTTGATATTAAATTAAAATACCAAGTGAGCACCAATTTAATAAAATTATTGAAAATGGCGACCAACAATTATTGTCATTTGTTTTTATTAAAAAGTCATATCGAGTTTCATATTAAATGCAAGCTCTTTTAATATATGGATAGCGTCAGGCCCCGCTACGCGGGCCTTCGGCTAGGTCGCGCTGCCGAGCGACAAGGAGGATTCGCCCGCTTCGCGGGCTTAAGCTCCGCGGACCCTGAATGTGGGACAATTTGGCACTTCGTGCCTCAATTATAACGATTTTAACATTCAGACTCTACCGCTGCGCGCGACAAGGGGGATTCTCTCGCTTCGCGGGCTTAGGCTCCGCGGACCCTGAATGTGGGACAAATTGGCTCTTCGTGTATCAATTATAACGATTTTAACATTCAGACTTTACCGCTGCGCGCGACAAGGGGGATTCGCCCGCTTCGCCTGTCAATGTTTTGTTTATGTGTCCTTGTTAAGTCGCAATCAAAATTCAGTAAAACATTTCGTAACAAATGAATTTGTAAGATGACAAATCCAGTTTCGGATTTTGCAACAATTTTAAATGTATAATTATTTAATTGAAAATATTGCGTATGTCAAAGTGACAGCAATCAATATCAAAGTGACAGCAATCAATGTCAAAGTGACAGCTGTCAATGTCAAAGTGACATTTAAAATTCAATTTTAATCTTAATGTAAAATTGGATTCATTTGAGGCCCGAAATTAATTCGTTATGTTACTCGCGAGCGAAGCGAGTGTGAGGCCATATAAACACAGTCCGTGCGGCAGCACGGACCTAGCTGAAGACCCGCGTAGCGGGGCCGATGCTAGTCTATATATACTAATTAGCTTAATTCACTATACTTTCATCATGTTAGCAACCAAACTTTTTTTTCTTCTACACGTTTTATTGTTGGATCGATTTTCATCAAACTTTTTTTATATTAATAAGGATTATTTTCACTAGTGCCTTTTGTATATTTCATTGTTGTAGGGGTCATAGTTTCAGTGAGAAATGAAAAAAACTCACTCTTTTTTCACTCCTTAGCAACGGGTATTATACTTTGATCGATTGTTTTTTTCATTTGATATATAGGTAAAGGATGTTTTTGACTATATTTTTAATACATGTTTTGTACCAATATTGTCTATATTAAGAAAGTTATTAAGAAAAAACCGAAAAATGCACGGAACACAGCTGGGAGTATGCCATGGAATTGTGTTTTTTCTTTTTTATAAAACAAGATTTTTTAGTCAATTCGTGTCAGATTTGATTTGACGTTTCCAATTCGAAATTTTATTTCGATATATTTTTCATAATTGATAAGGTAAGAGTGTTTTGAAAATTTTATTAAATATTTAAAGATGGAACATATGAGTTATGTTTACATATAGGTAGTTATGTTAAATTTGAAATATAATTTTTGAAATTATTTTATTTAATAACAATGCACTACTGTGAAGTTGCATCATGTTACTATTCATTACTATATTTATGTCATATTTTGACACAAGTTTAAATTTTAATTACAATTAGGTACCTATATATATATATATATATATATATATATACATCTCACTATCAACAGAGCGTCCGTTCAAAAAAGCTGAATAGAGCGTCCGGTTGGTGTATATTCCCATTTCATAATCATTGAAGCGTCCTTACAAACTATCATCTTTGAAGCGCCCGAAATATACGGATTATTACAATTCATCGATTATCAAGCGTCCGACAGTGTTGCCGCGACTGAAACATGTTACTTCGCGTGTTATATTGGGCATTTAAAATGATAAGACGGAATTATTATCGGCAAGTTGAATAAATATGACAAAGTTATATGTGGGATAAATCGCTTACATTTTGTTTTCAGATGGTACATTGATTGATTATTCAGTCTATATTTTACGTTGGATTTGTATTGTATCCTTATAACTAAGTATAATAAAAATATAGTAAAAATCGGTCAAATTGTATGTGATCTGATAGTTCTTCGCCATATTGTTCAAAATAAAATTGAAAATATTTTGTAAATCAAATTTTAAATTATTTAAATGAAAATTAACAACAAATGCACTATATTTTAATAATTATTAAATTCACAAATTTGTTGACAAAACTATTGATTAGGTTTAAAATTAGAATTTAATACTACTTAATGCATTTTATAAATAATAATTCTTGTTCAAAATTTATTACTTCTGGTTAGGAAATAGTGATTTACCCAGTTATTTTGGCATGGAAAACAAAAACCGAAAGTAGTAGATACCCGATAAACACACGTTCGTAGAAAATACGTTTTTATAACGTTATTTACGTAGAAAAGCGGTTTGACGTTATAAAATATACCGTAGATATGTCGTTACATTTATCCTTGTGAATTTCAACGTTTTATTAACGTCTATACAAACTTTTATACAACGTAACTAACTTGTTCAACATATAATTTTAATTAATTAGTTTAGTTAAAATAACGTGTACATTATACGTATTTTTAACGTTTCTATACACTGTTATTTCTAAATAAGCCAACTTTTACGTTGAAAATACGTTTAGTTCTTATCTTCTATAAACGTATTGTTTTTGTAATTTTTATACATATAATATAAATTCATAATCACAGTTAATATCACGTAAGTTTGACAAGTAAATTTAACGTCTATACAAACTTTTACACAACTTAACTGACTTGTTCATCATATAATTTTAATTATTTAGTTTAGTTAAAATAACGTGTTCATTTTACGTATTTTTAACGTTTCTATACTCTATTATTTATAAATAAGACAACTTTTACGTTGAAAATACGTTTAGTTCTTATCTTCTATAAACGTATTGTTTTTGTAATTTTTATACATATAATATAAATTCATAATCACAGTTAATATCACGTAAGTTTGACAAGTAAATTTAACGTCTATACAAACTTTTACACAACTGAACTGACTTGTTCATCATATAATTTTAATTATTTAGTTTAGTTAAAATAACGTGTTCATTTTACGTATTTTTAACGTTTCTATACTCTATTATTTATAAATAAGACAACTTTTACGTTGAAAATACGTTTAGTTCTTATCTTCTATAAACGTATTGTTTTTGTAATTTTTATACATATAATATAAATTCATAATCACAGTTAATATCACGTAAGTTTGACAAGTAAATTTAACGTCTATACAAACTTTTACACAACTGAACTGACTTGTTCATCATATAATTTTAATTATTTAGTTTAGTTAAAATAACGTGTTCATTTTACGTATTTTTAACGTTTCTATACTCTATTATTTATAAATAAGACAACTTTTACGTTGAAAATACGTTAAGTTCTTATCTTCGATAAATAAATTGACAAGTAGAAAAATAGTTTTATTCGTTTTAAACTCATAAATTTTTTTTAAAATTTTAATAGTACCAACCTACCGATATTAGCTCTGTCAGTTTACTGTTACTGCCAACAGTGCCAACAATATATTTTTTTCATATTTTGAAGCTGTCAATGTCAACTTGACATATAGTTGTTTGTTTGGTTTGTTACAACTACTAACACACGTTCTTTTTTATTTAGTTCGAATAAATATCGAGCGCGGGAAATCTGCTCCTGTATAATCCTCTATTACATTTACGTTTAAAATATGAAAATGTAGAAATTTCGTTACGTCTGGCTAATATATTAAATAAAACGTATAAATTTGTTATTATGTCTGTAACGAGTCTGTACCTTAATTTATATAAATAATTTACAACTTATATATGCTATATGCTACAACATTGAACACGTGTCCAGAGCACGAAGTATAATAAAGACAGGAGATGACACTCGATTGTTGACTATGTACTATGTCACACTTTTTGACTCCACGAGCAACTAACTTGGAGGTATGAGGAGGCCACATAATCTGAAGTTAGAAACATATAAATGAAAATTCAATTAATCTTATATTTCATAATAAGTTTCTTTATTCAATGTTACCAATTGAAACCATTATTTTTAACACGAACATCAATTTTAAATAAAGATTTATTCACTTGTGTACTAAATAGTTTTAAAATTATTGTGACGTTTCAGACTCGCAAAAATAAATTCATAACATGTTATTATTATGTCAAAATTAAATTAAACCACGTAAATAAAGTTCATAAATACCTATGATAATAGAGATAATTGAGGTAATATCTATTTAAATTTTAAACTGACAACTCGCCACTAACTTCACTGCGGCCTCCTCTCTCGACCCAATTTGATTATTTCGGAGTAAAATTGTGTGACATAGAAACACATACAAAATCAACAGAGTGTCATCTCCTGTCTTATTATACTTCGTGGTCCAGAGATAAAAATTATTTTCTGGACAATCTATTATTCAAAACTCTTTTTTTATTTAATTAAATTTATCAACTTAATACATCGGCTGCTTTATTTATTGACATTCATAATAGTTTTTGCCAGCCGAAGATCTGATACTACTAGAATGTGCTATCTGGACATTAAAATATTGTTACGGAAAATTTAAATTTAACCGCCGTTTTAGGTTGAGTTTAGTTCAGCGAACCTTCATAAATTTGAAACTAGATGTCAGTCTTGTAACTTAATTTATATTAAAAAGAAATGACTAAATTGATATAAACCAAGGAACTGTCATTCTCTTGAATTCTTTATGAATTTAAATATTATTTTGTCATTATATTTATACTGTAAACATTATTGACAAAGTGAAACAGTATGTTGCACTGAACGCATACCTACAAATATTTCACTGTAAGCATTTGACGCATGAGCAGTGTGTTGTGTCTCGTGTACAACATCCGCATCCGGCATCCCGGCAACATCATCCACATGGTGTCATGAGAACAACAAACAAGAACTGACAAGAATATAGAAAACGGCAACAAGTTGTGGTATAATATAGGTTACGAAGACATTCAATTGTTCTGGTAAGTGAGCAATATTAATCTATGTAAAATTAAGCGGTAGTTTATTGTGTCAGATTATATTTTTATCTTTTACTCCTAGATTGTACCTCCATCTTAGCTTAAATCAAGATTTGGTTGAGCCGGTTTTGTTTTTTTGGCTTCGATTTATTTATTTATGTACGTACTCTAATATAAAACTAACTTAACAGAATCTGATTATGTTTGATTAGTCAAATTAAAAATATAATACGACATACCTTCTATAAATTTGTTGAATTATTAGTTATACCTAAAATGAATAAACATAAAGGTAATGTTGTATCAAAACGGCAGCTGCAACGACGTGTAAGAAATTCATTAAATAATCTATTTAAACCTAATGAATATCAACCAGTTTCAAGCACTAGTAATGTGAAAATAAATTCAATGGAGAATCTCTCTTCAGTTAACAGTACATTATACAATATTCAGATAGGACATTCGTTCCCGATCCCTTCAAATTTAGAATCAAAATCATTAACCTCAAATGTGTCTGTTTGTGAGAATAGTACTTTACCAACTAGTTCTTATGAAGTGGAAATTGATGCACCGCTCAATATGTTTAATGCTGTTGGGGGTCAAAATAAAATGGAAAATTTGACAACCGATGTACATGATGAATCATTGCAATATAAACTTCAACAGTGGGCATGCAATTTTAATATTACAACTAATGCTATTAATAATTTACTGAAGATTCTAAAATCGTATCACAATAATTTACCATTAGATTCTAGAACCTTGATGAGTACACCGAGAAGTACTAAAAACTGTATACAGTTAAATAATGGTGAAATGTATTATTTTGGTATACAAAATAAACTTTTACAAAAAATGTCATCTGGAATTAAGGACAATATTTCAACAATATCACTTCAAATTAATATAGATGGGTTACCCATTTTTAAGAGCAGTGCAATGGAAGTTTATCCAATCTTGGGACGAAGTAATGATTTAATTGATAACTCTCCTTACATGATTGCTGTTTTTTGTGGTAATGAAGGAAAACCGGATCCATTATCAAAATACCTAGAGAAATTTATTGCGGAAGTTCAAATTTTGAAATCTACCGGATTAACTCAAAGTGGCAAACACTATCACTTTGATATCAGTTGTTTTATATGCGATGCTCCTGCAAGAGCTTATTTAAAAGGAACATTCGGACATACAAGTAAATTAGGGTGTGATAAATGTAATATAGTAGGTGTCTATGATCGTAACTTTCGTCACATTGTATTTACATCTGATAATTTACATAGTTATAGTAAAAAACAAGATTCTGATTTCTATTGCACTGAATTAAAATCTTATATAAAAACTAGAACACCACTAATTGAATTAAATATGAATCTAATTACACAATTTCCTCTTGACCCGATGCACCTAATATTTTTAGGTGTAACTAGGAGATTATTGATTCATGTTTACATAGAAGGTAAAAGACCTCATAAATTATCTCAAACAAATATAGCACAAATTAATAGAAAAATATCTGTTGTTAAATCACATATACCATCTGAATTCCCTAGAAAATCAAGACTATTAAAAGAAATAAAACGTTTCAAAGCCGTAGAGTTTAAATTGATTGTACTGTATACAGGCCCAATCATATTTTACAACATTTTAAACAAAAAGTTTTATGAACATTTTTTACTTTTGCATTGTGCAATTTTCATTTTGTCAAGCAAGCTGTTACTGGAAAAATATATAAACTTAGCTCAGTCATTCTTAGATAAATTTGTAATACAAGCTTCTAAATTATTCAATAGCAATTTCGTTGTATATAATGTACATTGCTTAACACATATTGTAGATGATGTACGTAATTATGGTTCCCTGAATGATTTTTCATGCTTCCCTTTTGAAAGTTTTCTAAATTCTATCAAATTGAAATTGCGATCTAATAAAAATATTTTGCAGCAAATACATCGCCGTGTTGAAGAAGTAGATTTGTTGTCTAAAAATTCAACTTCATCAAGTACAAAAATATACAAACCGAAAATTGTTTACGATAGGTCTTATAATACAACCGGGGAACTTATTTCCTATAAATGTAAAAAATTAGATTGTCCAAATTTTGTTATATCTACATCGAGACCAGATCATTGTGTAACTTTGAAAACTGGTAAAATCTATTGCATAAATAGTATAACATTTGTAGAAAACGAATATATTTTTGAAGGAATTCCATTTCACAATAACAGTGATCTGTTTAACTCCCCAATGAAATCTTCGATTATTGGTATTTATTACGTAACGCACTTAAATGAGAATGAAGCGACAATTTTCAAGTTATCAAATATTTCTTGTAAATGTGTTTTACTACCTCATAAACAAGGATTTGCAGTTTTTCCGTTAAACCATTTAATAGCTTAATGCAATAATTACAATTAAACATGCATTATTTTATTAAACATAATCAAATTTTCTAATAAAGATTAATTTTTATATTTTACGTACATAAATATTCAAGTAAAAAATGTATGCCATCGTGGAATTTATGGACTCAGCAGGCGTTTCTAGTAATGAATTAGCCGTTGTACCATTGCAATGGTTACATAAAGAAGACAAAAAATGTTACTGGCCCATAAACATGAAAAATTCAACTCTTAAAAAATTCGTTCAGAATCAAACACCATACAAAAAAAACTGGCCAACATACGAAGTTTACCGAGTACACTCAAAAACAAGTAAGTGTTTATTTATTATTTATTTACAAAAAATAAGAACTAATAATGTTTTATAAAATACTCTTTTTTTATTTCACATGGAAATACTGAAGATTAAAATGATCCTCTACCATGCCAGAAAACAGCCTAAAATATGGATTTCGCCCGCCACTCCACATCTTTTTTGGTTTTGTTAAATATAATAATTTAAAGATATTGTTGAAGAATTTTAAAATTTTGTTTTAGAATCGAAATATGTACCTAATTTGAAATTTGACAATTTTTGTTATTTTTTGAACACAAATATATTCAAGCTTTGTTGACAACATATTAAAATTTAAAGTTAATTCACTTATAAATAAAATCTGTACAGTGGCGGGCGAAAACCTTCCTTTTTACAAATATCGCAGTTTTTTTTTACAAGGGTGCCAAAATTATTTTTTCCCTCAAAGTTTTTGACTGTTTATTGCCATAGAGGATCACCTTAGGTTTTTTTTTATTAGATATTGAATAATTTAATACGTATATATTTTTCTTGAATTTGAGCTACGTAAAACATCACGTTCGTATAAACTTTTAATAATAATTCAATTCATTTTTTTTCAATAAATAAACTTATTTCAAATTAATTTGTAATATCAAATTTACAAGACATATTTTTTCTATCAGTGACAGTCTTTTAATAACTATATAGTTTAATGCATCTTAATTAAAACTAAGCTCAAAATATATAGGTAATATTGACGAAAACAAAGCAATAATTTTAAGCATTTTTTAAAGTTTGTTCTTGAACTAGTTGAAGTTCTTAAAATTGTCGCAAAATTGTCAAATGTAAAACGTGCTTTAATATTCTTTTAATTATTCAAAACTTCAAATTTCAGCAACTTATGTATCAGCTGAAGAAAAATTGAAAAAATTAATTGAGTCTGGCGATGAAAAAGCTGAGTCGTCTCATAATACTACAATAAGTTACACTATAAAATCCATACAAGATGACAGCTCAGAAGAATCTGATTCTGATCCAGATAATACACGAATTATAAAAAAGCCGCATTTCAGTGCATGTATTGATATGGATGCGAACATAATTTCATCGCCTAGAAATACAGTTTCTGAAATCTGTTCTACACCGTCAACGTCAATGAGTCGTTTATCCAGCAGTCGATATGAAGAACAAGTTCTCGCCAAATTAACAAAATTGGAAACAGAAATCGGAAATCATTCATTGATTCTAAATGAATTACTACGGACTAACAAAAAGATAAACGTAGAAAAATTAGTTGCTCCACCCGGTCTACCAAAATTTCCAATTACTACGACTGAAACATTTGATGAATTTGAAGAGTCTCTAAAAGATGAATCTGTTTCTGAATATATGGTAAGATGAATCTGATACTAATATTTAGGTGCTGTAATTAATTATGTTGCAGACAAGACGGCTGGCAGCAGTGGGCGGTTCAAACATTCAGGCACAAACGAGAAGAATTTTATATTTTCTTCTGACAGATGAAGTTGCGCTTCAATTCAACTGGAAAGGGAGAGATAAATTAAGTTTTGAAAAAACGTTGTCAATGAAAGTTATATACGGTAATTACCTACCATACTATTACAATATCTGAAATAATTTGCAATTAGCTATAAAAAGGCTTGAAAAATTAAATGTGTCATATATTAACTGAAGTATTGATTTTGTAATAGCGAATATTTCGCATACATCATTTTGACAAATTAGAATGCTTAATTTTTTTAAAGAAGGTATATCCATGGTTACCCTTTTTTAACTGTATTATTTGACAATTCGTGAAATAATGAAGCAAATATAATACGAGCCATAAATTAATTTGGTAAAATTAGTCATAATTCCCGCGTAGAAACGACAATTTGGGTCAAAATAGACTTTGCTGTCGTGATTTCAATATGTCGATTTTAACATTCGTTTGTCCGTTACTATGCACCAACAATTCGTAATTTTACCAATTAATTCATGGCTCTTATTATATTACTTATGATTTTATTTATAATTTTCACGATTTTAATATCGATCATTCTTATAATATTGCTTGTAATTTATACGAATCTGTTTAAGTATATGCTATTTTATTTCCAGAAGCTGCAAAATTGAATTTTCCTGCTGAAGAGAAAAGTGATTTTAATATCGCCCAAGCTGTTAAAGAGTGGCTGAAATTTGCAAAGGCAAGATTAAACTCAAAAAAGAAGAAATAGATTTAATCGGCTTACATCCACCGCTAAATATAAGTTTTTCGTGCCCTGTAGAAAGTATAATTTTGTTCTTTCAATTTATATTAATAATTGAAAAAACTAAATTTTCTTTCTGACATTTTGAAAGATATTATTCATAGTATACGAACAATAGTTTTTTTTAAATTTTATATATACTTACCGTAATGTAAGATAAGTTACGATTATTTATGTATATTATAAATAAAATTTATTAATATTCAAATTCAATGTTTTATTAGAGATTTACTAATTTTTTAAATATTGTTTTATATTTTATTATTTTTACACTAATTGACTTTATAGTTCATAAACCAACAATACAGGTACGTGTTCGTAATTACTTAAAAATAATTTGTTGAAAAGCAGTATACTGTTCGCGTTTTTTTAAATTTAGTCATAGAACGTGGAATTCACATAATAATGCTGTGTTTAACCAAAATTTTGTTTTGTTTTTATATTATGTATATAACGTTTAAACCCGAACAAAGCAAAAAGAAGTTTTAACAAATTAAAACTGGAAGTTACCAAAGGCACTTTGAACTAATTCTGACTTCTGACTAGCCAAACGTGAAATAGTTACCAAAAGCCTTTGATAATTTCGAGTTCTAATTAACTATTTTAAACTGGCTTTTACTAAATTCAGGTTTAAATGTTACATATATACTAAATGTATACGTTAAGATATCCACGTAAATTCTACATTTAAAAACAACGTAATTTCTACGTTGAAAATTTTAGTTTAAATTCAATATAAAGTTATAAATATTACAAACGTTATATTTTTAAGTCAATTTTACGTATAAAATCAGCAATATACCTACGTAGATTTTAGAGTAAATTTAGTATAAAACTAAACGTATTACATACTTTATATTTAAACGTAAATTTTACATTTGAAATCAACGAAATTTCTACGTTATAATTTTATGCGCAAATTTATTGTATTATAGAATGTATATCACACGTTATATTTCTACGTCAATTTTATATTTAAAATCAACGAAATTTCTTATTAAAATACTATATGTAACAAATACGTTTTTTTTTTGCGTTAAATAATATATTTGAATTAATAATATTTCAACGTTACAATTTATCGTTTAAATTCAATATAATATTGAACGTTTTAAAGACGTTATATTTAAAAGTAAATTTTATATTTAAAGTCAGCGACATTTCTACGTTGAAAATACGTTTCAACCAAATCTCGTATCAACGTATGGTTTTTATCATTTTTATACGTAACTTCAACGTATGTGTGCTTATCGGGTATTTTAATATCAATGTTTTTAACATTAATTACATTAGAGCTATTTACTTTTTCAAATAAATCTCTTTTTGTTACTACTTATTGAAATTTTGTTATGTAGCAAATTGAAAAAATAAATGTGTAAAAATAATAAAAAAAATGCTGTAACTTTTAAAGGTCAAAATGTGAAACAAATTTTTTTTGGAAGAAAATGAATAATGCTCGACTCGACTGTAATTTAACTATTTATCTACTTCTCATTATACAGACAAATAGTAGCAAATAAATGACATTAGGACATTACAGTATATCAAGCAGTGTTTATTGGGTTTTTAAAAATAGGTGAATATTATTTTTACTTTCGTTTGGTTATAGACATTTTATTTCTCAAATTTGCGATAGGAAATGGATTTAATTACTTAACGCAATGATCTTCATTTCACTCTTTTTATTTAATAATTTAAACATAAAACTACATTTCTTTGAATTTATAGAGAAGCTTCAATATAAAATGGTTTTAACTTTGGATGTTTTTGTTTTATGTCATAATTTGTAAGGCATTAAATATCAAAATTTCACAATTTCAAAAAATTTCTCTTTATTTGAATGAAAGTGGAAAAATATTGTGCAACAAGTAAGGAATCTGAATGTGTTTACAGAACTCGGCTACGCCTCGTGGTACAAATTTCACATACGTAAAGTAACAACTTTCATTTTCCAACTTGTTACATAAATCTATTACCTATTTGCTGTCAAAGCAATACAATTGTATTTCAGTTTCATAAACATCGGAAAAACCTTCTAGATTTAGATATTTAACCCCCACTTCCATAATAGTCTGATTGAATAAAACATTTACGGTCAATTGAGAGATTGTTGAATTTAACCCCCACCACCTCTTTGGATCCGAACAAATTAATACATACCTTAAAATCAGGTTCTTGTCTGCTTGTAAAATTATGTGAAGATCGGACAAAAGGTCTCGATCTAGAGGTTAACCCTCATTCCTGATTCCTGATAGTCCAATACAATTTAAATATAATTTATGTACGACTTCATTATAATCAATTGTTTATGACGTTGTTTAGCGTGCATAAACTACCAGTTTATTCACTAGTGCATAATGATAAAGTAAAACAACAATTAAATAAATGTTTTTTATTTATGAACAAGAATTCAATTAAATGAAAATTTTATAAATTACAATAAGGAATACATTTTACAGGCTCCTAACAAACTGACATTAAATTACCTACAAAATAATATTAATAACTTTCATGTAAAATAAAATAACTAAGTACAAACCTTATTTAATTGTTTAGGGATAAAACTAGGAAATTTGGTTATCTATTCCTTCCTTTTCCTTTATATTAATATTGTATCACACAACATCAAATACTTGGCCCATCTGGATATATTATACGACGGGATATCAATATTGAAGTACAACTTACAATATTGTATTTTCGGTATTTTCCTTTGTTTGAAATAATGAAGAGAAGCGTTTTTTTGCTTTTAATGCAATTTCAATAATTTCTTTCATTTCTAGACCAAAAATAAGAATGATTTTAATAAATGTCAGTTTGTGGGCTTCAATATTTTTCTCAAACAAATAATCAATAAAAAAAACTTTGTAACCATAACAATAGAAAAAATGTACAAATACTATCAAATTTTTTGTCGACCCGATTATGTCAAATACATAGAGAAATGATCGTAGAATTTAATAAAAGAAACCGGAAGTCGATAACTTTATGCGTTCAGAAGTTATAGCTCATTAAACACAATATATATTAAAAAAATTAGAAATCTCTTTACTTTCTCTCGGAAAAACATTTGATATTTTGGCTTAATGAACACCCTAAAATCTTTTTAGAATAATGTATCTTATGGAGAAACGGTCGTAGAATTTAATAAAAATAACCGGAAGTCAATATTTTTATCCGTTCAGAAGTTATAGCTCATTGAACACAATAAATATTAAAAATTTAAAAATTTCTCAATTTTCTCTCGGAAAACATTTGATATTTTGGCTTAATGAATACCCAAAAAATATTTTGAAATAATGCATCGTATGGAGAAATGTTCGTAGAATTGAATGCAAGAAACCGGAAGTCGATAACTTTATCCGTTCAGAAATTACAGCTCATTAAACACGATATAATCTATAAATACAAAATATTTGAATACTTTTCTCGAAAAAAAATTTGATATTTTGGCTTAATGAACGTCCTAAAAAGTTTTTAAAATAACGTATTTTATAGAGAAATGTTCGTAAAATTTAATGAAAGAAACCGGAAGACAATATTTTTATTCATTCAGAAGTTACAGTTAATTAAACACAAAAATAACGAAAAAAGCTAAAATTTCTCAACTATCATTTTTTTCAAAAAATTGCTAATTTTAGAAGTGCTATATCTCTGCAACTATTAGACGTACAGAGCTGCGGTTGGGCTTAAATTGTTACAAATTTAATGTACTTTAAAAATAATACGATCGACTATATATCGAAAAACTATAGTTTACGAGTTATTAGGCAACAACTGAAAAAATTCCGAAAATTTTGCAGGTTTTTACATATTACGCAGGTCGCACAGGTCTTTTGAAGCTGCAAATTTGGTTTCTTACTATTAACATGGGTCCTAACAACATATTAAAAAATTAGAATTACATGACCTTTTGCAAGGTCGAACTATGTTTTGTGTATAAATTGACTGGGCTAATATTATACTTAATTGTAATTATAATAATAAGTTATTATAAAAAGGTTTATAATACCTAAAATAAGGAAATGAGAGAATAACAATGTACTTTGAATAGAGAAAGAACTTTGGAGTAAAATATGGCTAAAACTAAAAGGGGAGGAATTATATATCTCCACACACTGTATTTCACCATATTTCATCACACCCTATATATGTTTCATCAGCATCCTTGGTAATTTTCCATGCGATAAGTAAAGGGATATACGCTTGCATCTACAGAGACGGGGTCAGTCAATCTGCTTCCGTACGCTTGTATATCAAATTGTAATATTATCTACCAATATAATAAAACTGTATCAACGAGAAATAAAGTTTTTAAAAACCTAATTAAATATCTCCGATACATAATTTACACATAATTCTGTCTATATTTCTGTTTATAAAAATTCTGTCTATAATTATATATAGAATTCTGTCTATAATTCTAGATCGTGACAAACGGGCTTTAAGTAGGGCTTTTAAAATTTAGAAAAAAATAATTTTAATAGAAAAATATCTGCGAAACCGAATATTTTAAACCGGACGTCGTTTTCTTTATCTGTTCAAAAGTTAGAGCTGTTTTTGCGCAATAAAACGAAATTATAGCTTGATTTAATAATTAGCTTTGTATTACCAAAATACATTTTCTCGTTTTTCTTGAAAACTGTACTACTTACATGAAAAAAAGGACCTTTATTATAGAGAATTTTATGCTCTACAAGTTTATAATTGACTATTTTTTTGTAATGTTAACGGTTACTGAAATATGGTCAAAAAAATGAAAATCGGTCGCCATTTTCCAAGATGGCGGCCGTAGCACAACATACACGAGTGTTGATTTTTGATATGTTGTTACTGGGTACTAGTACTACATATATGCACAGTATCCCCTTTTAGGGAATTACTTCCAGGTAGAGGAATATTTTTATCTAATATGACTGGCCTATTTCACCGACGCATTTCTTCGTAGCATTTCCAAGAATCGGACCCAAGCTGTCGATCACGTGAAGTCCAGATGTGGAAGCCGCGATCTGTCCTAACTTGCTACGTGACTTTTAATAGTTCTAGCGGGGACCTGCGAGGTAAGAGGGAAAGCCCAGGACCGGAAAAAACGCGCCATAAGCGCAGGAGGAAACCCAGTTCCTCCGCGCCCTTCGGACGACAGTGTATATTATTGTATATGTGCTAACCAGGCCGATGTCACTTATATGTGAAATAATTCACCAGCTTGCATATGTTTTGGTGTAGTAGTTAGTTCGGGGGCAACACCGACAGTTGGCGCTAGTGTTACCACAGTTACCTCCCCACCGCAGTATCAACAATCTCATTGTTGACCGATAAAACTGTCAAGTTTGAATTTTGTTTTCATTTCATTTAACAGTGATATTTAAAAGGTTATTTTCTTGATTGTGTATTTGATGCAGAAAAACAGCAGTTATGGCTGTTGTAAGTATAATATTTTTATTTTATTTACCAAAGTTGTAATATATATGGGTCATGGGTATTGTTTGTTTACATTATTTAAATACAATGTTTAATCTGTCATTTTTAAAATAAACATTAAATAAATATTATTTATTATTAACTCAAGATCAATTCGTAGAAGGTATTAATCTTTGTTTTGAAGGCGCTATCTTCTCATTTGACGGGAAAATATACAAACAGATTGACGGTTCGCCTATGGGATCCAGCATTAGTAATTCATTAGCCGATTTAATTTTACAGAAGATGGAAAAAGCTGTTGTTGATAATTTGGACCATAAAATCTTTTATTACAAACGCTATGTTGATGACTGTATTCTCATAGCTCCACTAGACCAAGTTCCTGGCATCTTGAGCACCTTCAACAGCTTTCATCCCAGGATTCGCTTCACTATTGAACACGAGGAAGATCCATTATCTAGACACTACCTTAATTAATAAAGAAAATAGGATCATCACTAACTGGTACCAAAAACCGACATCTTCAGGAAGATATTTACATTACTTCTCAAACACGAATAACAAATACAAAGTTAGCGTTGTTTACGCGCTGGTAGATCGCGCCATTAAATTATCTGCTCCTGAGTTCCATGGTCCTAATTTACATTACATTATCAATTTGTTAACTAGAAATGGTTACCCTAAAGATTTTATTACCAAACATATCAACAAAAGACTACGTCTCTTGAACCATAGCAAACCTCATCCTGCCGTCAATAATGAGAATACTAACAACATTTACACTAAAATTCCTTACAGCAAAGAAATATTACATGGAGTCACGAAAATAATCAAAAATGAGAGTATTAAAATCGCTACTTGCAATTCTGTAACTACTACTGGTTTATTTAGTAGACTTAAAGATGTTACTCCACGAGATCAACGGAATGATGTCATCTACAGGATACAATGCCATCCTTGCAAAAAATATTACACCGGTGAAACATCTCAAACTCTCAAAAAACGTATATATCAGCATATGTACTATCGTGATTGTTTGGTACGTCGAGTAATAACAATAGAGATAATTTAAGTGATTTTATTTAATATAAAAATAATACAACAATAATTCAGGAAATATAATAAATGAAAATGCAAACGATGCGGAAGGCGAAGCGTAACTGCCTCGCGTCCTTCTCAGTATCTGCACCCTTCGGTCACTTCTCCCTGCACCCTCCATGGCTCTTCGTCTTGGGGGTGGCGAAGATCACGCTAGTCACATATGGTTTTCACGTGATCTCGAGTACTTCTCGGAAGAAGCGACCTCAGGACTCAAGTGGATCTGGCGATAAGAGAGCGACGGGCGACAATGTTTATATAATTTCTTGTCGCCACATCACCCCCTTGCCAGTGAAAACGCCCTGTCCTGCAACAACATAAAAAAACAAAAACAAAATATTAAAATCCCGCTTGGTAGCGGTCGGTGAATCGGACACGTCGTCCGGATCGTGTTTGGAATTTTTGCGGGGCATCTGTCTGTTGCGTCGCGGCGTCGTGCGTCGGTAAGTCGTCTGCTGCGGATTCTTCTGTGCTGGTACTTGGTAACATCATGTCCTCGGAAACTACGTACGCTGGTTTTAAACGCTCGATAGAGACTCTCGTCTCTTTACCGTTGATACGTAGCTTGAAGTTTTTGTCGCTGCGTTCCAGCACTTCGTACGGCCCATCGTAGGCCGGCTGTAGCGGTCTTCGTACTGCATCGTGACGGACGAAAACATGCGGCACGGTCAGTAAATCTTTGAAAATAAAGATTTTCTTTCTGCCGTGACGCGTTCCTGATGTCGGTCTCAATGCGCGGATTCGTTCTCGGAGTTGCAGCGCGAACTCTGTTGTCAGCTGGCTAGGTCCAGAGGTGAAAAATTCACCAGGAAGTCGGATTGCTGACCCGTACACTAGGTCCGCTGCAGATGCTTTCAAGTCCTCTTTGTAAGCCGATCTCATGCCGAGAAGAACGATTGGAAGCACGTCGACCCATGCTTCAGTTTCATGGCATTTGATGGCTGCTTTCAGCTGACGGTGCATACGCTCGACCATGCCATTGGCGGCTGGATGGTATGCCGTTGTCCGTAAATGAGTCACTCCTATTAATACACTTAATTCATTAAATAAGCGCGACTCGAATTGGCGTCCCTGGTCCGTGGTTATGCGTCGCGGCACTCCGAATCTGGCTACCCAGTTTCAAGAAAAGCGCGCGCTACTGTTGCGGCTTCAATGTCAGGTAGAGGAATCGTCTCGGGCCACCTGGTGAAGCGGTCAACGCAAGTGAGACAGTAGCGGTTGCCTCTTGACGGCGGTAGAGGTCCCACGATGTCAATGTGGATGTGTTCGAAGCGGCCTGCATCATTGGAGAATGATCCGACGGGTGATGCAACGTGACGCGATATTTTGGCGCGCTGGCATTGGACGCAAGATCGCGCCCAGCTGCGGCAGTCCAAGTTTATACCTGGCCAGACGTACCGTTGTGTTAACATCTTCTGCGTGGCACGCACTCCTGGGTGTGATAGACCGTGGAGGCTGTGGAACACTTGCCGTCTCAGCACCGTGCTGACAAACGGGCGCGCTCTGCCTGTTGACACATCGCAATATACGTCGCAGTCGCTGTCCGGGAGTTTAATCTTTTTTAATTGCAGCCCACTCTGAACTGACTGCAGGAGCTTTTTTAGTTTGTTATCACTCTCTTGGGCGGTTGCAAGAGTCGTGCAGGTTACCGCGAGAGTGATTTCTTCTATGCGCGAGAGGGCATCAGCTGCACCGTTGTCGTGGCCCTTGACGTGGCGTATGTCCGTGGTAAATTGACTTATAAAGTCTAAGTACCGGAATTGTCGCGGCGTGCATTTGTCGGACTTCTGCAGGTAGGCAAAGGTAAGCGGTTTGTGGTCAGTAAAAATCGTCACTGGCTGGCCTTCAATGGAGTGGCGGAAGCGTTTCACGGCCTCGTAAACAGCCAGCAGCTCGCGATCGTACGCACTATATTTTCGTTGTGCTGCTGACAGAGTCAGCGGTTGCCACGCGTCATCATTCCGTTGCTGCAGAGTACCTCCGATTGCGTAATCGGATGCATCCACCATCAGTGACAGTTGTGCGCCGGGGATTGGATGAGCCAACAACGCTGCGTTCGCGAGAGCGTCTTTGACAGCGGCGAATGCGCTCTCTGCCTGCGCTGTCCACTTCACGGGCGCGCTGCCCTTCGTGACCGGCCCGTGCAACAGCGCGTTAAGAGGTTGTTGCAATTTCGCGGCGGCTGGAACGAAACGACGGTAAAAGTTCACCATTCCCAAAAACCGACGCAACTCTTTTATAGTCTTTGGCACAGGGAATTTATTTATCGCGTCGACACGATCCACCAGCGGTTTTGTACCGTCTTTATTAACTAAATAACCTAAAAACTGCACTTCATTCTGTCCAAACACGCACTTGTCGGGGTTAATAATTACGCCATAGTCTTTAAGTCTTTTACACAACTGACGCACGTGCTGCTTGTGCTCGTCGACGTCACGTGACGCGATTAAGATGTCGTCCAGGTAAGCGTAGCAGAAGTCTAGGCCTCTCAGAGCTTCGTCCATAAATCGCTGAAACGTTTGTCCTGCGTTGCGAAGGCCGAACGGCATGCGCGGGAATTCGTACAGGCCAAACGGTGTGATGATGGCGGTCTTCTCCACGTCTTCAGCTGCTACCGGTATCTGATTATACGCGCGCACCAGGTCGATGGTGCTGAAAATCTTTTTGCCGGCTAGCGTGTGCGCGAAGTCCTCTATGTGTGGAATCGGGTACCTGTCCGGCACCGTCCGAGTATTGAGCGCTCGGTAGTCACCGCATGGCCGCATTCCGTCGTTCTTCTTGGGCACCAGGTGCAACGCTGAAGCCCACGCGCTCTTAGAGGGTCGAATTATGCCTTCACGTAGCATAAGGTCGAATTCCTGCTTCGCTATCTGCAGGCGGTCGGGTGGAAGTCTTCTAGGGCGGCAGAAGACTGGCTGGCGTAGTGTTGATATGATGCACTACGTTGTGTTTAATGGACGTAGAGGATCCGTGCGGTCGCGTCAGTTCGGGAAACTCGCGGAGAATGTCAATATAAACCGATTCACCGCGCACTGACTTCACGGAATCAATCACACTCTTGTCTCTCACAGCAACACCTAAAGTCATTAAATTTGTTTTGCTGTCCAATAATCGGCGGTGACGCACGTCCACTAAAATTTCAAAGTGCGCTAAAAAGTCTACACCGATTATTGGTTTTTCCACGTCAGCCACTACAAAACGCCACACAAACTCGCGACGTAGTCCTAGATTGAGTTTTAACACAATTGTACCGTATGTAGGAATAATCGTCTTATTTGCCGCGTACAATTGGTAGTCGCTACGTGGTCTGTAGCCTCGAATTTGCTGACGCGGAAACACGCACAAATCAGCGCCGGTGTCAACGAGAAATGCAACTTTAGTGCATTTATCAGTGACATAAAGGCGGCGAGGTGTTGAGCCGTCGTCAAACGCCGCAATTAACGTCCGGCTTGATCGTTTCCCGCGGTGCGTGCTTGAGTGCAGGGAGACCGGCACCGAGTTGCTCTATCGCCAAACTTCCGGGGGTACCAGCAGTCGCCATCTTGGGACGCGTCGCGTCTGTTTGACGTGCTAGAATCTCGGCGGGAAGGTGTGCGCTGGCGTCCTCGGTGCTCACGGCGGCGTTCTGTGGAGCGCGCTCGCTGGCTCTAGCCTCTACTCGCTCCATTCGCGTCGGACACGAGACAGCTGTTCGCCAATCTTATCGGCCGATTCGGCTATTTTATCTAATGGCAACTCGTTTTGAGCTGCCAAAATGGCGCGCATGCTCTCGGGCAGTTGCCTGAGCCACAGCGATTTTAAAAGTTCGTCCGTTACAAATGATCTGCCGATACTTTTCATGTGTCTCAGAAATTGCGACGGTTTGCGGTCGCCGATTACTTCTTGCTCCAGGAGTTGCTGGATGCTCTCTTCTTGGGATCGCGAGAGACGGTTTATTAGTGCATTTTTCATGCCGTCGTATCTGCTGCCGGCTGGAGGTGTTGTTAAGATATCCTCGATATCTTCGATGATAGTTGCATCGAGGGCTCCGAGGACATATGCAAATTTACTGGCGTCGGTTACTATGTCAGCTTGAACGAATTGCGCCTCAAGCTGGATAAACCAGAGCGCCGGTTTTGCGGCCCAGAATGGCGGTACCTTCATAGCCACTCGCGCAATTTCTCCAGCTGCTGGTTGTTCGGCTGCGGTTGCGTCTACGTTGTTAGTGTTAGGCATCACTATATTTATTATACGTACGAGTTTATTATTTAAGTAGCACTTGTGCACTCGCGGTTATCGACTGAATTTGGCGCGGAACGAAAACAACTCACGATATTTTAATTTAACTCACGTCGCGGGTCACCAATTTATCGTGATTGTTTGGTACGTCGAGTAATAACAATAGAGATAATTTAAGTGATTTTATTTAATATAAAAATAATACAACAATAATTCAGGAAATATAATAAATGAAAATGCAAACGATGCGGAAGGCGAAGCGTAACTGCCTCGCGTCCTTCTCAGTATCTGCACCCTTCGGTCACTTCTCCCTGCACCATCCATGGCTCTTCGTCTTGTGGGTGGCGAAGATCACGCTGGTTTTCACGTGATCTCGAGTACTTCTCGGAAGAAGCGACCTCAGGACTCAAGTGGATCTGGCGATAAGAGAGCGACGGGCGACAATGTTTATATAATTTCTTGTCGCCACAGTACCATTGTCAGCTGCTGAATCCACATCACAGTGCTCTCACTAAACACCATCAAGAAACAGGCCATAAGTTTAATTTCGACGACGCAACAATTATTAAAAACGTACCTAACAAAGATCAGAGATTACTTTACGAGACTATACACATTAATTTAAATTCCCACCAAAATTTGAACGCTCAAACTGACTTCAGTATTTCCTCAACCACGAAACTATTAGCTTCGTGATTCTACTATGTAATCTGTCTAAAAGTTTTATGAATGCTTATATTTTTGATTGTATACTATATTCTTGGTTTTTTACCAATGTTTTTGAAGGTATGTTGTACGATACATTTTGTAACAATATTTTTGACTATTTATAATTGTGTCTTTTAGCTGATGATGAGAACAGTTTGTTCTCGAAACGTTCTAATAAATAAATAAATATGTTTTAATAAAACAAATTTAATTGGATTCTGAAGACCTTCCTACCACTTATTTCATAAAATTATTTATTATAGTAAGATTTAAATGGAAATATATGCATTGTTTATTAGTGATCGTTCTTCTTTCTTATTTTAAATATTAACTGTGTTTTATTATTTTAGACTAAGAAATGTGTTAATAAAAACTGCCTGGTCAACCTTCTGCGTTCTGCCAAATAAAGAAAGAGGTATTATTTTGCTTCCCTCGAGATGACAACCTCCGAGTTAAATGGATGCAGAATATGAACCGAATGGATCTTAATAATTTGACATACAGTCAATTACATGATCAAGGTTATCACGTTTGCCCGCTTCATTTCGACGATGTATTTTTATTGTGTATAACAAATATTTTTTTCAATATATACCTATATTTTTCTCATAAAAACTTGTATTATTATTTTATTACATTATAAGAATTTTTTCCAATTAGAAACCCACCAACCAGAACAAAGCATTAGTTTGGGGGCAGCACCGCTAGGTGGTGTGAAATCGCGTAAATATTGGTAGCATTGAGCTGTCCAGTCTTCCCCTTGTTTGGTCTGTGGTGCCAACATCGTTGCCGACGTAACCAAGGCCAATAAAAACAAAAAAACAAGATAGTAACAATAAAAATAACAACATACAATATTTTTCACAAGACAAGTTGTATTCGTTTTCTCTTATAATAAAAGACGACAACCTTCGTAGAGATTTGTATTCAGCAACAGAAGATATTACACTACAGCTCCATGGCGCAAGTACAAGCAGCAGCTGATTTGTTGAATGATCAGCAACCTGAAGTAGACAACCCAGCGCACGTTTTCACCGTCAAACTGCCGATTTTTTTGAATCAGAGCCCAACAGCCTGGTTTACCTGCATAGAAGCCCAATTTACTTTGGCACGGATAACACGAGACGATGCTAAATTTAATTATGTTTTATCGGCGCCATGGGCGTCCACAGAGGGGGGCAAGGGGCGGCGCTTGTCCCCCTCTGGATATTTTTTTTTTTTAATTATTTCAATACCTACATTACTCATTACATGTTTCAGAATATAAATTTAAAAATTTTAATTAATGAGCTATGTATTGTATTTTTGTTGTGCTCATAAGTTTGCTTTATGCATTATGAGAGTAGTAAGTAGTGATACAACTTATGTAGGATACGTAGTACACTAATACACAAAATAAGTTCCGTCCGTCCGCGCAACTGTGGTGAGGCGAGCGGTCGTAAGTTGGAGAGCATACCAGAAAACATAAAAGTCTGGCGATTCACGAATCTTTATCTATAAAAATTACCACAATGGGGTACTTATATGGTACTGAAAATTAGATATTTAACACTATAAACATAATGTTGGGTCTAAAACAATGGTAAAAATACAAATTTTATTTAAAAAAAATTATGTTTTTTAGTAAATTGAAAAAGAAATTTTACTGTGACGTCACTATTTTGCATTGAACATATGGGAACTTTCTACGTCACACCACATTTTCATTAATTATTAATAATAAATAATAATAAAATTTATTAATCACATATTGAATTTGTACAATTAATGACAGGTCAGATATAAAGAAAAAAAAATTCATAATAAGTATTTAAAATTTCCGAGCATGCGGCTTAATCGAGATTAAGTGTAGTATTTAGAAATTCTTGCACGAAGTAGAAGCAATAATTTTGCAAAATGTTTTTAATTTTAGATTTAAATGTTTTAATGTCTAATGTAATTAATGAAACTGGTAGATGATTATATAGATCTAAATTAATTGAGTTTCTAGCTGAAGTTTCAAGTCGAAAACGTCTCTTTCTGAAAACATTAATAGATCTGGTATTGTGTTCATGAACTTCACCATTCCTAACAAACAAATTTTTGTTTTTGTGAATATATAATAAAGTTTCCAAAATGAAAATACATGGCAGAGGTAAAATATTAAGATCTTGAAATAATTTTCGACAAGGTTCTCTAGAGCCAACATTGGCTATCAATCGTACAACTTTCTTTTGTAAACGAAATACTTTAATGGCGTTAGAAGAGTTACCCCACAAAATTACTGCGTAAAGCAAGTGACTATGAAATAATGCCATATAGGTGCTTCTTAAAAGGTTCAGAGATAGTACTGTTTTCAGATTCCTAAAAACATATATTAAACCAGAGAGCTTACTACACAATCTGTCGACTTGTATTACCCAAGTTAAATTTTCATCAACAAAAGCGCCAAGAATTTTTACAGAGTTACCTTCCGCTACATTACGATTTGAACTTATAATTAAATTTTGGGTTTTATCCTCATTTAAACTCAATTTATTAGCCGCAAACCAGTCTTTAGTCTGTTTCAAGATCGAATTTGAAAGTTGATTCAGGGTCTCTGGATTTGTGTGTGAAGTTATCAAAGTAGTATCATCTGCATATAGAACGCATTTCTGGGGTTTTACAAAATCACAAAGATCGTTTATATAAACTATGAAAAGTATGGGCCCCAGGACTGATCCCTGGGACACACCATGAACAATAGGGCATAAATTTGAAACAGAGCCATTAGAAACGACACATTGTTGTCGATTTGTTAAGTATGATTCAAAAAAATCTAAAGCTTTGCCTCTGATTCCATTAGCATGTAATTTTTTCAGTAAAAGCTCATGCGAGACACAGTCAAAAGCTTTTGACAGATCGCATAACGTAAGAGCAGAATGGTGCCCTGCCTCAAGGTTATTAACTACGTTATTAATAAGTTCTTGCAATGCCAACGACGTTGAATGAGATTTTCTAAAACCGAATTGTTCTGCATTTAATACATTTGATTTTTCTAAGAAATATGTTATTCTATCTTTGACAAGTATTTCGCATATTTTCCCAATTATTGGTATTATTGAGATGGGTCTGTAATTATTAGGATTAGTGTCATCACCTTTTTTAAATACCGGAGTAACTTTCGCAATTTTAAGAGCGTCAGGAAAAAGTCCTTCCACAAAACATCGATTAAATAAATTACTTAAAGGTGCAGCAATAATATCAGCTATTTCTTTAATAATTCTACTGTTTAATTCACATATATCAAAAGAAGTAGAATTATTTAATTTGAAGATAGTGTTTATTACTTCTTCCGGGGTTGTTGGAAATAAAAACAAAGAATTAGGTGGAGAAGATATCATTGATATTAAATCAGTTACACTACTACTGGACGAAGGAAGTGAATCAATAATATTTTCAGCAATAGTACAAAAAAAATCATTAAATTCATCTGGCGTAACAGTAGAGTTATTTGAAGGTTTGTTATTATTTCTTTCGAAATTAATTAATTTCCAACAATCTCTGGACTTGTTAGTAGAATTTAAAATAAAATTATCATATGCATGTTTCTTTGCATACAATATTTCATTTTTATAGACATTTTTTAGACGTTTATACGCAGAAAAAATCTCAGGATGCTTAGTAATATTAAATCTGTTTTACGTCAAGCAGAAAGTCTCTAAATTTACGAAGTGAATCGTTAAACCAATTTACCGGAATTGCAGTATTCTCTTGAAACTTTTTCTTAGGAAAATAGTATATGACATAATTTTCTAGAGTCTGTAGTAGAATATTTGTGGATATATTTATATCAATATTTGCGTCATCAAAAATACTCCAGTTAAATGTATTCAAAGATTCCCTTAAATCGGAAATACCCTTTTTTGTTATAACTCTTTTAAAACTGAATTTTGGCAATTTTGAATTTTGACAAAAGGTGATACTTTGCCCACAATGATCAGACAAACTGGGATCAATGACTTCACACACGAATGTATCCGAATTTAGATTTGTAATGATATTATCAATACATGAAGCAGACCGTGCAGTAATTCTGGTATTTTGAAATATTGTAATATTTAGATTAAACATTTTAAGAAGACACTTAAAGTCATTAAGAGAAGGAGATTTCACTAAAAAATGTATATTAAAGTCACCCATCAAGATAATATTATCATGCATACCTGCCACATACGTGAGAACTGATTCTAATTTGTCCAGGAATATGCTAAAGTCCCCACTACAAGATCTATATATTCCAACAACAGCAGTATTAGTTTCATTTAAAATTATTCCACTAAATTCAGCTTGAAACTCAATACAAAATCTCTGTAAGCATAACCTTTTTAGTTTAAGTTCAGATTTTGCAAATATTGCAACGCCTCCATGCATGTTGACAACTCTGCTGTAATAATTTGCTAAAATATATCCAGGGATATTAATAGTCATTAAGTGCTTCTCGTTAAGCCAATGCTCAGTAAAACATAATAAGTCAAACTTGACTTTGTCTAAAAATAAGATAATTTCATTAATTTTATTAGATAAACATTGTATATTAATATGGAACAATGTGACCTGTGTATTATATATTACATTATTTGTTATTGTATGTTGTTCACTTTGGCTCGTCTGTGAAAAAATCTGTTGAGTTTAGCTCCTTGAGGCCATAGCTCTGGATTAATTGCTTCCTCGTAGTTTTTGGACTCTACAGTGATTTTAAATGATGAGTAATATTCACGTTTCGAGTTCAGTTTTTCCACCATAACTTCTGGAAATTTAATTTTTAAATAGTCTATCACTTGTTCAACAGTAGTTTCAGCGTGTAGATTGTAAACGTGAATAAAAGAATGTTTTGAGGCTGCTTGCAGCCCTGTGTCTTTATTATTGTCCATTACTCCAATTATAGTTTTATTTTTGTGTTTTAAATCTGGTTTATTTTTAAAACTAGGCATTGTGTTTTGAGTGGATGTTCTGTTTACTGTAATTGTTTTATTTAAGTTTGAGGTTATTTGTTTGTTTACAGCACGAGTTTCTTTGGTTGACGCTTGTGCTAATTGAATAGTGCCAGTCGATAAATTATTATTAGAAGTTTTTTCGTTAGATAGCGCAACTTTGACTGTTTCACTATCAGTTTTTATTGTATTAGATTTGTTAGGTTTATTATATTTATTTTTTAAATTTGGTGTATTACTTTTTAGTAAATTATTTATAAGTTCCTGATCATTCACTCTATTTTCAAGTTGGACAATTAGTTTATCACACAGTTTTAATTTATCTTCTTTAGCTTCGCACTTGTGACACTCAGATTTATTTTCTCCAGCATCAAAGAAAGTGTCTTCACTGTTTTTATTTAAGTATAAATTAAACACTTCACTATTAGAATAAGATTCTGGTACAATATTGTGAACTATGTAATCTATTAATTCAGATTTTTTCAGCTTACTAAATTCTGCCACATGTGCAACTTTCGCCATTTTCTACTTTTCTTTTCTACTACTTTTCTATTTTTGGGCTTGTTAATAAAAAATTTGTAAAAATAAAAAATACGGGTCCCAAAGTTTCTTCTTTCTTCTTCAAAAATATTCAAATAAAATTTGCTAGTCGAAATGGATAGGTATTAGAAATTATTTCAAAATACAAAAATTTCTGTTAATAAATTGTTTATTATGATTTTCTTTTTTAAATAAATTTTGCCCCCCCTTGCAAAAATTCACTTTTTTTGGTGTCAATCGGTTCATTCCTATTCTCTGTCCTAGAATAAAGCAAAATTAGGCCGCGGAAGCAAGGATTTGGGCCGATTTTGTTAGTTTTTAGGGTAAAATTTGGACAACTGTCAACACTGGTTATGCTGAAAAATTAACAGATTAAACATGTGATTTAACGTTTTTATACATTTATGTAATGGAGATATCAATAAATAAATATATTTTTCACAGATATAAGGCTTTTTATTACCTGTTTTTCTAAGTTTTCAAAACTATTTGACATAAATACAATATTACATTTGTTTTAGATTAATATAAATTTCAATAGTGTTTATTAAAAACATGGATACAAAAAAAATGCGAGTTTGTGTGGCTCTAGTACGGTTTTGTTAGCTTTGTTAGTGTAGCAAATACCAAAACCGAGTTTGTGGGGCTCTAGTACGGTTTTGTTAGCTTTGTTAGTGTAGCAAATACCAAAACCGAGTTTGTGGGGCTCTAGTACGGTTTTGTTAGCTATGTTAGTGTAGTAAAAACAAAAACCGAGTTTGTGGGGCTCTAGTACGGTTTTGTTAGCTTTGTTAGTGTAGTAAATACCAAAACCGAGTTTGTGGGGCTTTATTTTAAGCCATTTTGACACATTCAGGTTAACATACAAAAACGTCATTTTATTCAATTTTTTGAAATTTTGACACATTGAGGTTAACATACAAAAACGTCATTTTCTTCAAAAAATCATGTTAAAAACACTCTTCCGCGGTCTAATTTTGCTTGTTTAGGTCATATTTAAGCATAATAAACGATCTCCTAAAAACGCATTTTCTCTTAAACACCTATTCTACATTCCAGCCCTCATTGCACGTAATTCAATTAGTGAGGATCGCCGTTTGGATGAAATTTTCTCTAGTAGTAGAGAGAAATTAAACAAAAAATATGATAGGTCCGTGAAGGTGGAGTCCCGACATCAAAATTACAATATAATAATAATTCTATAATTTTTTTGCTAATTTTGTGCTATTTTTTGCTATATTCCACAAATTTTGTGCTATGCTCGTTTTTGTTATATTCTCAATTTTTCACTTGGGACTCCAGGTTCACGCCTAGTCCCGAATGAAAATATATACATTTTTTATATGTCTATAATTTTTTGCTAATTTTGTGCTATTTTTTGCTATATTCCACAAATTTTGTGCTATGCTCGTTTTTGATATATTCTCAATTTTTCACTTGGGACTCCAGGTTCACGCCTAGTCCCGAATGAAAATATATACATTTTTGATATGTCTATAATTTTTTGCTAATTTTGTGCTATTTTTTGCAATATTCCACAAATTTTGTGCTATGCTCGTTTTTGTTATATTCTCTATTTTTCACTTGGGACTCCAGGTTCACGCCTAGTCCCGAATGAAAATATATACATTTTTGGTACGTCTATAATTTTTTGCTAATTTTGTGCTATTTTTTGCTATATTCCACAAATTTTGTGCTATGCTCGTTTTTGTTATATTCTCTATTTTCACTTGGGACTCCAGGTTCACGCCTAGTCCCGAATGAAAATATATACATTTTTGATATGTCTATAATTTTTTGCTAATTTTGTGTTATTTTTGCAATATTCCACAAATTTTGTGCTATGCTCGTTTTTGTTATATTCTCTATTTTTCACTTGAGACTCCAGGTTCACGCCTAGTCCCGAATGTAAAATATTAAATATTTTATTATGCTATAATTTTGTGCTCATTTTGTGCTATTTTTTGCTGTAGTAAACAAATTTTGTGCTCATCAAGTTTACTTGTTTCGTTGTTTCTTACGAATAATAAAGTTCCCGGCTAGACCCGGGTGTTAAATGTTTAATGTTTTGTTGCACTATAATTTTGTGCTCATTTTGTGTTATTTTTTGCAATAAGAAATAAATTTGGTGCTCATCAACTTACCTTGTTTTTACGACAATTTCAATGGGACTCATAAGTTTACGTTGAATAGCGAAAATAGGTGACTGTACTGATGGATGTAAAATTGTTAGTGAAACCACAAGGCGAGACAAGACGAGACTTGACATTGGTCATGTCTTGGTCTTAAGTTGGTCGCGACAACTTGAATTTCATCTTGGTCTTGATAAGACTTTATGTAAGTCTCGTCTTGGTCTTGAGTCTCGACAAGACTCTTGGTAATAGGCCCCTCATTAATTATCAAATTTATGTATTTTTGAATCCATAATTAGTGAAACTGCGATTGTATTTTTTTTATTAAAGTATAAGAGATATTAATTTTAAATAATTTAAAATGTCACTTAATTTACAAAATTCACATTTTCGTTAGTTTTTTCTGCGTTAAATAATAATTACAAGTACCTACCTACTTGTAGATAATTGTACAATTTGAACTGCGCAAAATACCTATACTCTATAATGTAATTTTTTTAAAAATAAAAATTCATCAATGGTAAACGAAATGGTAAAAATTCATTTTAAATAGGTATATTTATTTATTATGTTTTCATTATTTTTGAATTGAGCTTGAAATTTATAGTCTATTATGCTTCTTTATTCGGAACTGGAAAATATCATACTTAAGTACATTTAAGTAATATAGCATAACTAATAGATTGTTTAATTTTGTGGACCAAACAAAAACAGTAACTATCAATTCCATACAACACATTACTAATTTTATTAAAATTAACAGATAATAATCTTACATTTTCCCTGTTTGGGTATAGAGAAAATTGTGAATTAGGTACCGCAGATTAACATTGATTGACCTTTTCATTTTCGTTTTTTATTCTGGAGGTTAACAGTTTAACTGATTTTTATTAGCATCACAGGACACAAAACACAAACGCTAGGACATATAATTCGCTCGAAACGAAAGACAAAAGCGAATGAACTTATGTTCATATACTTAAAGGAGCTCTATATTTAGGTAAGTTAAGTTGGCCCCCCCAAGTCGGAATTATGAATAACTAATTAATGTGACCAATTGCGCCCTTTATGCGCTTTTATGCGCCACGTTTATTTTTTTATGCGCTCTAATAGTTTCCATATTTTTTAATTTTTTCAATGGGGCGGCCAACTTAATGCCTAGCCCCCCCAAATTATTAAATAGGTATTTTATTGTAATGTATGGCTTGATCAATATATGCGCTAATATGCGCCAGTGCAAAATATTAATGCGCCAATCACGTTCAGGATACAATAATTTTTAAAACTCGGGGGGGCCACATTAATGCTGATTTTTGTTATTAAAATTTTAATTTAAAAAAAATCTATTGTACTCGTATACGAATGCGCTTTTATGCGCTACCAAAAATTTTAATTGCGCTCTTTCCATTAAATAAATAGAATGATGCCAAGATAATGATGTTTGAAAAAAAAATTATGAATTTTCTAAACAAAATTTGATTGTAAATATTATGCGCTATTATATGCACCAATTAAATGTTTTTATGCGCTGACTTAGTTTTTTCTAAAAGTACCATAAACTCGGGGAGGCTAACTTAATGCATTTTTTAAATAGTACTTTTTTAAAATTTGGTTACAATAATATTCGTAAGCTTTTATGCACTTTTATGCACCATAGTAAATTTCTTTTGTGCTTGTATAGTTTTTTAATGATCTATATTTTCCAAGTTGCCCGATAACGACTAAGTCGAACATATTCACATACCGGCAATCGAGCCATCGGGCGCGCGGTCACCGCCATTGTTGGTTGATGGTCTGGTCTACAGAGAATGCTGTTTTCCATAGAATAATGTAAAAACATGTTTTTATTTAAGTTATTAGTTCAAATTAACGATTTATCATGATATATCATGTCATAAGGTACAACAACGTTTTTCTTCCTAAAATACATTGTAATGTAATTTAATTTGTAACTACAAACTGGACAATAATGCCCTTATTTTCGAACTATTGTTATTCAGAATAAAGGTTTCGAAATCTTATCGAAAAAATTAACAAAGAATTTTTATAAAAAATGTAAGTATTATTGTTAGAACAAAAAGTACGAGATGTATAGATTATGTATACAAAATGGTCTTATTCAGAAAAACGCAGCTTGTTGTTTAGAGTTATACTTATTATATTATTTTGATTGTTTTATGATACACGATACACTTATTACTGATTACATTGTTATTATTTTTTCTTATTATTATTTTTGTTTTTTAACTCATAGCAACCTTTTTAAATATAAAATGATTGTTCAAAATTGGCGGGAAATTCAAAATAAATATCATAATTTCAAACAACAATCATTGCAAGGAATTTTATATACAATGTTTGATCTTATATTGTTGTCAATTTTATCCTTAAGATGGGTGAACAGATTGCCTACAGTTTTATATTGTTTAAATGCTGTTTTCATATTTAAATTATAACTTATTATTAAAGGAATATAATTTATAGAAAGAGTAGAATTATTAGGTATAAATCATATTGGAAAATATAGGCGATCATTTAAAAACTATACAAGCGCAAAATAAATTTACTATGGTGCATAAAAGCGCATAAAAGCTTACGATTATTATTGTAACCAAATTTTAAAAAAGTACTATTTAAAAAATGCATTAAGTTAGCCTCCCCGAGTTTATGGTACTTTTAGAAAAAACTAAGTCAGCGCATAAAAACATTTAATTGGTGCATATAATAGCGCATAATATTTACAATCAAATTTTGTTTAGAAAATTCATAATTTTTAATTTTTCAAACATCATTATCTTGGCACCCCCATCATTCTATTTATTTAATGGAAAGAGCGCAATTAAAATTTTTGGTAGCGCATAAAAGCGCATACGTATACGAGTACAATAGATTTTTTTTAAATTAAAATTTTAATAACAAAAATCAGCATTAATGTGGGCCCCCCGAGTTTTAAAAATTATTGTATCCTGAACGTGATTGGCCCATTAATATTTTGCACTGGCGCATATTAGCGCATATATTGATCAAGCCATACATTACAATAAAATACCTATTTAATAATTTGGGGGGGCTAGGCATTAAGTTGGCCGCCCCATTGAAAAAATTAAAAAATATGGAAACTATTAGAGCGCATAAAAAATAAACGTGGCGCATAAAAGCGCATAAAGGGCGCAATTGGGGGGGCCAACTTAACTTACCTTCTATATTTAATGTAACTGTTCCTAGTAGGATTAGAACATTGTAGGATGTAGGTATATTCCTTTGAAACTATAATCTCTATTTTCTTCATAAGCAGATTAACACTTTTAAGGACCGAACATTGTAAATCATCTTTATTTTTACAGGTAGAAAATTAGGAGGAACATTAAAACTGTATTACAAAAATTAGCATCTTCTTTAATAAAAGTAAAATTATTCGGAATAATAGAAAAGAGAAATATGAAAGCAAAGTGTGAATTATTGGCAAAAAGTTGATGTATTACTTTATACTACAAAAGCGTTTTTTAAAAATATATTGCACAGTTATTATCATACGTAACGAATCGATTCAAGTCCATTTTAGATTTACAATAATACACCTGTACTACTTGTGTAATTGTGTATTAGTTTAAAATATTTTTATTTGTTTTATTTTTGTACTGTCTTAAATTGTTTAATAATTTTTTGCCACGAGTACCCACGCATTTGATGTAATTATGTCATTGTTTTTTGTTAAAATCAGGTTATTTAGGGATTGTACAAAAAATAAATCATTTCACGGACTAATACAGAAAATAATTTTCATTCATACATAAAATGTTTGTTTAGGACTCGTTAGATCGTCTTATAACTATATTTTGCAAAATAAATTTTTTATATAGATAGGTACATATTGTAAACTAGTTAATAACTAACTGCACACATTATTTAATGTGTATCATTTAGCAACATAAACATAATAGCACAAAATGAGATAAAAATAATAATTATAGCATAACTACTATACATTTTACATCCAGTGCAGTCACTTATTTTCGCTATTCAACGTAAACTTATGAGTCCCATTGAAATTGTCGTAAACACAAGGTAAGTTGATGAGCACCAAATTTATTTCTTATTGCAAAAAATAACACAAAATGAGCACAAAATTATAGTGCAACAAAACATTAAACATTTAACACCCGGGTCTAGCCGAGAACTTGGGAGTCCCAATTTATTATCCTTAAGAAACAAGTAAACTTGATGAGCACAAAATTTGTTTACTACAGCAAAAAATAGCACAAAATGAGCACAAAATTATAGCATAATAAAATATTTAATATTTTACATTCGGGACTAGGCGTGAACCTGGAGTCCCAAGTGAAAAATAGAGAATATAACAAAAACGAGCATAGCACAAAATTTGTGGAATATAGCAAAAAATAGCACAAAATTAGCAAAAAATTATAGACATACCAAAAATGTATATATTTTCATTCGGGACTAGGCGTGAACCTGAAGTCCCAAGTGAAAATAGAGAATATAACAAAAACGAGCATAGCACAAAATTTGTGGAATATAGCAAAAAATAGCACAAAATTAGCAAAAAATTATAGAATTATTATTATATTGTAATTTTGATGTCGGGACTCCACCTTCACGGACCTAAATATGATGTTGTTCGATGTAACTCGTAAGGTGGGTTTTTTTTTCGATTACATATATAAAGGAGATATGAAAAAAAAAAATTTGCGATTTCGGGCTGGAGCTTCGCGAAAAAATGGCCAAAAACTGGTATTTTGATGCATTTCGAGGGTATCACTTCACTATTTTCTTAATATCTCCGGTTCTAATGGTCGTAGAAAAATTTTAAAAAATGCAAATTATTCGTGAATGAATAAGGTATTAGCCTGATTTGGTATAAATGCTTTAAAATGATTCCTAACCTCAAAAACTGAAAATGATTTAATTGTTTGAATTTTTTACTAGAACTGTAATAAATCGCGCTAAAATTATTAGATTTTCCTGAAAATTAGTGAAAATGTGTATTTTGATGACATAATCACGTGGTTTAAATTTCAAAAGAAAATTCGCAATTTTACGGCCACAATCGCTAGTGCAATTTTTTTTATTTAATTTCGAGCTTTTTATGTTCTTTTTTATGAGAACAAGGAAAAAAAATTTACTTTATTTAAAGTGCTCATTTTAGGGCAAAAACAGAAAAAAATTCAATTTTCACATTTTTGCCATTTTTTTAGGTGGCTATTGCATAAATAGTTGTTTTACGTATTTTTTGACAGCCGTAAAGTGTCACTTTTTTGACATGTGTCAAAAAGATTACTTAACGGCCGCATTTACTTCACGGCCGCTACTTTACGGCCGCTACTTTACGGCCACATTTACTTCACGGCCGCAATATATACAGGGTTCGGCGAGTGAAATGGAAAGATTTGATGTGGGGCTTAGAGCTCGTAGGGAGGTGGTGGGGAGGAAGTTAGTTGACTCAACATTATCAGCGTGGTCTACCATTTAGTTTACAATGGATAATTGGCTGGGTGAACAGCGGGTTGCCAGTCAAATGGAAAGATTTCAAAATGTAATTAATTTAAAAAGTGTTTGAAACCGATCCACCCAGAACAATACCAGCCCTCAAACAACGTATTCAACACGAGACTGCAGCAATATACCTATCAATATGCTGCGAGAGGTCATGGTGAACTTCCAGGCCCGACTTCATGAATGCATCAATTTCAATAATGGAGAACATTTGCTGAACATAGTATTCGGAAAATAATTTAAATTGCTACTTTTGTACTTCACATTATTAATAAAAAAATATTTCTTTTTAAATTAATTACATTTTTAAATCTTTCCATTTGACTGGCAACCCGCTGTTCACCCGTCCAATTATCCATTGTAAACTAAATGGTAGACCACGCTGATAATGTTGAGTCAACTAACTTCCTCCCCACCACCTCCCTACGAGCTCTAAGCCCCACATCAAATCTTTCCATTTCACTGGCGAACCCTGTATATATTGCGGCCGTGAAGTAAATGCGGCCGTAAAGTAGCGGCTGTTAAGTAATCTTTTTGACACATGTCAAAAAAGTGACACTTTACGGCTGTCAAAAAAACAACTATTTATGCAATAGCCACCTACAAAAATGGCAAAAATGTGAAAATTGAATTTTTTTCTGTTTTTGCCCTAAAATGGGCACTTTAAATAAAGTAAATTTTTTTCCTTGTTCTCATAAAAATAACATAAAAAGCTCGAATTAAAAAAAAAATTGCTCTACGATGATTTGGCAAAAAATGGCGGCCATTTCAATTATTTTGGGATAATAGCGATTGTGGCCGTAAAATTGCGAATTTTCTTTTGAAATTTAAACCACGTGATTATGTCATCAAAATACACATTTTTACTAATTTTCAGGAAAATCTAATAATTTTAGCGCGATTTATTACAGTTTTAGTAAAAAATTCAAACAATTAAATCATTTTCAATTTTTGAGGTTAGGAATCATTTTTAAAGCATTTATACCGAATTAGGCTAATACCTTATTCATTCACGAGGAATTTGCAATTTTTAAAAATTTTCTACGACTATTAGAACCGGAGATATTACGAAAATAGTGAAGTGATACCCTCGAAATTCATCAAAATACTAGTTTTTGGCCTTTTTTTCGCGAAGCTCCAGCCCGAAATTGCTAAATTTTTTTTCCCACATCTCCCTTATATATGTAATAAAAAAAAACCACCTTAGGAGTTACATCGATCTTCGATGATAATTTCACTCTACTATAGTGATATTTTAGATTCTGAATCACTATCTGTTTCCCATCGTAAATTTATTGCTCTAGCTGGAAATGATCCACACTTTAATGATAACTTGTTGTTCAAATGCTGGTTAAGAAAACTACCTTCATATTTACATTCAACTCTCATTCAAATTAGTGATAAGCCAATAGTCGAATTGTTACAAATAGCAGACAGAATTTGGGAACTTAATCAAACCAATATTTCAGCAAGTACTTCCGTACCAGCAAATCATAATATATGTGAAAATTTAACTAAATTGAAGTTGAACAGCTAACCAAAAATTTTAACAAATTTTTAAATAAACCTTTAAAACAACATGATGAAACCAAAAAAAAGTCAACTTGCAATACACCTACCTTTTGCTGGTATCACAATAATTTTGGAAGCAAAGCTCATAAATGCTTCCAAACCTGTACATTTACCAGTGCTGAAAATATATCAGTTAGCAATAACTTAAACTAGTAAGGTTACCAACTATAGCGACCAGTACTGTAACTAATCAGAGAGGTCGCTTATTTGTACAAGAAAAAATCAACAATTTAAATTTTTTAGTAGATACAGGAGCAGAAATTTCACTAATAGACGTTTTCAATTTAAAGAGATAGAAGATAAGCGCAGTAAGTCTGCGCATATTAAGCCAATGATAATGGCGCCAATCTTATTATTTATTTGAAAATTTTTAGAAACATTACAGTTGACGATGCGAAAGTCTTTGTTAAAGGTAAAATGTCAGTTGAGTCAAATTTTCATCGGGGGTATAAATATTTTAGTTACTCGTACTCACTGGCGTAACTATAGGGTGGCAGGGCTGGAAAAATGCCACTAGGCCCTGCAGGGGCTGGGGCCCTGGCCCGAGCTCAGAAGTAACCTAACATTTTTAACAAAAATTTGTAAAAATTATCAATTTTATATAAGTACTTAAAATTAATTGAAGTGAGACAACAATTAGAGACCATGTACAAATTGAAATAAATTATTAAGATTTAAATGCATTCATGAGAAAAGGATGTCGATCATTTTAAGAACGCGTCCATTGTTTACTTAATTTTTTGTCGCGGTACTTTGGTGGCGCGGGCGAGCTAGTGACGCTCGGGGAATTCCCGCATTTTGTTAAGCAAGAAAGTACTTTTTCGTGGCGCTGGCGGAGTATCGACGCATGGTGCTAGGGGAATCCCGGATTTATATTTTATTTTATATTTAAGTACGGAGGGCTCTACTCTCTACTACGCATTCTTCGTTAGTTTGCTATGACAAAAAGATCATTTTCGAAACTAAAGTTAATAAAAACCTATTTAAGAAACTCAATGGGCCAGGACAGACTACGTAACTTGGCTATTCTGTCTATTGAAAATTCTAATGCCCGATCTTTGAACTTTGATGACGTTATCGATACTTTTGGGGAACAGAAAGCTCGGAGGAAAGAATTTTATTAATAAACATCTTGTAAAGATTAATTTTTTTTTTATTATTTGAAAAGGAAGAGTACTTCAACAACTATGGTTATTAGTACCCGGTACAATAGATTTGTATATGATTACATTTTGTTATTTATGAATTACAGTCTAATTTTTTATATATGTGTGTATATATCTATGGCTTTACAAAATTGGATTGTGTTGTTCAGGTTGTTGATGTCGGTTCCTAGGGCTTCTTTCATGGATGTTGGGATTTTGAATTGTGTTCGCTGTTGTACGTATTTGGGGCATTGTATTAGAATGTGTTCTACACTGACTTGTTCGTTACATGTATCACACAGCTCTGGGTGTAATTTTTGTAATATGTACTTGTGTGTTAGAATTGTATGCCCTATTCTAAGTCTATTCGGTTTGTTAGGTTTGGCCATTTGTCTGTGTTTAATTTTATGTTTCTTAATTTGTTTCCGGTTGTGCTCATCCAGATTTCGTTCCATTGATTCTTTGTTTTGGTTTTGCAGATTTGTATGATATCTTGTGCCGGTATAGGGATTTGGGTTATCTCTTCCTGGAGAGCTTCTTTCGTTGTCTGATGTTACTGATGTTGTGTATTAATTCCTGGATTTTTTGTATCACGGGTCGTTTATTGTAAATATTTGTTGTCTCCTGGATGACACTTAGTGAGTCAGTAAAAATGACGTATTCTTCTTGCCGGTTATTGTTGTTCTTGATTTCTTTAAGTGCACAATATATACTATATGCTTCTGCCGTGTTCGAGCTTATTTCAGTAGGTAAATGTATTTTAATTTTCTTTGATGTTGTAATTATGGCTCCCCCTGTCCCTGCTGTTGATTTGGATCCATCAGTGTATATTTTTTGGGCGTTTCCAAGTTGTGTGCAGATTTGGTGGTATTTTTCTTTTATTACTGTGGATGGTGTATCAGACTTTTAATATTTAGTTAGTGACATTATATAGTGTGGTGTCACTTTTCTCCATGGTGGAATCATATCTTCATAACTAGTTTCTAGGTCAGGTAGGTTAATATAAAGGTTACTAAGGGTTAATTTAATTTTTTGTTGGAGAGGGGTATGTGATAACAGGATTGTTTGGTTTTGGTGTTCTTTGAATAGGTGCTTGTATGTGGGATTGTTAGGGTTCTTTGCTAGTTTTAAGATGTATGTTAGTGTTAGTTGGTTTCTGCGGATTTCCAAGGGGATAATGCCAGATTCACAAAGCATACTCTTTGCTGGACTCGTTCTATAGGCTCCTATTGCTAATCGAATGGCTGTATTCTGTACTGGTTCTAAGATTTTTAGGATATTGTTGCTTGTTGTTTGGTATACAATAGCGCCATAGTCGATTTTTGATTGAATTAATGACAAATATAGTTGCAGTAGAGTGTTTCTATGTGAGCCCCATTTATTGTGACAAAGACATTTAATGATGAGTGTTTTGTAGCATTCCTGTTTTACATGTTGGAGATGTTTTTTCCATGTTAACCCTACACTGCTCTATTTTTTAAAAATTGTTTAAAAAATACTATAATGGTAGACAATGGAGCGTAGTTCACGGGAAAAATATGCAAAAAAATCTATTTTGTCAAAAAATTAGTATTTTTATGAAAAATGTAAATGTAGCAGATATGATACATAATGCATTTGGTGCACATAATATACCAGGTGTCTGCTTTAACTTTGCTGTATAGGGAATCAGTTTTATTTTTATTTATTTGGCTCAAGTTACTTACCTATTAATTTTAGGGGATAGTTGTTAAGATAAAATGTTAAGAACCAAAATCTTTACAATATATTCCAGGAAATGAATTACAAAATAATTTTTATGAATAGCAACATTGTAATACCCATAAAACATTACCATAGTAGGCATGTGTCGGGTAGAATTTTGTTTTTGTCATCTTGCGACGTGCACAAAGTGAATTTTTCCGCACGCCATTCCCGCATGCTTCTACTTTGCGCACGCATTTCCGTATAGTTACAAAATTGAACAACTTTGCACACACACAAAAATCATTCACTTTGCGTGCAGGTATGAAAAAAATATCGTGTGCAACTTGTGTGAGCAAAGGCAACTAGCGCTCGGCTAAGTTGCAGCCTTAGCCGTGAACGACCCTCAGCCAACCTCGGCTACGCCTCGAGTCGCTGTTGCTCGGGCTACAACTCGCCTCGCGCAATTGTGTACTTTGCGCTCTAGATACACAATATACTATATATTTGAAGTGCCAGTGTAAATTTCAAACTTGTACGAAAATACATCTCAACCACATAATATATTTATGGTGTATTGCGGGCATATTGTTTCAAATGGTATCACGCACATATCTGTTCATGAACAGATTAGCACTCTTGAAGTGGCAATGGCACCGATTGGAAATATCTAATAAAATATACGGAAAAGTCAAATTTGAAACAAAATTTTCAAATGATAAGTTTCCCTGATATTTTTTGCTGTCTTCGGATAAAACTAAATTTTTCTTCCTCCATAATACATATTTTGGAAAATTTCTCTCTCAACTCGCGGGCTTAGTTTTTAGGATCGCGCGGTTGAGGTATGTTCTTCTAAGGTACTACGGCCTCGGTCCTCATCGAAAATGTCATCGTCTACATTTTTGTCATCGGCGTTTGTTGTTTGTTACAATTATTCCATCTTCAAACATGAGTGGCATGGAGTTGATATCATAGTTATCATCATTTTGATTCTTTTAATTTTTATTAGTATATATTCTTCAGAATCTGAAATATAGCAAATTCTTCCTCGCTTTCCGGCAAATGAGCTAAAATATCAGCTGATTCAGCATCTGAGAGACTAATTATAAAATGACATATTTTCTAAAATAAAAGTATACGATAAGCTCCATGTATCAAATCTGCTACAACTGATTTTACAACCACAAATTAGACTATATAGTAATAAAACCAAGAACAAAAATGAAAGAAATACAATATTCTTAACTTTAGTTATTATTATAAACAATTATTTGTTTAAAACAGTATAACAAGTATCTTAAAAAACAATATTATTAGCAACCGACAAAGCAGCAATGTGCACTCCTCAATCGTTGTTTCATATATGACGATTGTTGATTTTATATTATGTTAATATGCGATAAACGACCTTATGATCGTGTAAATAAGGATGTAGCAGATCGTCTACAAAGCTCCATTAGTGAAAATTCGCTCCAAGTCATGAAATAAGTGGAAAAGAATTGGACGTATCAGATGTGCTACATGTGGCAGTGTAGGGTTAATCTGGGTTCTAGTATCATTCCTAAAAATTTTATGTTTGTGACGTATTCAATTTTTCTGTTATTAAGTTTTATGTTTGGTTTGATAACAGGTCTAGTGAGTTTGGTGAAAAACATCATTTTGGTTTTTTCTTCTGAAAATTGTAGCCCAGTGCTTTTGGCCCATACTTGTAATTGATTAGTGGTGTTTTGTAATTCTTGTTTTAGTATATTTGTGTTTTTGTTTTTGTAGTATACTGCCACATCGTCAGCGAACAGTGATACGTTTATGTGTTGCGGTATGTATGTGGTTATATTGTTCATGGCTATTAGAAATAAAGTAACACTAAGTATTTCTCCCTGTGGTGTTCCGTTATCTTGTGTTTTTTCTTCGGAGAGTATACCGTTATAGAGCACTCTGAATTTTCGGTCATTCATAAAAATTTTTATGTAGTGTAGTATATTACCGTCCAGATTATATTCTTTTAAGGATTGCAGAATGTAGTACCTCCAAACAGTGTCATATGCCTTTGATATATCAAAGAAAATGGCTGCAGTGTGTTGTTTGTTTTTGTTCGCTTTATGTATTTCAGTTTGTAGCGTTATTAGTTGGTCTATTGTTGAGCGACCGTTCCTGAATCCACTTTGTGTCTCATTTAAGATTTTGTGTTTCTCGAGGTACCATACCAGTCGTTTATTAATTATTTTTTGTAGTACTTTACTGAGACAGTTCGATAGTGATATGGGTCTGTAGTTTGTGGTACTTGTTTTTTGTTTATTTGGTTTCAGTAGAGGAATAGTTGTGACTTCTCTCCATTTATTTGGGTATTTGTTTTTCGTCCAAATATTGTTGTATATTTGGAGAAGGTAATCTTTTGTGTTATTTGATAGGTGTTTTATCATTTCATATGTTATTCCATCTGGCCCTGGGCTTGTGGACTGTTTTAGCTCTTCTATGGTAGTATCCAATTCTGTCTTTGTTATTGGGTCGTTGATTTCGCATTCATTGTTTTGGTCAATCTGGATTTTCTTCTTTTCAGTATTTTGTTTATGTATTAAAAATTCAGGAGTGTATTGTGTGTTGCTTGAATTGGTATAAAATTGTTCTGCTAGTGCATTTACGATTTCTGTAGGTGTTGTTATAGTTTTGTCGTTTTGTATGAATGTGTCTGTATTTGTGTATGTTCTTCTTCCATTAATACTTCTTATTTTATTCCACACTTCGGTCGATGGTGTGTTTGTAGTAATTTTAGATGTGTATTCTTGCCATGATAGTTTTTTACTTTGCAGGATAGTTTTTCTACAGGGGGCTTTAGTTTGCTTAAGCTTTATTAGGTTTTCTAACGTATTGTTTTTTCTATATTGGTATAGTGCTTTTTTATTATCTTTGATGGCGTTTATTGCACTCAGTGTTCCACCATGGTACTTGTTTTTTCTTAGAGCAGAGTCAGCCGCTGTGGTTATTGATTGTGTAATTATTTCTACTTGTTCGTTAATATCGTCTGTTTCCTTTGTCATGATTATGTCAGAGAGTTCTGTAAATAGCTGCCAATCCGCTTTTTTTGTTGACCATTTTCTTACTGAATGTTGTTGTTGTATATTGCTGTTGTCTGCATTGTTGATAGTTATTTTAATTGGGAAGTGATTTCCTGCGTATGACAGTGGTAATACTGTCCAGGTGAGATCTTGAGCTGTCGTTGAATCGCTAATTGTTAAGTCTATAGCTGTAAAGTTGCCTGAGTTGGCGCAGAAATGAGTCTTTGTTCCATCATTCAGTAAGATTAATTTGTCGTTTAAGCTAAGTATGTCTTCTATTATTTTTCCTCTGTTATTCGTGTTCTCACTTCCCCAAATATGGTTGTGCGCGTTAAGGTCTCCCATTATTAGGAAAGGTGTTGGCAGTTGTGCTATTATGTTTTCTAATTCTGTTTGATTTACATCTTGGTTAGGTGGTAAGTAAATAGAGCATATTGTGAGTTGTTTTGGGGAGAAGATTTTGATAGCTATTGCTTCTAGGTTTGTGTTCAAGTTGATTTCTTCGACGTGTTTCGTGTTGCTTGTTAGTATTGCTACTCCGCCGCTTGCATTATTTGTGTTTATTCTATCCTTTCTATAATATATTATATACCGTTTCAGTGTGGCTTTGTGATGGGGGTGAAAGCGCGTTTCTTGTAGGCATATAATCTGTGCTGTTGTGTTTGATATTATTGTTTGTAGTTCTGGGAGGTGTGCTTGGAAACCATTTATGTTCCACTGTATAATGTTCATTATTAAATTAATTTTGATTTTATTTTAGCTTTGTCCTTCTCCGTCGTCTTCTTCATCGCCTAGTAGAGTTTTAATTTTATTATGAATTCTGGTGAATCTGTTTTTTATTATCTTTTTTTTAAATAAAGGGTACAGGGTATTTAACATAGTGAGTAGGTTTGTTGTCTCTTGTGTGTAATTTTTTGATATTGTGAGTGGGTCTGCGCTATTTGTTGCATTTTCGATGAAATCTTTAAAGCGTTCGTAGTTTAATGGGTACTTCTCGGAATTAGTGTTTATTTCATTTTCCAATACGTCTATTAACTCTTCGGTTGAAAAGTTATAGGAGGGACTAATTGATCTTGGTTTTTTAGGTTGTCTGGTTTCGAGTGTTTTGGTGTGTTGCTGTTGTTTGTTGGGATCCTCGTTGTTTGCTGGGCGTTTTGAGCTAGTAGATTTAGTTTGTTCGGTTATATTTGTATTGATATTTTCTGTACTGGTTGATTGTTCATTTAGATTATTTTGTTGTGTTGTTTGTTTCGGTTGCGACTGTAGTTGACTTTGCGCGAATGGATAGAAATTTTGTGATAGCTATGTTGTTATGGACTTTAGTTCTGGTTGTGATAGAGATTTTGTGTATTTTTTTGTTGATTTGTGGTTGTGGTTGGCAGTGGTTGTGAAAGACTGCCTATGGTTTGTTGTTGCGCCGATGTTGCTGACGAAAGTGATTGACTGTTGTTTTGTATTGGTTGATTTTGAGTTATTCTTGGTGTCGGGTTATGATCAGGAGTTTGGCACTGGGTTGCCGTGTGCCCTTTTTGTTTACATCTATAGCATGATGGAGTATCATCGGATATGTATATTCTATACTCGGTGTTATCATGTACTATTAGTAGTTGTTAGGCGCGTTTATTTGAATTTATATGACAACGCCATCTATTAATTTCTTTGCAAATCATCATTGGCGCTTAGTTTTCAAATTAATTCTTTTGTTAATTTTTTGTCTGGTTGTCATGAGAATTTAATGTTATGTTATTATTCTTTTTTACTTCCCCGACCTATGTAATAGAGGGAAGTATTGTAATCGTGATTTTTTGACAGTTCGAGATTTTGGTGAATCTTCACGTTTTAGACCCTACTGAACCCAAAAAACATAATTTTAAAAAAAGTCGGTCTGTCGGTCTGTCGGTCTGGATGTTGCATAACTGAAAAACGCGTTGGAATTTTGGACTGAAATTTTATATTTAAGATCTTGACCCAAATTCTGACTTCAAGTTCGTTAATGAGCTTTATTCAACCAGTGGTACCAACTTTATAAACATAACTTTTTTTATTTTTATCAAAATACTATCGTGTGTGGTATCAAATTAAAGCTCTCGAGAAAAGAATTCTAGTAGAAAAACAAAAATAACATATAAACGATCGTCAATTTTTTTTTTAAATAAATTATTCAAATTATACCGAGTTTGGTGTCAATTTAAAGCGCTTGGGGAGATAAGTTTAGTAAATATGTAAAAAATGATATTTATGTGTCTCAAAAAATTATTCAATTTTTTTTATTTAACCAGTGGTATCTACCAACTTTATAAACATAACTTTTTTATTTTTATCAAAATACTATCGTGTGTGGTATCAAATTAAAGCTATCGGGAAAATAATTCTAGTACAAAAATAAAAATAACATTTAACCGATCATCAATTGTTTTTTTTTTATAAATTATTCAAATTATACCGAGTTTGGTGTCAATTTAAAGCGCTCGGGGAGATAAGTTTAGTAAAAATGACATTTATGTGATTTTCAATTGTTTCTCGAAAAATTATTCAATTTTTTTTATTCGACCAGTGGTACCAACTTTATAAACATAACTTATTTTATTTTTATTAAAATACTATCGTGTGTGATATCAAATTAAAGCTTTTTATGTAGGGGAGATAAGTTTAGTAAAAATATAAAAAATGACATTCAATTTTTTCTCAAACAATTATTCAAATTTCTTCAAGTGTATTATCAAAAGTTCTTTGAAGAAAAAATTTAGTCGGAGAATTAATAACATTTAAACTATGGTCAGTTGTTTTTACCTTCCGCATTATATTTTATATAAGGGGAAGTTTTGAGAGGAGTTTTTCGAGTGTGAGTTTTTAGTGAATAAGTACGTTTTACAATCCATAGAATACGAATAAAGTATTTTCGAGATGAAGTCTGTGCGCGGTTGTGTGTGTGTTACAATATTTTGTGGACGATAACTCAAATAATATCAAACATTTAACAACCAAATTTTAATACAAATCTTAAGAATCCAGTTATTTTTGTAGCAACTCTCAAACCGGACGTAGTAGGTACTTTGCGTAAATATTTCGATAAATAATTAATTTATCACAATATTTTCTATTTCAAATGATTGATTATATTTTTGTCATCTACAAATCGTATTTAAAATTTTTATCTGTACATGATACTATTTAGAAAATAAATTATTGTTAATAATTCAGAGTATGAAACATAAAATTAAAGGCGTTACGAAAGTAAGTTATTAAAACTTATAATCGGGGAAGTACTGTGCTGGCCACAGCAGATTTTTGTAATGATAAAATAAACAGATATAAGATTGAATAAAAAATCAATTATTACAAGATACAGTCCACTTATTTGTTGTGAAAATAATACGAGTTAAAAGTGAAAATCAAGATCAAGCCAGGAATCACCGTTCCTGCAATTAATAAACATTTTGGTCACATCGAGCCGGATTTTTCACGACAAGATTCTACAGAGGTCTGGGGCACAGCCTTTGAAACAAGTTGAAGATATATTTCAGTTATTTGCCAAGGGTGTTACAAGTGAAAAGGTAAAATACATTCGAAATGGCAGAACATTTGGCAAAGTTAAAGGTAAAACGTGGGCAACACAAAAGCTCTTTGACTAGATGCAATAATTTTTTCGAAAAAATAGATTTAAACAATATTAACAAAGTAACTTGTAATGAAATTAAAACAAGATTAGATCGTTTGGTGGGTGAATTAGATTTATTTAACCAAGTCCAAGCCGAAATAGAAATAATACTAGGTGTCACCGAGGAAGAGGATACCGAACGTGAGAATTTTGAAACAAGTTATTATTCATTAGTTGCTCGTATGGAAGAAATTTTGCAAAAGTTTTCTGATTCAGACAATCAATCAATCATTTCGTGCGCAAATAGTAGACAATCTATGTCAGTCAAAAATGCCGATAATCGCGATGAAATTGTTAGAAGCAATAATGTTAATGAACAATCTAATAAATCCGCTAATCAAACCATGTCTGCTAATAATTTAAATTATAACGAGGAAACACAAATATTAAATAACGTTCGTAATAATATGCCTTCAAATACACGCAATAACCAATTATTTTATCCACAAGTTCAATTACCATTAATAAAATTACCAACTTTTGATGGTGATTACAATAAATGGGTCGAGTTCCGTGACAGTTTCGATGCGCTTATTGAGAAAAATCCTATTATAAGCAACGTTCAGAAAATGCATCATTTACGTTCTTGTCTGGAAAAAGATGTCTTAGAGACGATAAAGGCAATACCTGTTTCTGATCAAAATTATCAGTTATCTTGGCGAATCCTACGAGAACGTTATGAGAAAAGTCAGCTGATTGTTAACAATCATGTTAGGCTTATTTTAGATTTCCCGCGTTTATTTAAAGAATCTGCAAAGGAACTGCGAAATTTATACAATAATATTAATAACAATTTGGAAGCTCTTCGTAATTTAAATGAACCAGTTGGTGAATGGAATGCTATCCTAATTCCAATAATTACTGATAAATTAGATACAGTCAGTAAACGCGAATGGGAAAAATATTGTACATTAAAAGATGCTAGAACCGTTAATGATTTATTTAAAATGTTAAAAAATAGATGTGAAATATTAGAAAAACTTGAAGCAAGCAAAACAAGTTTAAGTAACATTAAAGTAGATAAATTTAATTACAAAACAGATAGTAAAAAACCAAATTATTCTACAGCACATGTAAATACTGTTTCAAAATTTTCTTGTTTTCTTTGTAATGGCAATCACTCTATTTACAAATGCGAAAATATCTTGAAACTTACCCCAGTTCAGAGATATGAAGAAATTAAAAAACGTAATCTATGCGTGAATTGTTTAAAACCGTCCCATAATGTCTCAGGTTGTTCATCATCTAAATGTAGACAATGTGGGAAACCTCACAATACTTTATTACATAGAGATGCACCTAATGTTCAATCTACTAAATCGTCCAATAATAATTTCCAAAATCCGACAGTTACTAATTCCGGAACTGGCAATGTGTCAAAAGGAACTATCCTACAAACATCATCCACACATACAATAGACACAGTAGCAAATGTGTCAACTTTAGGACAAATATTGTTGTCAACTGCAATGATTTCTATTAAAGATGCTGACGGGAACTTTCATCAATATCGTGCTCTCCTTGATAGTGGTGCCATGAGTAATTTTGTTAGTCAAAAGGTATGTAATGAATTAAATTTGAATTTAAGGAAAGCGGAATATGCTGTAAGTGGTGTAGGTGAAATGATGCAAAATGTTAAATTCATTGCAGATTTTAATATACATTCTAATTACAATAAATTTAATGCATCAGTTTCGTGTCTAGTTATGGATAGAATTAGTTCAAATATTCCTTTAACTTCGTTTAGTCGACGCAATTTGAAATTACCTAAATTTGTACAATTGGCGGATCCAACATTCAATGCATCAAATCCAGTTGATATTTTGTTAGGTTCTTCCATTTTTTGGCAGTTATTGGGTAAAAACCAAATTAATATCCCCAAAACTGAATTAATATTACACGAAACAAAATTTGGATGGATTCTAGCGGGAAAAGTTAAAGATTTTGGTTATCAAAACCAAAGAAAACACGATTCTATTGATCTTCTGTCTTGTGACGTAAATCTCGAGAAACAATTAACAAAATTTTGGCAAGTCGAAGATATACAAGTCAAATCAAATTTATCAAAATCTGAACAATTCTGTGAACAACATTTTACAGACACTATTAAACGCGACAAAGAAAATAGGTTCGTAGTGAATATACCATTTAAAGATAATGTTACAGATTTAGGGCAGTCTAGAGAACTTGCATTAAAGCGATTTTACGCACAAGAAAGTAGACTATTGAAAAATCCACAGTTATTCAACGAATATTCAAAATTTTTGTTAGAATACGAGTCACTCGGTCATATGGAAAAGATAGAAGAAACAGTTGATAATGAAGAATTAAATTATTATATTCCACATCATGCCGTTGTAAGAGAAAGTAGTAGTACCACAAAATTTAGGGTTGTCTTTAACGCGTCAATGAAATCTAACAACGGGCTATCATTAAATGATGTACAACATATAGGACCTACAATTCAAAACGACTTATTATCAATAATTTTAAATTTTCGTATGTACGAGTACGTTATGAGTGCTGACATTTCTAAAATGTACAGAATGGTATTAATAGACACAAGTCAACGTCGCTTTCATCGAATATTTTGGCGCGATAATCAATTAAATAATTTACAATGTTTTGAACTAAAAACTGTTACGTACGGTACAGCGTCCGGTCCATTTCTTGCAATACGTTGTTTACATCAGCTTGCATCCGAATTTGAAAATGAATATTCAGCGGCATGCGAAGCAATTAGAAATAATTTTTACGTCGACGATTTTTTGTGCGGAGCAAATTCACAAACTGAATTAATTCAATTACAGCACGACGTTTCAAAAATTCTTGCAAGTGCTGGTCTAGTATTAAGAAAATGGTTATGCAATAAAATAGATCTTTGTCAAAAGTTTCAAGTTAACGAAAAAATCGATTATAGTATTTTACAGTTAGGAGAAAGTCAATATAATAAAACTCTAGGGATAGGCTGGGATGTCACTTTAGACACAATTCAATATTCTGTATCAATAAATAAAAATGATAACGTGATTACAAAACGTACGATACTATCGGAAATATCGCAAATTTTCGACCCGCTTAGTCTGTTGGGTCCAATCATTATTGTAGGCAAGATATTTATGCAAAATCTTTGGCTAGAAAAGTTATCTTGGGATGATCCTATTCCTCAAAAGTTGTTAGACAAATGGCATTTATTTCGCAATGATTTAGAGCTTTTAAGTAACATAAAGATTCCGAGACATGTCATAGTAAAGAAATACGTTTCAATTGAACTTCACGGCTTTTCTGATGCCAGCGAAAAAGCATACGGTGCAGTTGTTTATGTGCGTAGTAAAGATGAGAATGAACAATATTATACGCGAATTTTGTGTGCAAAAAGTCGAGTCGCGCCAGTCAAAAAGTTGACAATACCTAGATTAGAACTTTGCAGTGCAGTATTGTTAGCTCAATTAGTAAATATGGTACGCAGTTGCGTAAAGAAAAAATTTGAAAATTGTTATTTTTGGTCAGATTCAACGATCACTTTATGCTGGTTACGAGCCGATCCTAATAGATGGAAAACCTTTGTAGCAAATCGGGTTAGCGAAATACAACGACTAACAAATGTAGAAGACTGGCACCACGTATCATCAAAAGATAATCCTGCCGATTTGATTTCGCGAGGCATGCCTGTAAATTCTTTTAATAATTGTAATATTTGGTGGTTAGGGCCAGAATGGCTAACAAAAAATAATTTACCAATCGAAAGCGTGAAGGTTGGTGAAACCGAGACAGAAATTATTTCAGAATCACGAGTGATTGTAACTATGACATTAATCAAAAATGAGCTAGATATTTTTAATAAATATTCAAAACTAGACAAGTTACAAAAAGTAATAGCGTATTGCTTCAGATTTGTAAATAATTGTAAAACTAAACCCTCGATTAATCCAGAAGCTAAGCATTCTGAAAGTTTAACTGTAGAAGAATTAAAGTTTGCTTTAAATACAATAATTCGTATAGCACAGCAAGAATCATTTTCTAACGAGTATAACCAATTAGCGAAAGGTAAACCAATTAATGTAAAAAGTAATATACTTTCTTTAAATCCATTTATGGATATTAATAAAATAATTCGCGTAGGAGGTCGTTTGCAAAATTCTGACTGCAATTTTGACAAGAAACATCCAGTATTGTTACCGACAAAACACAATTTAACAAAATTAATATTTCAACAGTATCATGAAAGATTATTACACGGTGGTCCTACATTATTATTGTCTTCAGTACGACAAAATTATTGGCCTATTTCAGGACGAAACATAGCTAAAGGTATTGTTCGTCAATGTAAAACTTGTATTTTAGCAAAACCACAAAATTTAAACTATTTAATGGGTAATCTACCTCAAAAAAGAGTAACACAGACTTTTCCTTTTTTTAACGTGGGTGTTGATTATGCAGGGCCGTTTTTTATTAAAGATAGAAAAACTAGAGGGCCAAAATACATTAAAAGTTATGTATGCTTATTTGTTTGTTTAGCTACAAAAGCGATTCATTTGGAAACTGTTACTGAACTTACAACAGAAGGTTTTATTTCATGTTTAAAAAGATTTATTAGCAGACGTGGTAAACCATCAAACATTTTCTCTGACAACGCCAAATATTTTGTTGGTGCTTGCGCCGAGTTGAAAAAATTATATACTTTTATTCAAAATGAATCGAAAACTTTACGCAATTTTCTTTCTCAAGATGAAATTTCATGGCATTTTATACCAGCACGTTCTCCTAATTTCGGTGGCATCTGGGAAGCTGGAATAAAATCAGTTAAGCATCATTTAAAAAGAGTTCTTGGTAATGCACACGTTACATATGAAGATTTTTCTACAATTTTGTGCCAGATCGAGTGTATTTTAAATTCCCGTCCACTTTGCCCATTATCTTCGAATCCTGAAGACCTAGATCCTTTGACTCCTGGACATTTTCTGGTGGGTAGGGCTCCAATCTCCCTCCCCGATAATGAAAATTATCAACAAGTCCCTGAAAATAGACTTAAACATTTTCAACGACTGCAAAAAATTGTACAAGATTTTTGGACACGTTGGAAGAAAGAATATCTGAGCGAACTCCAAACCAGAAGCAAGTGGAAAACAAACGAAACTGAAGATCAACAGCAGCTTCGAATTGGCACGGTTGTCATCTTAAAAGAAGACAATGTACCATCGATGCAGTGGCCGATGGGACACCCTGGAAATGATGGCAACATTCGTGTTGTAAGCATCAAGACTAGAAACGCCGTAGTGAAACGATCCATACGTCAAATTTGTGTTCTCCCTATAAATTATAACTAATATTTGTTTATACATCATAGTTAATAATAATATTAATTTAATTTGTAGTTTAATTTTTTTTTAATTATTGAAAATGTAATTCACATCTTTCAAGGCGGCCGGTATGTTAGGCGCGTTTATTTGAATTTATATGACAACGCCATCTATTAATTTCTTTGCAAATCATCATTGGCGCTTAGTTTTCAAATTCATTCTTTTGTTAATTTTTTGTCTGGTTGTCATGAGAATTTAATGTTATGTTATTATTCTTTTTTGTAATGATAAAATAAACAGATATAAGATTGAATAAAAAATCAATTATTACAAGATACAGTCCACTTATTTGTTGTGAAAATAATACGAGTTAAAAGTGAAAATCAAGATCAAGCCAGGAATCACCGTTCCTGCAATTAATAAACAGTAGTGTTTCTGGTATTATAGTGTCTTCTTTTTCTGCAATAAATGTCTGTCGACGGAAGCTAAGGACGTGGGAGTATTCGCTGTCTAGCATTCCTACTCTGAGAAACGAGATGGGGGATACAAGTTTTAAATTATTTTGTCGTAGTTTATCTTCTATAGTCTCATGTGGGATTGATGGGCACACATTAGAGATAATTAATCGTTTAGTGGGGGTAAAGCCTGATTTATAGATTGACGCTCCGTTTACGCAACGCAAACGTTCCCGCTAACGCAAAACATGAGCTAATTATATCAGATGGCATCATTTATAGTATTCCGTTCGCGTACCGCTAACGCACCCGTTAACGCAAAAGATGATCATGATTCATGTTTTGCGTTTGCGGGCTGAACGGCAGCCAATCAAATGCAAAACACAAAACAAAATATTGTGACAGGTAAGTGACAGTGACAATAATTTTAACCATGTCGCGTAGTAAGCAAATTAATGAATAAAATATTATAATATCCTAGATGGATAATTTAAATGAGACATGTAACGAATGTAACACAGAACACATCGCGCCAAAAATGTCAAACCTGTACGTCAAATAATATAACATAACCTCTAAAACGCACGTCAACGTGCGATCCTAACGTAAATTTATAAATTGATATAAAAATATCTAACGTGAACAGAACGGAAACGTTTGCGTTGCGTAAACGGAGCGTCAATCTATAAATCAGGCTTTGTCGTCTGATTTCAAGGTTTTTATTGTCTATTTTAATTGACTTGTATTTTGTAATAAGGTTATCCACTAATTCTTTGGCTGAAAGGTATATGCATATTCGATTTTGGGCAATCCTAGAAGCAAAAATTACATTTTGTGGTTTAACTATTTGTCCGATTTCCTTTATGTATGATTTCAGTGGAATTTCATTTACAGCTGTTATTACAATTGCTTGATCTTTCTTTGGATATAGGTTATTGTTTATGTTTTGTTTAACTATGTTGGCATAGTTGTTACCTGTATTTTGTTGGTTTGGGTTGTTGTTTGTTATTGTATTTATAGTTTCCTTGTTTATATTTCTTATTTTATCGGCATTATAGTATCTAAGTATACTAGTAGATGTCGCCAGAGATATGGTTTGTGAATCTGTTTTGTTATTAATTATTATTTATTGCATTATTTAGGGAATAGGTGGTTTATTGGGGAGAATTCAGGTTTTACGTACAGTAATGGTGTTTTACTGTACGTTTGGGATTAGGATTAATAGTAGGAATTTTAATGTCGGCAGGAAATAAGTATTACCTTTAACCTTGACCTTCGTTGCTTATTAACACTGTACTTAGCACGTCTGAGATAGTGCATCTAAGTTGTCTTTTAAGGATTAAATTTTTATTTCATAATAAATATGTAATACCTATGTTTTTGAAAATAAAATGTATTTGATATTTAACAATAATGCACATAATATTAGTAATACTGTTGGGTAACTGATTTATAAAAATTTAATTACAACGTGACGATTTTTACCTCTCGCCTCATATTCTATAAGAGAGGTATTGTAATGGGTCAAAATTTTCGAGTATGAGTTTTTGGTGGATAAGCACGTTTCAGGGTCTCTAGAATACGAATTTACTATTTTCACGATGATGTCTGTGTGTGTGTGTGTGTGCGTGTGTGTGTGTGTGCGTTTGTATGAACCGACGATTTTTCGTCCACGATAACTTAAAAAGTATCAAACCGTTTATAACCAAATTTCATATTTAAGGTTTTAATAAGTATCTTAACACCGGATAAGATTTTGGTAGAAATCCGCAAACCGGAAGTAGTACTTTTAGAAGTTTGGAAAAGTTTTCCTTAAATATATTGGTACATTATTTATTTATGACAATTTTTGCAATTAAAAATAAAAGAAATTGTGATTATCTATGTGTACAGTTAATTATAAATACAAATTGCTGAATCTGGAAGTATTTAACAATAAAATAAAGTACAATTAATATTCTATTTTTTTGAAATTCCAGTATCTTGTTGTCCATGATATAAAATTTGTTTCTACATAAAATTTGAATTATTATGACAGTGACAGTACAGTTGACATCTTTTGCTTGCATATTGGTTTACATTATCGTTTACATATTACATGAACATGAAACTATTAAAATGTAAGTAAAACTATTTATTAGATTAGTATAATAAGCAGAATTAGGCGAGAGGTCGTGTGGTGGCCACAGCAGATTTTTTTGAAATTCCGGTATCTTGTTGTCCATGATAAAGAAATTTGTTTCTACATATTTTTACTTTTAAATTTACTTTTAAATTTGCCACGGGCCTCAGATGGTATAGTTACGGCACTGCTCGTACTTTTCGAATATTTGGACAGTGGACGACGCACAGACAGATAAAGTTTCATAATTTTTACCTCTCGTCTCATATTCTATAAGAGAGGTATTGTAATGGGTCAAAATTTTCGAGTATGAGTTTTTGGTGGATAAGCACGTTTCAGGGTCTCTAGAATACGAATTTACTATTTTCACGATGATGTCTGTGTGTGTGTGTGTTTGTGTGTTTGTGTGTTTGTGTGTTTGTGTGTTCGTGTGTTTGTGTGTTTGTATGAACCGAGGATTTTTCGTCCACGATAACTTAAAAAGTATCAAACCGTTTATAACCAAATTTCTTATTTAAGGTTTTGATAAGTATCTTAACACCGGATAACATTTTGGTAGAAATCTGCAAACCGGAAGTAGTACTTCTAGAAGTTTGGAAAAGTTTTCCTTAAATATATTGGTACATTATTTATTTATGACAATTTTTGCAATTAAAAATAAAAGAAATTGTGATTATCTATGTGTACAGTTAATTATAAATACAAATTGCTGAATCTGGAAGTATTTAACAATAAAATAAAGTACAATTAATATTCTATCTTGTTGTCCATGATATGAAATTTGTTTCTACATAAAATTTGAATTATTATGACAGTGACAGTACAGTTGACATCTTTTGCTTGCATATTGGTTTACATTATCGTTTACATATTACATGAAGATGAAACTATCAAAATGTAAGTAAAACTATTTATTAGATTAGTAGAATAAGCAGAATTAGGCGAGAGGTCGTGTGGTGGCCACAGCAGATTTTTCGTTATAATTTGTTATAATAATACCTGCTTTAAATTTTAGGACTAGTGTTAAAACTTTGCATCTTTTGTGAAGTTGTGTAAAGACACATTTGGTGTATATGCATGATTCTTACATAAAGGCACACAACACTATAGTACCATCTTCATTTATATTTCATTTTATAAGCGAATTTATTTATGTTTTAACATAACCTTTCGCATCTGACAGTTACTTACGTTCGTCTTCGCCATTTAACTTAATATGCGCAGATTCTCTAGCGCATGACGTCACTCGATAGAAAGAGATAATAATTTATATTGAAAACCTCGATTCCAAACTCTTTCGGTAAAGCTAGAAGTGCGAATAGTTCACGTTCATTAAAGGGAATGTAAAGTCAACCAATATTTACGAATCACAGACGGACCTGTATCGAATCTATCTATTTCATTTTATACAATGTCAGATATACTGTCAAGTTATGCTCATCAATAACCTCAGAAGTTTTAAAGAATTATTAGGCTGACTGTAAATATTGTACCCCAGTTATCTACCCTAGCTAAAGTGGTCAAATTCTGCGAATTGATCGGTTATAGTGGAACAATATAAGTTGTGTTAGTTTTGTAGATGTATTGTTAACAATACTTTTATGTACTACTTTAGCATTGTATTCACTTATTCAAATAAACTAGATCTGTTGAAAATGTGCCAAGAAGAAATTTTGAAATCAGTTCATAAATCCAAATACTTTTACAAAGAAATGACGGAGTCGATAAGAAGTAGATAATACAAAAATTTCAAAAATTTTGTTTTCTCAAATAGTCATTTATTTTTCATTAATTAAAATAAAAAGTCTATTTTGAAATGGTTTTGTGAACGAGAATTGAAATTGCAACATAAATGATGGTACCTACACAAAGAACATTTATATAAATATTTATTACAATATCTGTATATATAATAATTTAGGGGTGCGGAACAAATAATTAAAAATCTGACGTGGCACTTATAAACTAAAATATATTTAAAACATGCTATTATACTATAAATAATTAATAACTTAGATAGTAATATAAGTTAAATAATAATAGTAATAATTAATTTTAATTGTTGTAAACCTTAATTACTTCATAACAATATCTAATTATCTGAGCAAGTTTTTATCGGTGTAAACCGACCACTCGATCATTGGATAATTGTTATGAATTTATTAAGAAAAACTGAAAGAAATAAGTATTAATTAATTGCTGTAAATGAATATTCATAACAATATCTAATTATTTGACCAAGTTTTTATCGGTGTAAACCGACCACCCGATCATTGGATAATTGTTATGAATTTATTAAGAAAAACTGAAAGAAATAAGTATTAATTAATTGCTGTAAATTTCGATCAGATGCCTGGAAGCATGCTAAAAACACTCGTAAAGTTCGCGAAAAACAGCCGAGCGCGCCTATTACTATAGATACCTCCGCCGCTGCCCCTTCCCACACCACTCGACTGCGAGCGCGCGCTCGGCCGTTTTTCGCGAACTTTACGAGTGTTTTTAGCATGCTTCCAGGCATCTGATCGAAACACTGAAATATACGTTTTGTAGTGCACGATGTCAACTTTTCAAAACTTTTTTGGAAATTATTATCGGACTTACGGTAACGCATACAGGCCTGCCGGAAAAAAGCGCACTGCAAACTTTGAATCGCGATTACGCGAAAACTAATAATCCGACAGCACCTACATTTGGCACATATAAAGAACATTATAATCCCTACTTTCTCTCAAAATTTTAGCGCTCCAGCTCAAAAAATGACGGAGCTATGAATTTTCGAAAAAACGCCTAATTTTCCGGTTTTTCCTAAATTTTTCAGGACCTAATTATCCGATTGATACGTTCGACCTCTCATTTTGTAGATATTTTAATTCTCTACAAATCATTTCATTGGGGCTTTCTGATTGCTCCATTAGTTTCAAAGTTACAAGCAAAAATAGACAAAAATCGCGTTTTTTTTGCAATGAATTGTTAATAACTAACAAATGGACCGGAAACTCGAGTGAAGAACACATACCTATACATCTGCTTATTATCTTTTATATCATCGCACACTCGGTTTGCTACTAGTATTTTTGTCACGAGAACGCTGCTTTAAATCCCTATAGCTTGGCCTATTAGTTTTGTTTACTCAAGTAAATTGTCAAAATTCAATTTAACATATTTCGATTTTAAAGCAAAATTTTAAAATTCTACTTCATGCATTTTGTAGATTGTACTTTTATCTTCAACAATATCTTTAGATTATTTTTTATTTAACAAAACAATAAACGCTGTAAAGTGGCGCGCAAAATCCAAGTGTTTGGCTGTTTTCTGGCGCGGTAGAGAATCGTCTTAAGAGGCCCGTCTACTACATAAAATCCAGCATAAAATATACTAACGTAGCGAGTGTTTTGTGACCAGTACAAGAATGGTAAAAATTTATTACAACAAGGATTTAATAGAGAAAGAATGGATCTACAGTTGTGCCTTTTTAAAATTTTAATTAAAAAATTGTAGAAGAATATTAAAATTCCTAAAAATTCAAGAAAAATCAAATTTTATGCAAACTTACACGGTTATATTTCATGATACAGATTAATATTTAAAATTTTAACTTTAGGCACATCTGTAGATCCATATTAAATGTTTATAAAAACATTATCCTGAAGTCAATAATAATCTGACAGTTTACTCGAAACGAAAACACTTTTAGGCTGCCCTAGTAGTGAGGAAAAGAGTGGAATGAAAAAAAGTAAAATCGAGAGTATTCTAGGAATTCGGTTAAAACGTAGACGAGCCCCTTAAGCACACAGCTCTCTGCACGTGATGGAGTACAAACCGGGAGTACCGTGGTTTTTCGGCCGATAGTGTGTGATTGTCATAAGACACCAAGATATCAAAATCAAAGTGCCATAACTTCTATAAATTCTGCACTTGACTCAAGCATTAACCAGCAATAAAATCATATTTCTCCATTCCACAACTTAACTAATAACGTCTTTAATAGCGACATGAAACGGCAAAATGGTCGCGAATTATACGACCGATGTACCTATCTCAAATATCTGTAAGTTAGTAAGTATCAGAGTAAGTACTTATCGATTTATGATTTTATCCATGTCACCATAATTTTTAATTTTTACCTCTCGCCACTCATATCTGTAAGAGAGGTATTGTAATCATGCTAAAATTTCGATAGTGAGTTTTCAATGGATAAGCACGTTTTGAGGTCCCTAGAACACGATTTTGATAATTTCGCGATGATGTCTGTGTGTGTGTCAGTGTGTCAGTGTGTCAGGATGGATGTTGGAGGTACGATAACTCAAATACCACTGAATAAAAAAATTTGAAATTTGGTATACAATATTCTGACACCCTAGATTAGATCTGATTAGATTTTGGTGTTGATCGTGCAACCGGAAGTGGTAGTTTCTTGAAGATCTGAAGAGTTTTTCTGGAATATTCTCAAAATTTATGAATTAATAGGAATTTTTTAAATAAAATTGTATACTAAATGTTACTATCTACAATATGTATTCAAAACGTTGTTTCTATCTAGCACCATTTTCCAATATCAAGAAGTTAAAAATTCTACAAATTTGTTACAATTTTGATTTATCTGCCTACCTATGGAAACAAAAAATAAAATATTTGAGTGTTAATGTCACATGAATTTTTGACTTTTTGGCAAATTGAAATGGAAAATATGAAATGTCATTTAGTATTTATAAGGTCATAATAAACTTTCATAATATTATAAAAACTACAATTCCCGAATTCCCTTCTAGTACAATGGTATATTTGTGAGTAAGTACTACATAATATATACTTATATTAGAAAAATAAAAATAGTAGAGTATGGCGAGAGGTTATGTGTTGGCCACATCGGATTTTTTACGTACAAATGCTACATAATCCTTATTAAATAATGCTTCATGAAAAACATGACTTTGATTAGGTACCTACTTTAATTTTTTGTAGGTAAAACATTTTAGCCGAACAAAAAATCTGACGTGGACACCACATGACTTCCTTGTACGCCTTGTGTGTTCATACTTTTCTTAATAACTAAAATGTAGAATAATATAAAAAATTCTTTTAACTTATTATACTAGTATACTCACATATATATTTTAGTCATTTTATTTAAACTGCAGAAGAAGATATAAAGCATATTTTACTATTGTCACTGTCATGTCATAATCATTTAAATTTTACGTAGTAACAAATGTTAAACGATCATGGAGTACAAGATACCAAAATACTAAATTATAAGGAAGGAAAAATCAATTATTGGAAGTCAGTCACAAGATTTGAAGGCTTTATTTCATCTCCAACCGGTTTCTACCCCACATGGGTCATCTTCAGGGACTACAGTGATATTTAATAAAAAATTTAGTAAAAGAAATAACAGACATTTACAAAAATTTAAACTTACGTGAAAGTCATAACATAAATTGTATACATAAAATTAATTGTAAAACACATTTAAAAATATTACATGGATCAAGTCAACAATTGTAAAAATAATAAATGTATGTAAAAACACACATTAGTCTAAAATTTACAAAAACTTTGTGAAAAAACCACACCTAACGGCTGCAGCTAAGTAACAAATTTAATCACGCAAGGTCAAGTTAAATTACTTAAATATTCCTAGAGTAGGGATAATCTCGCTTAAGTACCATTTTATTAATGTAGGGAAAGAAGTTGTTTTATTTTCAATTATTTAAATTTTTTATATATTAACACAATTATTAATACGATGTTATTTTTTATTTTTGTTTATATTATTCAGGATGTTATGATATATTTTACTAAGATACATTGTATCTGTTCTTAAATTTACGTTATTTTTGTCGCTGTTAATAAATAAAATTTCAAGAGTAAGTCTTTTGTTTAAATTACTTTCCGTTGCTAATATTTTAGCTCCATCGAAATTGAAAGCATGCTTGTTGGTTTTACAATGCTCGACTAACGCACAGTTACCATTCGCTTTTTTCTCATTGTTGCAGTTTCGATTGTGTTCGTCTAGTCTAATCTTAAGATGACGTTTAGTCTGCCCGGTGTATTGTGCACTGCAATTACTACACGGAATTTTGTAAATAATATTTGACCTGATGTTTTTATCAACTTTCGCTTTTAATTGTGAAAACCGTGGTGAAAACAAATCACCTACTTTTTTTATAGTCTTAAATCCGATTTCAATGTTCAGATTTGACTTGAACAACCTTTGCAGCTTAGATGCAACTCCATCTACATATGTGAGGGAGAAGTAAGGAGTTGGTAATGTAGGATTTTTATTATCATTGTCATTATTAGTAGTTGATCTGGCCGTGTTATTCTTCTTCTTATGAAATTCATACAAAAGTCCGTTAATAATACCTAGTGGATAATTATTAATCTTGAGCAGCTTTATGACTTCATTTTTAATTTCGTCCTGGTGTTCTGGCGAGGTTAATCTAAGTGATCTGTCAATAAGATTTTTAGCCATGTTTATGAGTTGTGTTTTCGGATGTTTTGACTTAAAGTTCAAATACCGTGAACTAGCTGAGCTTGTAATGAAACAATAAAAATAATAGAGTTGGCATCACTGCGCAACTTTGTGTAATTTGAATTTAGCGCCAATTTTGTTATGTTTTGTTTTGAATTTTGATTGTTTTAGTTTTTGTTTTATATAAATAAATAGGAATGTCAGTTGATTGTTGTGAATTGTAATCTTATGTGAATTTGAATAAATCTCATCCATTTAAATCTTAAATACACGTATCATATTTACTTTCTTTGTGTTTCTAACGTAAAGTGGCGACCGTGACAGGACGAATTGGCGTGTAAATTTAAAAAAGTGAGGTAAAATATTATAGAAAAATGGATCGAGACAAAAAAGCTAGAAAAACGATTCGTAGTGCATTTTCCAAAATATATAATCTATTAGTTAACGACTTGAAAGCAGACAATCCAGACAAGACTGAAATTCAAGCTAATTTATTATTATTGGAACAAAAAACAAATGATTTAAGAAGGATTAATGAAATAATATTTCAACATTTGCTTGATAAAAATGCTGCTGACGGAGAAATGGATCAGGAATCCGAAATTGTCGATGAATATCAACGCAAGTATAATAAAATACATATTGATGCTTCAAGTATTTTAGATTTAGATAACCACATCAAGAAAATTGAAGACGATGCACTTTCCTCTGTATCTACTACTGCTACTGTTCTTAAACGAAAATTCAAATTACCTGATATCGAATTGAAAAAGTATGGAGGAGATATCAAGGAGTGGATACATTTCTGGGGACAGTTTCGAAAGATAGATGAGGACTTAGACCTAGCTGATGAGGATAAATTCCAGTACCTCATACAAGCAACAATAGAAGGAAGTAGGGCTAGAGAATTTGTCAATAGTTTTCCACCATCAGCAGATAATTATAGTAAGGTAATAAACGGGTTAAAAAATAGATTTGGTCAAGAGGACATGCTTATAGAGGTATATGTGCGAGAGTTGTTAACATTGGTATTGAAAAAAGTATTAAGTAAAGATAATCAGAATCTATATACTCTTTACGATAAACTTGAATCTCATTTGAGAGCTTTAGAGTCATTAGGAGTAACCAGTGATAAATATGCTGCCATGTTGTATCCTTTGGTGGAATCATGTCTTCCAGAAGAGTTACTGAGGACGTGGCAAAGAATGTCTGCTATTCAGAAGCAGAATATAATTATTACAGATGCTGGTAGTAATGAAATATCAACGGTTGACAAGAGATTGAAGAAACTAATGAATTTCATATGCTCAGAAGTACAAAATGAAGAACGTATCAAACTGGCCAATAATGGATTTAATCTAACAAGCGATTCTAGGCCAAAGAAAAAAGGATTACAGACTTTTAAAGAAAATGATATCCCATTGGCAGCGAGTCTTGTTAGTGTTACAAATGAAAAGGTTAGTAAGTTTAATAATTGCATATTTTGCGACAAGAAACATAATAGCGTAGATTGCTTTAAAGCTAAGAAAATGACGTTAGATGAGAAGAAAAAAGTAATCGAGGATAAAAAATGTTGCTTTTATTGTTTAAAAAATAATCATTTTGCGCGAAAATGTAGAACATTTATAAAATGTACGATTTGCGATGGTAGACACATAGTACTTATGTGTCCTAATTTAAATAATTGTCGTGAAAATTGCAATTCAAAAAATTCAAGACAGGAATCAGAACATACTGACACAATAGTAGCTAATTCAATAATAAATCCTGAAGTGTTTTTACGGACTTTACTAGTAAAGCTAAAGAATAATAATAAAACTATGTTAATTAGAGCTATGATAGATACAGGTTCTCAGAAATCTTATATACTGGAAGATACAGTAAATCAGATGAATCTACAATATATTGGAAAGGTCAAACTTTCTCATGCATTGTTTGGAGGTGTGAAAACTGCACAACAAGTACATAAAAAATATAAACTTGTCATCAGCTCACGGAATAATGACTATACATGTAACATAGAAGCATTGAGTCAGTCTGTAATAATAAATGAAGTTTCACATATACATAACGGGATTTGGATGCAAGAAATTCAAAAATTAGGTATACAATTAACTGATACAGGAGAAATCCAAGGGCCCATACAGCTGTTGATTGGGGCTGATGTCGCAGGACAATTATTTATGGGAAATAGAGAACAATTAAATTGTGGTTTAGTAGCACTTAGAACGAAATTAGGTTGGACAGTCATGGGAAAAGTGTCTCAAGAAGTAGAAGAGAAGTGTCATACCTCAACAAGTATCTGTATGTTCGTCAAAGTTGCTAAAATACAAGATTTGTGGGAATTGGATACTCTTGGCATAAGAGATCCAGTAGAAGTAAAAAATGAAACGCGAAAAAGAATTGCAAGTTCAATCACAGTTCCTAGAAAGTGTTCGCATTAATAACCATGGAAGATATGAAGTAGTACTGCCATGGATTAGTGATAAACCTGAACTACCTAATTATGAAATTGCAAAAAGAAGACTAATTTCGTTAACAAATAAATTAAAATCAGAAGGTAATTTAGAAAATTATGAACAGGTTTTCCAGTCATGGTGCGAAGAAGGAATAATAGAAGAAATAAAATATTCCGAAGGAGGACATTACTTACCTCATCGACATGTTCTTAAAGAAAATTCTACAACCAAGATAAGACCCGTGTTTGATGCGTCATCAAAAACAAAAAATTATCTATCGTTAAATGAGTGTTTAGAAGTCGGCCCCAACTTAATTGAACTAATACCGTCGCTTTTAATGCGCTTTCGACTTAAAAAAATCGGTGTCATATCGGATATTAAGCGCGCGTTTTTACAAGTAAGTGTAGTTGAAAACGATAGGAATTATTTAAGATTTTTGTGGTGGAATGATGATGGTGAGATTAAAATTTATCGACATAATCGGGTAGTGTTCGGTGTTGCTAGCAGTCCTTTTTACCTCTCGTCTCATATTCTATAAGAGAGGTATTGTAATGGGTCAAAATTTTCGAGTATGAGTTTTTGGTGGATAAGCACGTTTCAGGGTCTCTAGAATACGAATTTACTATTTTCACGATGATGTCTGTGTGTGTGTGTGTTTGTGTGTTTGTGTGTTTGTGTGTTTGTGTGTTTGTGTGTTCGTGTGTTTGTGTGTTTGTATGAACCGAGGATTTTTCGTCCACGATAACTTAAAAAGTATCAAACCGTTTATAACCAAATTTCTTATTTAAGGTTTTGATAAGTATCTTAACACCGGATAACATTTTGGTAGAAATCTGCAAACCGGAAGTAGTACTTCTAGAAGTTTGGAAAAGTTTTCCTTAAATATATTGGTACATTATTTATTTATGACAATTTTTGCAATTAAAAATAAAAGAAATTGTGATTATCTATGTGTACAGTTAATTATAAATACAAATTGCTGAATCTGGAAGTATTTAACAATAAAATAAAGTACAATTAATATTCTATCTTGTTGTCCATGATATGAAATTTGTTTCTACATAAAATTTGAATTATTATGACAGTGACAGTACAGTTGACATCTTTTGCTTGCATATTGGTTTACATTATCGTTTACATATTACATGAAGATGAAACTATCAAAATGTAAGTAAAACTATTTATTAGATTAGTAGAATAAGCAGAATTAGGCGAGAGGTCGTGTGGTGGCCACAGCAGATTTTTTATTAGGGGGAGTAATAAACTATCATTTAAATAGAACATTAAAAGAAATTGAAGAGAAAAACTGCAAAGAAGAAATTTCCGAAGAAACAGTAAAAAGACTTATGAAAAGTTTCTATGTAGACAATTGTGTAACGAGTGTATCGAACCAAAATGAACTTAATCAATTTATAAAAGAAGCAAAAACTGTAATGTCGCGTGCGTGTTTTGATCTTCGTTGTTGGGAATATACTTCAGACAGTAGTAGTGACGAAATAAATCAGACTGCATTAGTTTTGGGACTAAAGTGGAATAAAAATACAGACACTTTAGAAATTAATTTAAATTCTTTAAAATCGTTAAGTAATCAAATTGTTACAAAAAGACTTATATTGTCAATTACTCACAAATTGTTCGATCCTATAGGATTTATATGCCCTATAATTATATTTCCAAAGTTACTGTTACAGCAAACTTGGCAGACGGGTATAGGATGGGATACAGAAGTGAATGAAGATACGAAAGTAAAGTTTCTTAAGTGGTATGAAGAATTAGATAAGTTATCGCGAATCAAGATTCCGCGGTGGGTCATCGGAGAAACGAATGAAGATGATATCAGCGTTCACACCTTTTGTGATGCTTCACAGACCGCCTATGCAGCAGCAGTGTTCGTACGAGTGAAGACGGAAGATAAAGTCAATGTGCAACTCATTCAAGCAAAAGCGCGGGTGTCTCCACTGAAGAAGATGACCATACCTAGATTGGAACTTATGGCTGCGACTATAGGTGCTCGATTATCGGTAGAAATAATGACAAATTTAGACTGGAGTGGAAAAATCCCGATTACTTATTGGACCGATTCTACGACGGTCCTGACCTGGCCTAAGCGAGATGAAAAATTAGAAGTTTTTGTCAGAAATAGAATACAAGAAATAAGACAACTAACAAATATTGAGAATTGGCGACATATTCCAGGAGACAAAAACCCAGCGGACCTACCATCAAGGGGTTGTAGCATTCGTCAGTTTTTAGAGTTAAAATGGTGGGAGGGATCTACCTGGATGAAATCTGTTCCGGAAGAATGGCCTCAATCCCAATATAATCATCAAGAAGAGTTATTATTCAAGTCGCATCAGAGTACTATGTTAACAATTTGTAAAAGTAATCCAGAATGGTACTATGAATATTTTTCTGACTATCAAAAGATAGTAAGATTAATTGCATGGATTGTTCGTTTCTTAAATAATTGTAGAATCACTAATGGAACGAGAATTAAAGGCAATTTAACAAATGAAGAAATTCTACGTGCTGAGAAACAAATATTTCAATTAATTCAACAAGATATTTATGGAGAAGAGAATATTAAGAATCTTTCAACTCTCAATGTTTTTCGAGATCAAGATAATATTATCAGAGTCAAGACACAAATTACACTGCGAGAAGATACAGAAGATTTATTGATCATGGACAGGCACAGAAGACTGAGTCATGCGGGCACTCAAATATTGCTTAACTCTTTAAGGGAGGAATTTTGGATTACCAGAGGCCGAAGAGCGGTAAGAAGTGTCATAAAAGGTTGTCTGCAATGTAAAAGATATGCTGTCAAGAACGTAGAAACATTATCTTGTCCTTTACCGATAAACAGAGTCAGAGAGGCACGAGTATTTGAAGTAATTGGTGTCGATTTAGCAGGTCCGTTACATCTAAAAGATGGAAAGAAAGCCTGGATCTGTTTATTTACGTGTGCAGTTTATAGAGCAGTACACATTGAATTAGTAACTTCATTGTCAACTATAGCTTTTGTACAAGCTTTACGAAGATTCATCGCTAGACGCGGCAGACCTAAGACCATCTACAGTGACAATGGAACAAATTTTGTGGGAACTGAAAATCTGTTTTCTGCAATAGATTGGGAAAATATAGAGGAATGCGCAACAATACAACGTATTGAATAGCGGTTCAATCCACCGACTGCGGCATGGTGGGGTGGATGGTGGGAGAGGTTAATTAAAATTATTAAAGATTTGTTAAAAAGGGTACTAGGAAAAGCATGCTTAAATTACGAAGAGATGCTGACTTTGTTAAATGAATGCGAAGCTGTAGTAAATTCTCGACCTCTTACATACATGATGGATGGTGATCCTAGTACTGCACCTTTAACTCCCAATATGTTTTTACAAGAAATAAATTGTGTTGGCGTTCCTGATATAGATCAAGCAGATAAAAACAGTCTGAACAAACGAGTAACATATATTAATAAACTCAGAACTCAATTAAGACAACGTTTTAGAAATGAGTATCTTGGATGTTTGAAACAGAGATCAAACAGGAAAACTGAAAACACAAAAATTAGTGTTGGTGACTTAGTGCTCATCGGTAGTGATAATAAAAAGCGTCTAGACTGGCCGATAGCGAAAGTTATTGAACTGAAACCTGGACAGGATGGTGTATGTAGGTTGGTTAAATTAAAGACTGCAAATGGTGAAATGTTAAGACCGGTACAAAGACTGTATCCCTTAGAAATAAGTAGTGAACATCCAGCTAACATAAACACATCTAGTAAATCAAAGGTTTTATTAGATAAAAAAGACAGTGAAATACAAATTTCTAAAAGTGGTCGTAAGATTATTAAGCCTAGAAAATATCAAGATTAGAGATAATTTAGTTTGTATTATAGGTATAGTTTTGTGATACCAACTCTAGGTGGGAGAATGTAATGAAACAATAAAAATAATAGAGTTGGCATCACTGCGCAACTTTGTGTAATTTGAATTTAGCGCCAATTTTGTTATGTTTTGTTTTGAATTTTGATTGTTTTAGTTTTTGTTTTATATAAATAAATAGGAATGTCAGTTGATTGTTGTGAATTGTAATCTTATTCGAATTTTAATAAATCTCATCCATTTAAACCTTAAATACACGTATCATATTTACTTTCTTTGTGTTTCTAACAGAGCTATTTCTATACCACTTTGTTTGGATTGTTCCGTTAGGGTTATGTTATCAAGAACAAACTCAACGATGACTTCATTCTCATGTCCTTAGATGTGGTGTCACTCTTCACTAATATTCCTATTAGTCTAGTTATAGAAGCTCTAAAGAAAAGATGGCACATCATTTTTTTCTTTAAGAACATCAATTCCACAAGTTGAATTCATCGAATTAATCAAATTTTGTCTCGAAGAAGGTTATTTTCAATACAATGACCAATTTTATAAGCAAACTTGGGGGACTTGCATGGGTTCGTCCCTATCTCCAGTAATAGCTAACCTGGTTATGGATGAATTACTGGAAACTGTCATTCCAATTCTCGATTTTGAAGTACCGTTCATTAAAAAGTACGTTGATAACCTAATTTTGGCAGTACCTACAAATAAAGTTGATGTTACACTTAGGATATTCAACACATACAACAAGCATTTACAGTTCACCGTTGAACAAGAAACTAACAACAAAATTGCATTTTTAGACATGACACTAATACATAACCCTAACGGAACAATCCAAACAAAGTGGTATAGAAAAAGCTCAGCTAGTTCACGGTATTTGAACTTTAAGTCAAAACATCCGAAAACACAACTCATAAACATGGCTAAAAATCTTATTGACAGATCACTTAGATTAACCTCGCCAGAACACCAGGACGAAATTAAAAATGAAGTCATAAAGCTGCTCAAGATTAATAATTATCCACTTGGTATTATTAACGGACTTTTGTATGAATTTGATAAGAAGAAGAATAACACGGCCAGATCAACTACTAATAATGGCAATGATAATAAAAATCCTACATTACCAACTCCTTACTTCTCCCTCACATATGTAGATGGAGTTGCATCTAAGCTGCAAAGGTTGTTCAAGTCAAATCTGAACATTGAAATCGGATTTAAGACTATAAAAAAAGTAGGTGATTTGTTTTCACAATTAAAAGTGAAAGTTGATAAAAACATCAGGTCAAATATTATTTACAAAATTCCGTGTAGTAATTGCAGTGCACAATACACCGGGCAGACTAAACGTCATCTTAAGATTAGACTAGACGAACACAATCGAAACTGCAACAATGAGAAAAAAGCGAATGGTAACTGTGCGTTAGTCGAGCATTGTAAAACCAACAAGCATGCTTTCAATTTCGATGGAGCTAAAATATTAGCAACGGAAAGTAATTTAAACAAAAGACTTACTCTTGAAATTTTATTTATTAACAGCGACAAAAATAACGTAAATTTAAGAACAGATACAATGTATCTTAGTAAAATATATCATAACATCCTGAATAATATAAACAAAAATAAAAAATAACATCGTATTAATAATTGTGTTAATATATAAAAAATTTAAATAATTGAAAATAAAACAACTTCTTTCCCTACATTAATAAAATGGTACTTAAGCGAGATTATCCCTACTCTAGGAATATTTAAGTAATTTAACTTGACCTTGCGTGATTAAATTTGTTACTTAGCTGCAGCCGTTAGGTGTGGTTTTTTCACAAAGTTTTTGTAAATTTTAGACTAATGTGTGTTTTTACATACATTTATTATTTTTACAATTGTTGACTTGATCCATGTAATATTTTGAAATGTGTTTTACAATTAATTTTATGTATACAATTTTTGTTATGACTTTCACGTAAGTTTAAATTTTTGTAAATGTCTGTTATTTCTTTTACTAAATTTTTTATTAAATATCACTGTAGTCCCTGAAGATGACCCATGTGGGGTAGAAACCGGTTAGAGATGAAATAAAGCCTTCAAATCTTGTGACTGACTTCCAGTAATTGATTTTTCCTTCCTTATAATTTAGTATTTCGGTATCTTGTACTCCATGATCGTTTAACATTTGTTACTACGTAAAATTTAAATGATTATGACATGACAGTAACAATGTGACAATAGTAAAATATGCTTTATATCTTCTTCTGCAGTTTAAATAAAATGACTAAAATATATGTGAGTATACTAGTATAATAAGTTAAAAGAATTTTTTATATTATTCTACATTTTAGTTATTAAGAAAAGTATGAACACACAAGGCGTACAAGGAATTCATGTGGTGTCCACGTCAGATTTTTTATTTATTTAGTTCATATTTATATAATTTAACAGCCATATTGTCCTACAAATTGCGTGGTATGTTATCCCGGTCCTACGCTCAGAAATTGTTAATACTACAAGACCATTTTTCTCATTACTAACTGTAGGATAAAAATATTACATAATAGGTTAGTGTGTTCTCTGCCCAAATGAAACAATGTCCTACAAGAAAACAGGTATGTATCACTAGTCCGACAAGAATTGCCATTTTTTCGTTTTCCTATTTGTAACATAACATAAGATACAGTGAAACATCTTTTTTAAAAATTTAAATAACTTTATTTTTTAGTAAACTAGGTACAAAAATTTGTGTATTTACATATAAAAAAATTAATATTCATCAGATTCATCTGATAAATCTTCATAACATAACAATCACACATCGTTGACGTCTATGGTAGTTGCGATTTTTATAGTAATTATTTTTACATCAAGGATCTGTAGGTACTACTACTTTTGAGCGTAGGACCGGGATAACGTACCACGCAATTTGTAGGACAATGTGACTGTTAAATTATATACATATTAATTAAGTTAAAAAATAAAAATCAGCTGGTTAGTAATCATTTTTAATGACTTCGTTATCGATACATATTGGGAGGAGGGGACTCTTTGATCAAACCATACATTTTGTAGGACAAATATTTTTTCAAATAATTTAGATAATTATCTCGAGATTTAGGGAAAAAAACCCAGTTAGTAATAAATTTTTGAGAATCATCAAATCAACATATTTTATCCTTGCTACCTCTGTTAGCTACCACAATCGAGAATTGTCGCACAATTTATTGTTGGGCGTCTCATCGAAACGAAGCTATTCACGTAGATTCAGCTTGATAGTAATTATTTTTACATTAAGGATCTGTACTACTACTTTTGAGCGTAGGACCGGGATAACGTACCACGCAATTTGTAGGACAATATGACTGTAAAATTATATAAATATTAATTAAGTTAAAAATAAAAATCAGCTGGTTAGTAATCATTTTTGATGACTTCGTTATCGATACATGTTGGAAGGAGGGGACTCTTTGATCAAACCATACATTTTGTAGGACAAATATTTTTTCGAATAATTTAGATAATTATCACCAGATTTAACAAAAAAGCCCAGTTAGTAATAAATTTTTGAGAATCATCAAATCAACATATTTTATCCCTGCTACCCCTATTACCTACCACAATCGAGTTTTCGTACAGGAAATTGTTGGGCGTCTCATCAAAATGAAGCTACTCACGGAAAATTAGCTTGATAGTAATCAGGTGCAAAAATGGACCCTGGCTCCTGGACTATATTATTAACGTTTCTGGAGTACTTTTGTCCATGAAATTTTCTTGTAAAAATGTTTTTAATTCTTCCCAATCGGCAAATTCATTGTTACTTATTATTTCCATTGCTTGATCATTTAATTTTAGTTTTATCATACTAAAAATGAATAATCTTTGGTTGTTTGTTAATGCAAACGTATTTAGTAAATTTAAAATTATGTCTGTTTGTTTTATGAAACTTGGTAAAACTTTAATGTTACCATCATAATTTGGAATTGTTTTGAGAAATTTGTCAATTTCTCCAATTGTTGTAAGAGCCATTTTTCTGACTGTTAAGTTACTTGGTTTAAGTTTAAAATTTAAATTGAAATTTGACACTGGGTCTAATTCTGTATCAGAATTTTCACTTATAGTACTTAGTGTACTGTCACTATCGTACATAAATTTTAAAACATTGTGTGTGTTCGGTACTGTGTCGGTACCACGATAGCTTTATTACTAGATCGACTCTAGAGCTACCCCTTTGTGTAATAATTATTATAAGTACAATTTTTTTATATTTTAAAAATGTAACTTACAAAGTAAATATGAATACTAGGAAAGTTGTCCACAGTTTTAGGAGCATTCCTAGGGTAGTACTGCTTGGCTTGATATAGTCGTTGTGAAGAACAGCAAGTCTGCTTTAAAGGTGATTTCTCGGGTACAGCAAGTCTTCTTTAAAGATGATTTCTCGGGTACAGCAAGTCTTCGTTTTCCGGAGACGTGAACCAGGTGAAACAGCAACAGGAGACGTGATCTTCTTTTAAAGATGGGTCGTGGTTAGACCCTGATGGGCTACAGGTAGAAGCCGTTTATCTTCTTTTGTAGGTGCGTAGGTGTGCGGTAAAGAATTTAAAAATTCACCACAATTGTGTATATTGTGTCGGCACTGTTATCTATCAATCCTACCAAGACTGCGCCAATTATGTATCGGAGATATTTAATTAGGTTTTTAAAAACTTTATTTCTCGTTGATACAGTTTTATTTTATTGATAGATAATATTACAATTTGATATACAAGCGTACGGAAGCAGATTGACTGACCCCGTCTCTGTAGATGCAAGCGTATTTATCCCTTTACTTATCGCATGGAAAATTACCAAGGATGCTGATGAAACATATATAGGGTGTGATGGAATATGGTGAAATACAGTGTGTGGAGATATATAATTTGTACACAAATTTTCTGTATGTCACGACGCAGAATTTGAGACATAATTCTGGTTTGGATATATTTGCATTCCAATAGTATTGTCACCTGCTGTCAGGTTCACGACATTGAATTTCACCACAAACAATAAAGACACAAACTAAACTACATGTTTTTAATGATAAAACGCAATGAAACATGCTATCTGTCAAACATAGATCTGCTGGATAAAAACAAAATACAAATCAGTACCTAAAACAGAGGGACAGGAAAGAATAAAACTAAAGTTGTTAATATTTTTATCACAAGACGTGGTTTATTAAATTGAAATTGAAAATTGATTATTTTTAAAACACAATATTACAGTCACATAACGCACTCGACTATCTGCTCCGATGATTATTAATGCATAAAACTATACAGGGTATTCCACAACTTAAGCAAAAAATTAAATGGTTGATAGGACATAATGCGATCATGAATCAAAAAGAATTTTCTTTTAATCCTATCAATAAATTAATTCTTTTTTCCTAGACTCATTGAAGCGGGGTGCACGTGCACAGCACGATAACGAGAAATGCAATAAAATGTAATTAAGGGTATTAGATATAGAATTGTTGTATTGCAATTAGCTAGTTTATACAGGCTCCGGCACAAAGAACGGATAGAAATCATAAAATCGGTAATTTTTACTTAAAAACAAATTTATTTAAGGAATCGGGTTCGCAATGGAGGTAACATGTTCACTGGGTACGCACGTTTTCCAGATAATTTCGAAGGTTTGTATGGCAATTTCTGTACGTTAAAAATTGAAGAATTATATTGAATTCACAAATGCTATTTCATTGCGAACCTGAATCCGTAAATAAATTTGTTTTTGAGTAAAAATTACCGATTTTATGATTTTTTTAAAACCATCCGTCGTTTGTGCCGCAACCTGTATTAACAATGTCAATATTTATGCAATATTGCAATTTGCTACTAAGGTGAATTGAACAGAATGAAATATAATTTCCTGCAATTTTCACTCTATTTATGCTTCGGCAGAAACAATTTTAACATATTTTTAGACGAAAAATTTAGAACAGTGCGCCTCCAACTCTTTATTGTAACATGTAATGCATTATTATTGTTGACTGTGCTGTGTAAATTTTCGTAAATATTGAAAGAAAAATTAAAACTCATAATGTATTCAAATTTTTTTAGCGGCCCTAGACATTTGCCTAGTAGCGATGAACTTGTTTCCTGGCATGTGGGTATCTTCTCGAGGCTTTATCTTGCTCCTTAATAATATCTTCAAGAACTAAGTATCCTTCTCTTATATATGGTAAAAACTCGCCAATATCAATTTCATTACGGCGGCCATTACGCCTTTTTTTCGATTTATTAAGTTCTTTCGTTATTACGAGAACAGTACTTGGAATTTTACCAGATGTAGTAAACTGCTGTACCCTAAAATAAAAATAATAATATTGAGCTTTCCACAGTAGTAGGTATATTATGATATTAAATAAGTAAGTTTTTAAAGCATGTGCGACGGGTTTAAGAGCACGTCGCGAAGCGGAATGCTTTTAACGTCGTTAGTGCTTTAAAACAGCATTTTAATTTTGATTCAGTTTATAAAGTAGTCTGTGTGATGTGTCAGAATATCGTTACGTAGGAGATTTGTTGCAATAGTCAAACGTCAATCATGATGCATGAGTAATATAAAATTCCTTATACCAAGTTTATTCAAGAGAAGAAAGTTTAGTTCCCGAAGGGCGAGTAAGATAATTTCTTCGAGTGAATTTTTTTTTGGGTTCAAGGTCAAATGCTTTAAACGCCTTTAAATACTTTGTATCATAATTTCAATGAAACGTTCTAAAATCAATTTTTTACGCATAAAATCAATAAAACAATAGAACTTGATTTTATTACTTAAATAAATAATTTTTTGTGATTCAAGATAATATTTTTTAAATTGTAACGGCTATTTTTCATATTCGGGCGCCTTCCAGAGTTTTCTCTGCGCATGCCTAGTCGACGAAGGTGATCTACGCGGTGTTCAGATGAGAAATCGCTCTCTTGGTGATTGACAGTGAAGGCGTACGGTTCTGATTCAGAGAAAACAGTCAAAATTTTAGTATCAGCTGTCATCCTGTGTTCTGATTATTTATTTGGAGTGATTTGCCGTCCAGCGTTAATATTTATTGATCATGTAAGTAATTCCGTTTCAATTTTAGTAGTTCATGGAATTTTTTTCTTAAAGTCACATGTTTGGAATTTTTGTTCAATCAGGTTATTTTTTTTCTGAATCATGACTATATAGTCGTCGCTAGGCCATCATCAATGAGCCTACGTCCACTTTTAGTTTAATATAGAGTGAAATTTGATAAATTTGGTTCCTTTTTGTTTTCTGTTAACTTTCGTTTACTCTATAGTAATTCTGTTTCACTTTCGGAGGGGGAGGGGGGTTTAATTTTTTGTTGTGTCGTGACTGTCCGTAACTGCCAGTCGGTTTCATTTTAGCACGGTAACTCGGTCATCTTTCGCAATCATCATCATTAGCATCCTGTCAAACATTTCCTTTCAATGATTGCGGTGTGAATGAGAACGCTGTGTGAGCTCTTGTTTCTGTTCGGTCAAGTTAGACGTTCTGTACCCGGTGTTCATTCCGCGTTCGCGAATTTGAAATGGTGTTAGAATTAGCACGTAAGTTTAAGTTTCTTTTGTAAGGTACAAGGGAAATGGAGAAATGGTGAATAATTATTAAATTATTTTTGAAAATCATGACCGCCGCCGGGAATTTAACCCGGGACCTTCATCTTACCGGGATGACACTCTACCATCTGAGCTACATCGGTCCTGCCTTCAATTCTCGTCGGCTATCATGATTTTCGATACACCATTATTGACTCTTATAGAGTCATTTTTACCTTCCGCTTACCTGTAAAGGAAGGTATTGGAATCATGCAAAAAATCGGGTAGTGAGTTTTTAGTGGATGAGCACGAATTAGGGTCCTTACAACTCATTTTTGATAGTTTCCCGATGATGTCTGTATGTATGTGTGTGTGTGTGTGGTCCAGGCCGATGCCGTCTGTTGGATAACTCAAATACGAATTACCCAAAAATTTTGATATTTGGTATTTTACAATTGTATACGAATAGGAAGAGCTCATTAGATTTTGGTACAAATATCTTCACCGAAAGTAATATTTTTTGAAGATTGAAAAGATTAAGTGTAAAAAATTTCTATAAATTTTGATAAATATAGTATTTATTTGTAATAAGAATAAGAGGAAAAGTTATTTGCAATCCACGTTATAAAAAAATTGTCTTTATCTGGTAGCATTAAAGAACTGCAGTAAAATTTAAAAAATAAATTTATCAAATAAAACATTGAAATCTTGTAATCCATGTTCGGTTGATTTTTGTTTTTGCATAAAAAATATTGACAGATGAGACGGGTGACAAGTTGGCATACTAGCGCTATATAAGTCATAATTAAGCTATTAAATGTAGTTCCTAACTGAACGTAGGATTGCTTCAACACAGAAGAGTTTTCGTGTGAATGAATCTTTTGATTCAGGTGATACTAATTTCTGTGTTTGAATATTTTATATTTTTATTTGTATATTTTAAATAGGCACCAGATTGTACGTATACATTTCTGTTTAAAGTCTAGATATGGCGGAAGGTTGTGTGATGGCCACGTCAGATTTTTTATTTAATCAATGTAGTGGTTATCAACCCCAAACCCTAAACAACGTGATTAAATAAAAAAAAAATGACTATAAGAGTCAATAATGGTGTATCGAAAATCATGATAGCCGACGAGAATTGAAGGCAGGACCGATGTAGCTCAAATGGTAGAGTGTCATCTCGGCAAGATGAAGGTCCCGGGTTCAATTCCCGGCGGCGGTCATGATTTTCAAAAATAATTTAATAATTATTATTCACCATTTCTCCATTTCCCTTGTACCTCCATTAATACTTTACGTCACTCGGGGGAGGAAAGCAGTGTTTTCCTCTTGCTAATGGAGGGAGGGAAGCGAGTTTTCCCTCCCGCTCGGGAGGACCGTACTTGCTTTCAGATGGTAGAGTGTCATCCCGGCAAGATGAAGGGCCCGGGTTCAATTCCCGGCGGCGGTCATGATTTTCAAAAATAATTTAATAATTATTCACCATTTCTCCATTTCCCTTGTACCTTAATACTTTATCCGATAGGAGTGAGTTTCTAAAATTAGACGCGTCACGAGTAAATATGTAGTGGTTATCAACCCCAAACCCTAAACAACGTGATTAAATAAAAAAAATGACTCTATAAGAGTCAATAATGGTGTATCGAAAATCATGATAGCCGACGAGAATTGAAGGCAGGACCGATGTAGCTCAGATGGTTGAGTGTCATCCCGGCAAGATGAAGGTCCCGGGTTCAATTCTCGGCGGCGGTCATGATTTTCAAAAATAATTTAATTTATTTTGTAAGTTTTGGTTCAGCCTCTGATTTTTGGTTCTTAGTGAAGCAATTTTTGGTCGTCAGGGATTGAGTAAGTTGATTCTAACACTGTGAACACCGAGTTAATGGTCCTTCTGATCTAGTTTTTTGACGCGATTTCCTGAGCTCATAACTTTCTTTTCTGTCTCCTTTCTTCTGCATCTTCTGCCGCGCATTGCGTAATCATTTTTGTTTGCTGAGTACTATTTGCTAGTACGTTTGTGTATGATTTTATATTGTAACTTTTGTATGATTTTTGTAGTCACATTTTAGTCTGAAATTAGTTTTGCTGCTGTAATTTTCAGTTTAGTTTCTGTATGATTTTGTATGAGTTTCTCTCAGCATTATTGCATTTAGATTGGACGAATAGGCCTTGGAGTCTAAAGTGAAGCAGAGCAATCGGAGACTGTGTTACCAACGCCACGATACTGCCTCCTGGAAAAAGTCAGAATCTGCAAGAGCAATCATAGCCAGCAGTCTACTCTAGAGCTGAAGGTGCCAGCTGCTGAAATCTACGCCGCCACCGCACACAGCCAACTTCTCCACCAGGACTACAATCCAGTTTTATAACCACTCTCCGCCTAGCGTGCTCTTTTGCTCCCTCCAATGGTCTACTAATCCAGCAGGAAAAGAAGCTATAGCTAGCTAACTCCAGTACAAAATTTTCTCTGTACATCGTCGTTTAAGGCAAGCAAATTTTTCTTTAACTCATTTAAACAACTTTCGATATTATTATTATTTTTTATTGTTAATCTTTTCAATATGTTCAGTTTTGTAATCCTGCTAAACAATTTTTTTCATACATTTCGATTTCATTTCTCTCCTTCCTTCCTCGTTCAAATCGTGCGAGATTTTTCTTTTCAGACTAACGGTTTTGGCGCCCATATTTTTGTTTTTGAGAACCACGCCCAGCCGCCGATCTAACCCTGAGAAGCCGGTAAGTGCGACCTGAATCACAGGACAGTGGTAAAGGTCACAAAATTTTGTTTTCTCTAACGCACAGGAGATATGTTTATGGTATATTTAGTACGTCCACAAAAAGTACATACATATCTAAATAAAGTAGGCAACAGAATAGAAAATAGAATAGAAAAAACATTCAACAACACGCGACTAGCGTTCTGCGGCTCTCGGCTAAACAACATTCAAGCGTGAGGCGAACAAATTTTATCTGTTCTTGACTTTGACCATATATAGGAATAGACAAACAACGCAAGACTTTTTTGTGAAGCAAAGAACTAGCGTAGCGGTGTGAAGAGGAGTATGACCTGCAGACACCTTGAAGTGTTGCGTTTGCCTATTTTCATTCTCTGTTCCATGAATTCAGCAATGTGCAACACTAACGTGTCCTCACCTCCTTTCCCCGCCTATAGCTGCTGCTCACCGCTACCGTACCTTATCTGTTCTTGACTTTGACCATATATAGGAATAGACAAACAACGCAAGACTTTTTTGTGAAGCAAAGAACTAGCGTAGCGGTGTGAAGAGGAGTATGACCTGCAGACACCTTGAAGTGTTGCGTTTGCCTATTTTCATTCTCTGTTCCATGAATTCAGCAATGTGCAACACTCTAACGTGTCCTCACCTCCCTTCCCCGCCTATAGCTGCTGCTCACCGCTACCGCCTTCACAACATTGTATACTACAGCATTGAGTGTTATCTGTCTATACCTATATATGGTCGAAGGTTCTTGATTATTATGATTCTTATTTTGTCCATATATTAAATATTTATAATAAAAATTTAATTCAAATTCAAATTGTTTATTATTTAAATATTGATAAAACTATTACAAGTTCTATTTGTTAGATTTTACATTTATTCTTATTGGTTATTCATAATTTTAATTAGAAACTATTAGTTTCAAAACATAAGTAATGATTAGAGTGCGGATTATATGCAGGAATTTATGATCAAAATATGCATTGAAATAAGGCCAAAATATGCTCAATATTTGAGCAAAATATGCAATATATGCATGCATATGCAGATATGCAACATAATTTTATTAATTCTTACTAATAATTTATTTTTATAAATCAAAAAAATACTACATTTTGTCAACAATGCACAAGAATATCATAAATAAACAAAACAACGTATAACTTCTGGAATACGACTTGTGTGTCTATACCTACCTTTAAAATAAATGTAAAAACTACTATTAGATGGTATCAAATTTGAAATTTTGGGTTAAAAGGTACAAAATATGCAGTTATATGCATTTTTAATAAATATATGCAAAAAATATTGAAATATGCAAAATATGCAAAAAAATTACACCATATTTTTATCTATTTTTGTATGAAATGCATACATTTGTAAAAAAAATACTAATATGCACAATAATATAATATATGCAAATGCATATAATCCGCACTCTACTAATGATAAAATAGCATTCTCAACAATAAATAAGACAAGCAATCAACAACAAAGTAAAAATAAACTTTGTTTCTTCACGTGTATTTAGTTGTGTGCGCTAGGCTGTGCCAGGCTGGCTGTGCGCTCTGTATGTGTGTGCCTTGCGCGAAGACAGACGATATTTCCCTAGCCTCTCTCAAGGCCTCTCCACCGCATGAACAAGAACATACGAGAATACACACGTCGCTCGGTCGCACTGACGATCAATGAAACCAACCGTTGCAGCAGCAGACTCACTGTACACATTATTTATGATTCGCGCGAAAATAACACTATTTAAATACTTTTTTTGCATTATTGTCCAACAATAATTATTTTGAAATAAATATGTAGTCGATTTATAATAAAAAATAAATTAGATAAATAAAATTATAATAAAAGTAAAATATTTAAAATTACGATTTTACGCGGAGAGGCTCCGCCTCACCTGCCTCATCTGACGCACCGCCACTACAAGTGGGATAAGAGCATTATTACAGACGAGGTAGTAGACCGAGCCGTGTAATCACGAGTGCTGTAATGCTTTAGCCCACATGTGATATACAAAATTTTATCCATGTCTGCTCAAACCTATTAAAAAAATTTGTTTAAACGACAGATTTGAAATTTTAAAAATTATATATTTTGACAATTGATAGTTAGTCAGTTTCTATAATTTTGATTTAAAATCAAAGCAACAGGGTACATACAATTTGTTTGAAAGCAGAACATCTTGTCAGTTGAAAATAATTTCAAACAAATTTTTTACCTCTCGCCACTCATATCTGTAAGAGAGGTATTGTAATCATGCTAAAATTTCGATAGTGAGTTTTCAATGGATAAGCACGTTTTGAGGTCCCTAGAACACGATTTTGATAATTTCGCGATGATGTATGTGTGTGTGTGTGTGTGTGTGTGTGTGTGTGTGTGTGTGTGTGTGTGTGTGTGTGTGTGTGTGTGTGTGTGTGTGTGTGTGTGTGTGTGTGTGTGTGTGTGTGTGTGTGTGTGTGTGTGTGTGTGTGTGTGTGTGTGTGTGTGTGTGTGTGTGTGTGTGTGTGTGTGTGTGTGTGTGTCAGTGTGTGTGTGTGTGTGTCAGTGTTTGTGTGTCAGGATGGATGTTGGAGGTACGATAACTCAAATACCACTGAATAAAAAAATTTGAAATTTGGTATACAATATTCTGACACCCTAGATTAGATCTGATTAGATTTTGGTGTTAATCGTGCAACCGGAAGTGGTAGTTTCTTGAAGATCTGAAGAGTTTTTCTGGAATATTCTCAAAATTTATGAATTAATAGGAATTTTTTTAATAACATTGTATACTAAATGTTACTATCTACAATATGTATTCAAAACGTTGTTTCTATCTAGCTCCATTTTCCAATTACAAGAAGTTAAAAATTCTACAAATTTGTTACAATTTTGATTTATCTGCCTACCTATGGAAACAAAAAATAAAATATTTGAGTGTTAATGTCATATGAATTTTTGACTTTTTGGCAAATTGAAATGGAAAATATGAAATGTCATTTAGTATTTATAAGGTCATAATAAACTTTAATAATATTATAAAAACTACAATTCCCGAATTCCCTTCTAGTACAATGGTATATTTGTGAGTAAGTATTACATAATATATACTTATATTAGAAAAATAAAAATAGTAGAGTACTAGCGTCAGGCCCCGCTACGCGGGCCTTCGGCTAGGTCGCGCTGCCGCGCGACAAGGGGGATTCGCCCGCTTCGCGGACTCGTGCCTCAATTATAACGATTTTAACATTTAGACTCTACCGAAAAAAAATTGTATGTTGAAATTATAATTATTTAATTACAACTTCAAATTATTCATCTTTCTTCTTCAATATAAATTTTAGTTAAGCCATTAAAATTTTAAAATAAAATAACATAATAAGTATGTGTAATAAAAGAAATATCCTGGTTATCCAACTAAAAACAAAAGACGCGAAGTTAATCACCCACAATCATATTTATCTCTTATTGTGTATATCACTCCTCGTCATCAAGACCTTTTACTTTGATATTAAAATCAATATGATTTTTATAATTTTAAAATAATAAACATTTTGAACAATCTTGTATCAACTCTTATCAAGACATTTAATTTGATATCATACTCAATAAGTATGATTATAACATATTTTTTAAAAAACAAAAGACAATCGTCAACCACCATTTTAAATAATTTTATTAATTAGCCCTCATCTAGCTCTGTAATTTAACATCAAACTCGATATTGTTTTTTTTAAATAAAAACAAATGTCAATCGTCTGCCACCATTTTAAATAATTTTATTAACCCTTAACCTTTCTTTAACCCTTTAATTTAAACCCTCTAATTTTAAATCAAGTTTGATTTAATTTAATAATTTTTTGATAAAAACAAATGACAATCGCCATTTTCATCAATTTTATAAAGTACCTAGTGCTCACCTGAACGATTTTTATTATTTTATTAATTAGGTAGCCCATGTCCAGCCCTTTAATTTGATATCAAACTGATATAATTCTATATTGTTTTTGATAAAAGTAAATGACAATCGTCGACCAACAATTTAAATAATTTTATTAATTATGTAGCCCTTATCCAGCCCTTGAATTTGATATCAAACTCAATATGAAAAAAAAAACTGAAGCTAATCACGCATTATCATTTTCATCACTTATTGAGTACATCAGTCCTCATCATCAAGACTTTTACTTTCAAATAAAAATCAATATGATTTTTAACAATTTTATGTCGGTCTCCATTTTGAACAATCTTATATCAGCCCTCATCAAGACATCTAATTTGATATCATACTCAATAGGATTCTGACATTTTTTATAAAAACAAATGGCAGTCGTTACCGTCACCATTTTAAATAATTTTATTAATTGATTAACCCTTATCTAACTCTTTCATTTGACATCAAACTCGATATAATTTTATATTGATTTTGATCAAAACAAATGGCAATCGCCGGTCACCATTTTAAGTAATTTTATTAATTAAGTAGCCTCTATTTAGTCCTTTGATTTGATATCAAATTCGATTTGCTTCAATAATTTTTGGTAAAAACAAACGAAAATCGTTTGCTGTCGTTTTCAACAATTTTGAAAAGTAGTGATCACCTCTGATCATTTTAAATTATTTTATTAATGAAGTAGCCTATATTTAGCCCTTAATTTTATAAAATTCTATATTGTTTTTTATAAAAACAAATTCTAATCTTCGGCCACCATTTTAAATAATTTTATTAATTATATAGCCCTGATCCAGCCCTTGAATTTGATATCAAACGCGATATGATTATGATTACTTACATAATCTTTTGATAAAAAAAATTGACCATCGTTGGCCGCCATTTTCAACAATTTTATAAAGTTAGTGCTCACATAGTTGTTAAATCTAAAACAAATGCCGATCATTGAGGCATTTTTGTACCCCTCGGTGCTAGTTAATACCATACATACTTATGTGTAAAACAGATTTTTTTATACAAGTGCAATAATTACAATCTAGATCCGCGCCGTGTCTCGTGATTGTTCGGTTGTTAATGTGCTGTCCCCTAATCCTCTGTCTGGGTGCGCCAAATTCAAACTTAACCCAAACTCAAGTACAATTAAAAAATCCCGATTATGGCACTCCATTTTTAACACGTTTGTTAAATTTAAAATACTGGGATTTATACATAGTATTATCCACGGAAATTTGATATAATTTTAATTGAACATTTACATTTAGGTCAAAATATACTATAAATTGGAGAGTAATAAGTAACATGATGCATCTTCACAGTGCATTGTAAAATTGAATAGAAATATTCAAAAAAAAAATTACATATTTATACAAAAACATGTAAATATAATGCATGCTCCATCTTTAAATACTCAATAAAATTTTCAAAATATTTGTACCTTATCAAATATGAAAGATAAATCTAAGTAAAATTTCAAAATGGAAACGTCAAATCTGACACTAGACTAAAAAATTATTTTAATAAAAAGAAAACAAAAATTCCATGGCATACTCCCATTTGCGTTCCGTGCATTTTTCGGTTTTTTCTTAATAACTTTCTTAATATACCCAATATGGGGTTGAAACATGCATAGAAATATAGTCAAATTCATCCTCTACCTATATGTCAAATGAAAAAAACAATCGAATAAAGTATAATGCCCGTTGCTAAGGAGTGAAAAAACAGTGAGTTTTTATTATTTCTCACGCAAACTGTGCTCCCTACAACAATAAAATATAGAAAAATCACTAGATAAAATAACCCTTTATCGTATAAAAAAAGTTTCATTAAAATCGTCCAAACCATACAAATTTTAGAGCAAAAAAACGTATAGTTGCTAAGGTGATGAATCACCACACTATGCCTTTTAGTATATATGACTAGCGTCAGGCCCCGCTACGCGGGCCTTCGGCTAGGTCGCGCTACCGCGCGACAAAAGGGGTTCGCCCGCTTCGCGGGCTCAAACTCCGCGGACCCTGAATGTAGGACGATTCGGCACTTCGTGCCTCAATAATAACGATTTTAACATTTAGACTCTACCAAAAAAATTTTATGATGAAATTATAATTATTTAATTATACAACTTCAAATTATTCATCTTCCTTCTTCAATATAAATTTTATTTAAGCCATTAAAATTGTAAAATAGAATAACAAAATATGTGTCATAAAATAAATATCCTGGTTATCCTACTAAAAACATAAGACGATAGTCGAACGTCATCTTGAACAATATTGTAAATTTTCAAAACCTTTAATTTTATAAAAACAAAAGAACGTCGTTTGCTGCCATTTTCAACAATTTTGAAAAGTAGTGCTCACCTCTGACCGTTTTAAATTATTTTATTAATGAAGTAGCCTATATTTAGTACTTAATCTGATACAAACTCGATATATTTCCAATTTTTTTTTAAAAAACAAATTTTAATCTTCGACCACCATTTTCAATAATTTTATTAATTGGATAGCCCTTATCCAGCCCTAGAATTTGATTATATAATTTTTTGATAAAAACAATTGACCATTGACCAATGGCCGCCATTTTCAATAATTTTATAAAGTTAGTGCTCACGTAGTTGTTAAATTTAAAACAAATGCCGATCATGGAAGCAATTTTGTACCCCTCGGTGCTAATTATTAATACCATACATACTTATGTAAAAACAGATTTATACAAGAGCAATAATTACAATCTAGATCCGCGTCCTGTCTCGTGCTTGTCTGGTTGTTAGTGTGCTGTCCCCTACCTCTGCCCAGGTGGGCCTGGCGTATCTAGGATACAATTCCCAGTAGGGCGGCTTGAGCAGGGCAAATTCAAATTTAACCCAAACTCAAGTACAATTAAAAATCCCGATTAACGGACTCCATTTTAACACGTAAATTAAATTTAAAATACTGGGAATTATACATAGTATTATGCACGGAAATTTGATATAATTTTAATTGAACATTTACATTTGAGTCAAAATATACTATAAATAGGACAGTAATAAATAACAACATGATGCAACTTCACAGTGCATTGTAAAATTGAATAAAAATATTCAAACAAAATATTACAAATTTATACAAAAACATGTAAGTATAATGCGTGCTCCATCTTTAAATACTCAATAAAATTTTCAAAATATTTGTACCTTATCAAATATGAAAGATAAATCCAAGTAAAATTTCAAAATGGAAACGTCAAATCTGACACTAGACTAAAAAATATTTTTATCAAAAAGAAAACAAAAATTCCATGGCATACTCCCATTTGCGTTCCGTGCATTTTTCGGTTTTTTCTTAATAACTTTCTTAATATACCCAATATGGGGTTGAACCATGCATAGAAATATAGTCAAATTCATCCTCTACCTATATGTCAAATGAAAAAAACAATCGAATAAAGTATAATGCCCGTTGCTAAGGAGTGAAAAAACAGTGAGTTTTTATTATTTCTCACGCAAACTGTGCTCCCTACAACAATAAAATATAGAAAAATCACTAGATAAAATAACCCTTTATCGTATAAAAAAAGTTTCATTAAAATCGTCCAAACCATACAAATTTTTAGAGCAAAAAAACGTATAGTTGCTAAGGTGATGAATCTTCCACCACACTATGCCTTTTAGTATATATGACTAGCGTCAGGCCCCGCTACGCGGGCCTTCGGCTAGGTCGCGCTGCCGCGCGACAAGGGGGATTCGCCCGCTTCGCGGACTCAAGCTCCGCCGACCCTGAATGTGGGACGATTCGGCACTTCGTGCCTCAATTATAACGATTTTAACATTTAGACTCTACCGAAAAAAAATTGTATATTGAAATTATAATTATTTAATTACAACTTCAAATTATTCATCTTTCTTCTTCAATATAAATTTTAGTTAAGCCATTAAAATTTTAAAATAAAATAACATAATAAGTATGTGTAATAAAAGAAATATCCTGGTTATCCAACTAAAAACAAAAGACGCGAAGTTAATCACCCACAATCATATTTATCTCTTATTGTGTATATCACTCCTCGTCATCAAGACCTTTTACTTTGATATTAAAATCAATATGATTTTTATAATTTTAAAATAATAAACATTTTGAACAATCTTGTATCAACTCTTATCAAGACATTTAATTTGATATCATACTCAATAAGTATGATTATAACATATTTTTTAAAAAACAAAAGACAATCGTCAACCACCATTTTAAATAATTTTATTAATTAGCCCTCATCTAGCTCTGTAATTTAACATCAAACTCGATATTGTTTTTTTTAAATAAAAACAAATGTCAATCGTCTGCCACCATTTTAAATAATTTTATTAACCCTTAACCTTTCTTTAACCCTTTAATTTAAACCCTCTAATTTTAAATCAAGTTCGATTTAATTTAATAATTTTTTGATAAAAACAAATGACAATCGCCATTTTCATCAATTTTATAAAGTACCTAGTGCTCACCTGAACGATTTTTATTATTTTATTAATTAGGTAGCCCATGTCCAGCCCTTTAATTTGATATCAAACTGATATAATTCTATATTGTTTTTGATAAAAGTAAATGACAATCGTCGACCAACAATTTAAATAATTTTATTAATTATGTAGCCCTTATCCAGCCCTTGAATTTGATATCAAACTCAATATGAAAAAAAAAACTGAAGCTAATCACGCATTATCATTTTCATCACTTATTGAGTACATCAGTCCTCATCATCAAGACTTTTACTTTCAAATAAAAATCAATATGATTTTTAACAATTTTATGTCGGTCTCCATTTTGAACAATCTTATATCAGCCCTCATCAAGACATCTAATTTGATATCATACTCAATAGGATTCTGACATTTTTTATAAAAACAAATGGCAGTCGTTACCGTCACCATTTTAAATAATTTTATTAATTGATTAACCCTTATCTAACTCTTTCATTTGACATCAAACTCGATATAATTTTATATTGATTTTGATCAAAACAAATGGCAATCGCCGGTCACCATTTTAAGTAATTTTATTAATTAAGTAGCCTCTATTTAGTCCTTTGATTTGATATCAAATTCGATTTGCTTCAATAATTTTTGGTAAAAACAAACGAAAATCGTTTGCTGTCGTTTTCAACAATTTTGAAAAGTAGTGATCACCTCTGATCATTTTAAATTATTTTATTAATGAAGTAGCCTATATTTAGCCCTTAATTTTATAAAATTCTATATTGTTTTTTATAAAAACAAATTCTAATCTTCGGCCACCATTTTAAATAATTTTATTAATTATATAGCCCTGATCCAGCCCTTGAATTTGATATCAAACGCGATATGATTATGATTACTTACATAATCTTTTGATAAAAAAAATTGACCATCGTTGGCCGCCATTTTCAACAATTTTATAAAGTTAGTGCTCACATAGTTGTTAAATCTAAAACAAATGCCGATCATTGAGGCATTTTTGTACCCCTCGGTGCTAGTTAATACCATACATACTTATGTGTAAAACAGATTTTTTTATACAAGTGCAATAATTACAATCTAGATCCGCGCCGTGTCTCGTGATTGTTCGGTTGTTAATGTGCTGTCCCCTAATCCTCTGTCTGGGTGCGCCAAATTCAAACTTAACCCAAACTCAAGTACAATTAAAAAATCCCGATTATGGCACTCCATTTTTAACACGTTTGTTAAATTTAAAATACTGGGATTTATACATAGTATTATCCACGGAAATTTGATATAATTTTAATTGAACATTTACATTTAGGTCAAAATATACTATAAATTGGAGAGTAATAAGTAACATGATGCATCTTCACAGTGCATTGTAAAATTGAATAGAAATATTCAAAAAAAAAATTACATATTTATACAAAAACATGTAAATATAATGCATGCTCCATCTTTAAATACTCAATAAAATTTTCAAAATATTTGTACCTTATCAAATATGAAAGATAAATCTAAGTAAAATTTCAAAATGGAAACGTCAAATCTGACACTAGACTAAAAAATTATTTTAATAAAAAGAAAACAAAAATTCCATGGCATACTCCCATTTGCGTTCCGTGCATTTTTCGGTTTTTTCTTAATAACTTTCTTAATATACCCAATATGGGGTTGAAACATGCATAGAAATATAGTCAAATTCATCCTCTACCTATATGTCAAATGAAAAAAACAATCGAATAAAGTATAATGCCCGTTGCTAAGGAGTGAAAAAACAGTGAGTTTTTATTATTTCTCACGCAAACTGTGCTCCCTACAACAATAAAATATAGAAAAATCACTAGATAAAATAACCCTTTATCGTATAAAAAAAGTTTCATTAAAATCGTCCAAACCATACAAATTTTAGAGCAAAAAAACGTATAGTTGCTAAGGTGATGAATCACCACACTATGCCTTTTAGTATATATGACTAGCGTCAGGCCCCGCTACGCGGGCCTTCGGCTAGGTCGCGCTGCCGCGCGACAAAAGGGGTTCGCCCGCTTCGCGGGCTCAAACTCCGCGGACCCTGAATGTAGGACGATTCGGCACTTCGTGCCTCAATAATAACGATTTTAACATTTAGACTCTACCAAAAAAATTTTATGATGAAATTATAATTATTTAATTATACAACTTCAAATTATTCATCTTCCTTCTTCAATATAAATTTTATTTAAGCCATTAAAATTGTAAAATAGAATAACAAAATATGTGTCATAAAATAAATATCCTGGTTATCCTACTAAAAACATAAGACGATAGTCGAACGTCATCTTGAACAATATTGTAAATTTTCAAAACCTTTAATTTTATAAAAACAAAAGAACGTCGTTTGCTGCCATTTTCAACAATTTTGAAAAGTAGTGCTCACCTCTGACCGTTTTAAATTATTTTATTAATGAAGTAGCCTATATTTAGTACTTAATCTGATACAAACTCGATATATTTCCAATTTTTTTTTAAAAAACAAATTTTAATCTTCGACCACCATTTTCAATAATTTTATTAATTGGATAGCCCTTATCCAGCCCTAGAATTTGATTATATAATTTTTTGATAAAAACAATTGACCATTGACCAATGGCCGCCATTTTCAATAATTTTATAAAGTTAGTGCTCACGTAGTTGTTAAATTTAAAACAAATGCCGATCATGGAAGCAATTTTGTACCCCTCGGTGCTAATTATTAATACCATACATACTTATGTAAAAACAGATTTATACAAGAGCAATAATTACAATCTAGATCCGCGTCCTGTCTCGTGCTTGTCTGGTTGTTAGTGTGCTGTCCCCTACCTCTGCCCAGGTGGGCCTGGCGTATCTAGGATACAATTCCCAGTAGGGCGGCTTGAGCAGGGCAAATTCAAATTTAACCCAAACTCAAGTACAATTAAAAATCCCGATTAACGGACTCCATTTTAACACGTAAATTAAATTTAAAATACTGGGAATTATACATAGTATTATGCACGGAAATTTGATATAATTTTAATTGAACATTTACATTTGAGTCAAAATATACTATAAATAGGACAGTAATAAATAACAACATGATGCAACTTCACAGTGCATTGTAAAATTGAATAAAAATATTCAAACAAAATATTACAAATTTATACAAAAACATGTAAGTATAATGCGTGCTCCATCTTTAAATACTCAATAAAATTTTCAAAATATTTGTACCTTATCAAATATGAAAGATAAATCCAAGTAAAATTTCAAAATGGAAACGTCAAATCTGACACTAGACTAAAAAATATTTTTATCAAAAAGAAAACAAAAATTCCATGGCATACTCCCATTTGCGTTCCGTGCATTTTTCGGTTTTTTCTTAATAACTTTCTTAATATACCCAATATGGGGTTGAACCATGCATAGAAATATAGTCAAATTCATCCTCTACCTATATGTCAAATGAAAAAAACAATCGAATAAAGTATAATGCCCGTTGCTAAGGAGTGAAAAAACAGTGAGTTTTTATTATTTCTCACGCAAACTGTGCTCCCTACAACAATAAAATATAGAAAAATCACTAGATAAAATAACCCTTTATCGTATAAAAAAAGTTTCATTAAAATCGTCCAAACCATACAAATTTTTAGAGCAAAAAAACGTATAGTTGCTAAGGTGATGAATCTTCCACCACACTATGCCTTTTAGTATATATGACTAGCGTCAGGCCCCGCTACGCGGGCCTTCGGCTAGGTCGCGCTGCCGCGCGACAAGGGGGATTCGCCCGCTTCGCGGACTCAAGCTCCGCCGACCCTGAATGTGGGACGATTCGGCACTTCGTGCCTCAATTATAACGATTTTAACATTTAGACTCTACCGAAAAAAAATTGTATATTGAAATTATAATTATTTAATTACAACTTCAAATTATTCATCTTTCTTCTTCAATATAAATTTTAGTTAAGCCATTAAAATTTTAAAATAAAATAACATAATAAGTATGTGTAATAAAAGAAATATCCTGGTTATCCAACTAAAAACAAAAGACGCGAAGTTAATCACCCACAATCATATTTATCTCTTATTGTGTATATCACTCCTCGTCATCAAGACCTTTTACTTTGATATTAAAATCAATATGATTTTTATAATTTTAAAATAATAAACATTTTGAACAATCTTGTATCAACTCTTATCAAGACATTTAATTTGATATCATACTCAATAAGTATGATTATAACATATTTTTTAAAAAACAAAAGACAATCGTCAACCACCATTTTAAATAATTTTATTAATTAGCCCTCATCTAGCTCTGTAATTTAACATCAAACTCGATATTGTTTTTTTTAAATAAAAACAAATGTCAATCGTCTGCCACCATTTTAAATAATTTTATTAACCCTTAACCTTTCTTTAACCCTTTAATTTAAACCCTCTAATTTTAAATCAAGTTCGATTTAATTTAATAATTTTTTGATAAAAACAAATGACAATCGCCATTTTCATCAATTTTATAAAGTACCTAGTGCTCACCTGAACGATTTTTATTATTTTATTAATTAGGTAGCCCATGTCCAGCCCTTTAATTTGATATCAAACTGATATAATTCTATATTGTTTTTGATAAAAGTAAATGACAATCGTCGACCAACAATTTAAATAATTTTATTAATTATGTAGCCCTTATCCAGCCCTTGAATTTGATATCAAACTCAATATGAAAAAAAAAACTGAAGCTAATCACGCATTATCATTTTCATCACTTATTGAGTACATCAGTCCTCATCATCAAGACTTTTACTTTCAAATAAAAATCAATATGATTTTTAACAATTTTATGTCGGTCTCCATTTTGAACAATCTTATATCAGCCCTCATCAAGACATCTAATTTGATATCATACTCAATAGGATTCTGACATTTTTTATAAAAACAAATGGCAGTCGTTACCGTCACCATTTTAAATAATTTTATTAATTGATTAACCCTTATCTAACTCTTTCATTTGACATCAAACTCGATATAATTTTATATTGATTTTGATCAAAACAAATGGCAATCGCCGGTCACCATTTTAAGTAATTTTATTAATTAAGTAGCCTCTATTTAGTCCTTTGATTTGATATCAAATTCGATTTGCTTCAATAATTTTTGGTAAAAACAAACGAAAATCGTTTGCTGTCGTTTTCAACAATTTTGAAAAGTAGTGATCACCTCTGATCATTTTAAATTATTTTATTAATGAAGTAGCCTATATTTAGCCCTTAATTTTATAAAATTCTATATTGTTTTTTATAAAAACAAATTATAATCTTCGGCCACCATTTTAAATAATTTTATTAATTATATAGCCCTGATCCAGTCCTTGAATTTGATATCAAACGCGATATGATTATGATTACTTACATAATCTTTTGATAAAAACAATTGGCCATCGTTGGCCGCCATTTTCAACAATTTTATAAAGTTAGTGCTCACATAGTTGTTAAATCTAAAACAAATGCCGATCATTGAAGCATTTTTGTACCCCTCGGTGCTAGTTAATACCATACATACTTATGTGTAAAACAGATTTTTTTATACAAGTGCAATAATTACAATCTAGATCCGCGCCGTGTCTCGTGATTGTTCGGTTGTTAATGTGCTGTCCCCTAATCCTCTGTCTGGGTGCGCCAAATTCAAACTTAACCCAAACTCAAGTACAATTAAAAAATCCCGATTATGGCACTCCATTTTTAACACATTTGTTAAATTTAAAATACTGGGAATTATACATAGTATTATCCACGGAAATTTGATATAATTTTAATTGAACATTTACATTTGGGTCAAAATATACTATAAATTGGAGAGTAATAAGTAACATGATGCATCTTCACAGTGCATTGTAAAATTGAATAGAAATATTCAAAAAAAAAAATTACATATTTATACAAAAACATGTAAATATAATGCATGCTCCATCTTTAAATACTCAATAAAATTTTCAAAATATTTGTACCTTATCATATATGAAAGATAAATCCAAGTAAAATTTCAAAATGGAAACGTCAAATCTGACACTAGACTAAACAATATTTTTATCAAAAAGAAAACAAAAATTCCATGGCATACTCCCATTTGCGTTCCGTGCATTTTTCGGTTATTTCTTAATAACTTTCTTAATATACCCAATATGGGGTTGAACCATGCATAGAAATATAGTCAAATTCATCCTCTACCTATATGTCAAATGAAAAAAACAATCGAATAAAGTATAATGCCCGTTGCTAAGGAGTGAAAAAACAGTGAGTTTTTATTATTTCTCACGCAAACTGTGCTCCCTACAACAATAAAATATAGAAAAATCCCTAGATAAAATAATAATCGGATTTTTATTTATAAGTTTATATACGGGATATTTATATATTATTTGACTATAAATTATTTATTACGGGACAGAAATTCAAAATTGGAGTTAATAATTGCAGATTAAAACGTCAAAATTGAATAAAATTATTTATTTGGGTATTGTTCTAAATTAATCTAATTATATTTAGGTGTTCATTAATTTATTTTAATAGTACCTAGTTTTAGTTATGCTAATCCAGTAGTAAGTATAGGTACCTACTTAAATTGCACCGTGAAAATAAAACAATGCTAGTACTCTTAATTGTGAGAATTTCTGTAAAATTCTTTTTAATTCGTAATATTTAAAATTATTAAGAAAAGGCACAAACTTATTTAATTACTTAATTTTATGTTTTAGTAAACATTATTTATTATTTTTCAAAAATGCAAATTTATGCTTACCCATATTCTGAACTACTTGCCACATAACTAAATATTGTAGTAATTGTCAAAATAACAAAACCTAGTCTGACACAAGTGAGGAGTATCATATTGAAATTGTTTTTGGATGAAATTTAATTGAACCCTTCATAGTTTATATAGCAAAATATCAATTAACATTTGTATTAATTTTGATTTTATTCACTATGTCTAATTAGTACGAAATTATTTTTTTATTGCAGAACAAAGAAGCAATTTGACACAATTATACACGTAGGTTATACATAAATAGCAATCAAAATTTTTAATGAATTTGATTATTAAACTAAACGCCTACAAATAACGCCTATGTACCCAGTTTGAGTGTGGCAGCCACATATACGAGGTTTGTCTCAAAAATACGTATAAAATGTTCACAGCGACTGTAGTCCAGTCTCTATGTCCAAATAATCGCCCTGAACTTACAAAAATTCCGTTCTTGCTCTTTCTTGTTTTAATCGTTGGGGGAGGTCACTGGTAGTCTTCAAACCAAAAGTCGACCAAATCGGCCGGTCGCGTATGTCCGCCATCTTGATTTTTATAAAAATTTCCCCGATCTATGTAATAGGGAAGTATTGTAATCATGATTTTTTGACAGTTCGAGATTTTGGTGAATCTTCACGTTTTAGACCCTACTGAACCCGAAAAACATATTTTAAAAATCTGCTGTGTCCACCACAGTACTACCCCGACTATAAGTTTTAATAACTTACTGTCGTTACGCCGTTAATTTTATGCTTTATTCAGCAAAATTTAAATAAATTTATCTTTTTTTTCCCAAACTATTTAAGTTGATGTCAACTTCGGCATAATTTAAATAACATGTAAAAAAATCTGATACCTACTTATTCACTAAAAACTCACACTCGAAAATTTTAACCCGTCACAATACCTTATACCCTTATAAAATATAATGCGAGAAGTAAAAACAACTGTCCATTGTTTAAATGTTGTTATTGATTCTTCGGTTAATTTTTTTTCCCAGAAAACTTTAATTTAATAATACACTTGAACAAATTTGAATAATTTTTTGAGAAACAATAATTGGTTATCGCATAAATGTCATTTTTTACATTTTTACTAAACTTATCTTCCCGAGAGCTTTAATTTGACACCAAACTATAATTTGGATAACGTATAATAAAAAAATTGACGATCAGTTAAATGTAATTTTTATTTTTCTACTAGAATTATTTTTCCCGAGAGCTTTAATTAGATACCACACACGATAGTATTTTAATAAAAATAAAATAAGTTATGTTTATAAAGTTGGTACCACTGGTAGAATAAAAAAATTTGAATAATTTTTTGAGAAACAATTGAAAATCGCATTAATGTCATATTTTACATTTTTACAAAACTTATCTCCCCGAGCGATTTAAATTGACACCAAACTCGGTATAATTTGAGTAATTTATATATAAAAAAACAATTGACGATCATTTAAATGTTATTTTTGTTTTCTACTAGAATTATTTTCCCAAGACCTTTAATTTGATACCACACACGATAGTATTTTGATAAAAATAAAAAAGTTTTGTTAATAAAGTTGGTACCACTGGTTGAATAAAGCTCATTAACGAACTTGAAGTCAGAATTTGGGTCAAGATCTTAAATATAAAATTTCAGTCCAAAATTCCAACGCGTTTTTAAGTTATGCAACATCCAGACCAGACCGACAAACTAACAGACATATAGACCGACTTTTTTACTTCCCCGACCTATGTAATAGAGGGAAGTATTGTAATCGTGATTTTTTGACAGTTCGAGATTTTGGTGAATCTTCACGTTTTAGCAAAAGGCTACTGTTAGCCCTTCGCATACAAATATTATTGAGTCCCATTATTAAACTTTAAATGTACGCCTAGCCTCGGACAACAATGAAATACCTAACCAAATTTACCGTTTACTTCTAAATAAAGTAAATATTCGTTTTAAAAAGCCTTTCGCGCGCTTTTTCAAACAAATTATGTCAACTACTGCTAAATTACAGTAGCGCAAAAAAAATTTTGACGGAGCATAAGAGCGCAATGTATATAGATTTAATTACAATATAAGAAAACTATAAATTTTATCTTTTTTTCTGTCGTCAAATTAGCCCTGCCAATTTAGAATTTAAATAAAATAAATTTGAGGCAAGCGCAAAATGAAATTTTAATAGCGCAAAATAGCGCATATAAAGCACTCTCTATTCAATAATAAAAACTTTAAAATAGCTCAAAGGGAGGGCTATGTCAATTTGGCCATCCCTAACTACCTAATTACTTTGATTACTGCTGAATTATAGGAGCGCAAAAAAATATATTTTCGGAGCAAAAGAGCGCAATGTACATAGAATGAAGTGTAATGACAAAATATGACACAATCTTAATTTTTTTTTCGCTGTCAAGTTGGCCTTTCCTACTTTGATTATTAATAAAATAAAAAATATGCCAGCGCAAATTTTTTTATTAATGGCGCAATAGAGCGCAAACGGACGACTATCGAAATAATTATGAAAATTTTAAAATTTACAAAAAGGTAGGGCTAGTGTCAACCTGGCCCTCCCTAACTTATTCTCTAAATTATGGCAAAATTAGAGTAGCGCAAAAAAAATTATTGGTGGAGCAATAAAGCGCAATACGAGCGCAAACTAGACTAATATTTTTTTTATAGAAATATTTAAGTGGGAGGGCCGAACTTGACTTAGCCTTGCATTTCGTGTATCATGATTATGGTAATCAGAAGACGTAGGAAAATTTTCTTTATTTACATGAATCTCCATTAAAACAGAGTATATAAATAGGCATGGAAGAGGTAGAATACCAAAACTAATAAATAATGGTCTACAATGTTCTCTGCTTCCTACTCCTGCAATGATTCTCACCACTTTCTTTTGAAGTCGAAAAATGCTTAGTGCATGTGGTGAGTTTCCCCAGAGGATGATTCCGTAGTTTATTAGAGAGTGAAAAAGACCGTAATAGGTGGTTAGTAGGGTATCAGTATTTAATATATTATATAATCTACAAAAAAGAAAAATAATACTTGCGAGTTTGTTAGACAAAATATAGACGTGATAGTACCAAATTTAGTCGATCATCTAGGTACATACATACCCAAGACCTTGACATGTTCACCTTTTTGTATACATTTTTTTATGAGATAATCATTATTTGGGTTTTGTCAGAGTTGAGTTTTAGTTTATTCGCCTGAAACCATTTTTCCGCTTTCATTAAGTATGATTTAGTGATTTCTTTTAGTTGTTCAATATTATTATCAGTACTTAAAAGGCTAGTATCATCTGCAAATTGTACAGTCGTGATGGGAGACATAAAATGTGAGAAGTCATTTATGTAAACTAAGAAAAGAACAGGTCCAAGTACACTTCCCTGCGGAATACCGTGTCTTACAGGTAAAATTTTTGAAAAGTTATCCTTTACAAAAACACATTGGGTCGAATTCAGCACTCTTCTCTAAGCTAATGAAGCTTCACTAATAATAACAAACAAAGACAAACGCATCTTTCTATCTGTAAATAAAATAGAGATAAAAGATGTTTCCAAGGTAATTAGAGAGCTTCATTAGCTTAAAGAAGAGTGCTGAATTCGGCCCATTGTTCTCTATTTGACAAATAAGAGTTAAAAAAATTTATAGCAGAGCCAACTACTCCGTAGAGTTTAAGTTTCTCAATTAAGACATTATGTGAGACGCAGTCAAATGCTTTAGACAAATCACAGAGCGTTATGGCTGTGTGAGTGCCTTGTTCTAAAGCTTCTACAATCCCCTGCACTATGGTTGACACTGCTTTTGCTGTTGATCGGTTTTTACGGAAACCAAACTGCGTGTTACTGTAAATCTGGTTATTTTCAAGAAAATTTACTAATTTTATTTTAATAACCATTTCTAACATCTTGCCGAACATAGGAATGATCGAAATAGGACGATAGTTTTCCATATTTTGCACATCTCCTTTCTTATATAAAGGAACTACCTTAGTGTATTTCAAAGAATCGGGAAACACGCCTATACACCTGTTAAAGATAAATGTTAAAGGGTAAACTATTTCATTTATACATTCTTTAACAATTTTAATATCTATGTCATATATGTCACGACATCTTGAGTTATTTAAACATCTAGTGGCTTCCAATATGTCTTGCTCTGAGATTTCAGATAGCTCAAAACAAACATTTATGTTTTGAGTGTTTAAAAAGAAATCACGCGCATCAAAATTTACATTAGGCAGATCCTTCATAATATTTTCAGAAACAGAGGTGAAGAAAGCATTAAAATCGTCACCTGAAATGTTGGGGCTGGGTCTTGTATTTGTGTTATTGTTATTTTCATTTTTTATCAATCTCCAACAATCTTTCACTTTGTTATCTGATGTGGTTATAAAATTATTGTACGAAGATTTTTTACTGTCAATAATTGCTTGTCGATACATTTTTTGAAAATATTTATAATTTTCAATATCAATAATATTATTTGTACAAACAGAAATAGTTTTCAAGCATCCCAATGTATTTCTCATTTTAGTAAGAGTATCTGAAAACCAGTTTAGTCTCATAATATTTGGTTTATTTGATATTTTAATTAATTTAAAATGATCTAGAATTAGATTAGTAAAAGTTTGAATAAAAAAATCCATCATTGTTTGTGAGTCCCAGTTTGATTCAAGTAACATAGTCCAATCTAGGTTCATTAAGGAATTCCTAAAATTGTCAAGGTTATGACCAGAGTAAAATCTAGTATATTTAGAATCAGAGGTCGAGTTTGGAAACTGATTTACATTTTTTATTATAATAAATTGGCCGTAATGATCTGATAATAGCGGATCAAGAACACCAGTTTGTAATCCACTCATCTCTATGTTCGTCAAGATGTTATCAATACACGATGAAGTTCGTAGAGTAACTCGTGTAAAATCCGAAATTGTCGCATAAATGTTAAAAGAAGAGATTAGATTAATGAAATTTGTTGTATTAGATGACGTTGAATGAAACTCCAAATTAAAATCACCTGCAAGTAACCTTCTTGTATTTATTAGTGGCAAATATTAACAATGGTTCAAATCTGTCTAAAAATAAATTAAAATTACCCGTCCAGGGTCTGTACACAGAAATAATTAGAATTTTTAACTCTGTTAACTCAATAGCACAAAATTCGGCCTCAAAAGCAGTGCAAAAATCATTCAGGTTTACTGGCTTGAAAACCAGATCAGATTTAAAAAAAATCTGTTGTGGCCAGCACATAACCTCCCGCCTTTACACTGTAATATGTGAATTTGGTTTTTGTTAGGCTACTTTTTGTAATTTATTTTATAGTTCAAGCAACGTAAGTACCGTTTTCAATTGACATTGAAATCAAATTAGCTCTTTGTGGATAAAATTTTTATTTTATTATTACCATATTACATTATATCCAGTTAATAATGAATCGATGATGATTCTTGACTGGATACGTTTATTGGAAGGATAAAAACTTACTGGAGTTGAGTCAGTTTTTTATTTATTAAATTTCGGCTCCTATAGGTACTAAATTTCAAACCCAGTTATTAATATTTGTACATTTCTTTACAAATGGTGGCACCAAAATTTCAGAAACTGTGTATACGTCTGTTCATCTGTCACATTGACATTTTCATTTTTGTTTTAATTTTTTTTCCTATATTATAATTTACAAATCGTGGTAGGTAAAATTACACATTTTTGAAAAATAATTTTCATTTATTGGTAAGAGATATAGAAAAGATGTTAAATAAATATTGAAGAGGTAATTTGTTCTTTCAAATGTCGCATGACAAATTGTAACTATCGCAGTATTTCCTATATTTTTTGCAAAAAATGTTAAAATGCTTCAAGAAAATACCATTTCCGGTTGGCAGATTTTTACCAAAATCTAATCAGCTCTTCATTAACATGTATAAATGTATAATGCAAAATGTTAGAATTTTATGTTCAATAGAATTTGAGATAATGAATCAGAACGAAAGACTATAGTAGGCGCACATACAGACAAACGGACACACACACACACACACACACACACACACACACACACACACACACACACACACACACACACACACACACACACACACACACACACACACACACACACACACACACACACACACACACACACACACACACACACACACACACACACACACACACACACACACACACACACACACACACACAGACATCATCGTGAAAATAGTCAAAATAGGTTCTAAAGGTATGAAAACGTGCTTATTGACAAAAATCTCGACATCGAATTTTTTCACGATCCCTATACCTCTCTGGGCGAGAGGTAAAAATAGCTACACCTCCATGCCTCTTTAAATCTCTGCAGAAGGAGTTTCCTAAAATATAGTTATATAGAGTTACCAAATTTATACTGACACTGTCTAGCCAGCGTTCAGAAATACATACCACGTCAAAGTTCCTGTCATTTAAAAATAAGTTCAATTCATCTATTTTGTTTGACAGGGATTGTAGATTAATGTGAAATATACTAAAGTCAGATGAAACAGAAACATTTACATCACAATTTAAAATATTTGATTTACAAACTGTTAATTTGTTTTGTGTGGGCCTCGTAACTGAAAAAACTTATTAACATGAGTACCGCTGGGCCATATGGAGGGATCCATTGCTTTTTCACGATTTGATTCACAGATTGTCACTTTGAAAGATGAGTAAAAGTTTGGATACTTGGATGACAATTTCTCACATGTAACCTCAGGAAACGAAAGCACTAAGTGATTTTTTAGTTCTTCTGCGGTAGTGTTCGGATGTAATTTGTACACATGCAGAGATGTAGGTTTGAAGTCTGCCGCCTTTAAAGATGTTAAACTATTTGGGGCAAGATTTCCAACTACCGGAGGTAGTGAAATTCGTTTCTTTTTCCTACTAGTGAAATTCTCTGTTGACGTTTTTTGTTCATTTATCGCTTGAGAAACTGATGCAACATTTTTTTGTTCTTTGCATTGTTTGTTTATCATCTTTGACAGGAATTTGTGCACAAAGATTAGTCGGTAAGTTATATTCACTAATTGATCCACTGACATTCGAATTTGTACGATTTAATTTTGTTGTTCTCTTTGTTTTAGTGATAGATGGCGTTGGTGGAACTTTGTTTTCTAGATTTATATTTAATAGTTTTATTTGTTCTTTTAAGGAAATTATTAAATCATTTTGGTTTTTGATTAGTAGATCTTTGTGTGTGAGAAACTCTTCTAAGTATTTGATCTCTACTTTTAGTGCGTTGTGATTTTCATCTGATGCACTGGTAAATGATAACTCAAGGTCATCTTTGTCGTCAGATTTACAACACATTATTGTGTTATCGTTTATAAATTTAACATTTTTTAAAAGCTTAGCACAACTATTATGCGAAACTGTACCACAACTGACACATTTAACGCCACTACTTGCGTTTTGTTTGCACTTTCTACATTTATTATTATTGAGCACATTGGCAGTCGTATTGTCACCAGGCGCCATCTTGGATTTTTTTTTAAATGACGTTTTTGTATGTTAACCTGAATGTGTCAAAATGGCTAAAAATAAAGCCCCACAAACTCGGTTTTGGTATTTACTACACTAACAAAGCTAACAAAACCGTACTAGAGCCCCACAAACTCGGATTTGGTATTTACCATAGAAAACTAAATAAATAAGAAACGCAACTCAATGATATAAAATTGGAAACGCTAGTGCTGCGACCCGTGGCGATTTGGCAATACTTATCTCCAACGTAGTTTGGCGCCAAATTTGAATGTAAAATTTCTGAAGCCTGTCTCAGACGACCAGTTTTTTCATCAAAATGTCAGTTTTTTAAACTCACAATGTGACGTTCATAGTTTTTACTTTTTTACGTTTCTATTTAAACAATATAACGCATATAACAATAAATTGGTGAGTTCAACATAATATTATTGACAGTTTGATGAAAAAAAACTGAACGTCTAAAACAGGATTTGGCTTTGTACGAATATGATTTCTCGTTCAACTTCAATTTCTCTTTTTATAATAAATATAAAACATTGCAAAAACTTGTTAACAAATTAGAAAATCATAGGTAAACTGAAATTAAAAATTCGATACTTTTATAACATGGTTTAATTATAAATAAGAAATAAATACAATTCAACTAATAAAAAAATCCGATGTGGCCAACACATGACCTCTCGCCATATTCCACTATTTTACTGAGTGTGTATGAAGGTACCTACTTACTAACAAATATACCATTGTAGAAGGGAATTACGGAATTGTAGTTTTTATAATATTATTAAAGTTTATTATGAGCTTATAAATAATAAATAACATTTCATATTTTCCATTTCAATTTGTCAAAAGTCAAAAATTGATATGACATTAACACTCAAATATTTTATTTTTTGTTTTCATAGGTAGGCAGATAAATCCAAATTGAAACAAATTTGTAGAATTTTTAACTTCTTGTAATTGGAAAATGGTGCTAGATAAAAACAACGTTTTGAATACATATTGTAGACAGTAACATTTAGTATACAATGTTATTAAAAAAAATCCTATTAATTCATAAATTTTGAGGATATTCCAGAAAAACTCTTCAGATCTTCAAGAAACTACCACTTCCGGTAGCACGATCAACACCAAAATCTAATCAGATCTAATCTAGGGTGTCAGAATATTACATACGTTTTTGTATGTTAACCTGAATGTGTCAAAATGGCTAAAAATAAAGCCCCACAAACTCGGTTTTGGTATTTACTACACTAACAAAGCTAACAAAACCGTACTAGAGCCCCACAAACTCGGATTTGGTATTTACCATAGAAAACTAAATAAATAAGAAACGCAACTCAATGATATAAAATTGGAAACGCTAGTGCTGCGACCCGTGGCGATTTGGCAATACTTATCTCCAACGTAGTTTGGCGCCAAATTTGAATGTAAAATTTCTGAAGCCTGTCTCAGACGACCAGTTTTTTCATCAAAATGTCAGTTTTTTAAACTCACAATGTGACGTTCATAGTTTTTACTTTTTTACGTTTCTATTTAAACAATATAACGCATATAACAATAAATTGGTGAGTTCAACATAATATTATTGACAGTTTGATGAAAAAAAACTGAACGTCTAAAACAGGATTTGGCTTTGTACGAATATGATTTCTCGTTCAACTTCAATTTCTCTTTTTATAATAAATATAAAACATTGCAAAAACTTGTTAACAAATTAGAAAATCATAGGTAAACTGAAATTAAAAATTCGATACTTTTATAACATGGTTTAATTATAAATAAGAAATAAATACAATTCAACTAATAAAAAAATCCGATGTGGCCAACACATGACCTCTCGCCATATTCCACTATTTTACTGAGTGTGTATGAAGGTACCTACTTACTAACAAATATACCATTGTAGAAGGGAATTACGGAATTGTAGTTTTTATAATATTATTAAAGTTTATTATGAGCTTATAAATAATAAATAACATTTCATATTTTCCATTTCAATTTGTCAAAAGTCAAAAATTGATATGACATTAACACTCAAATATTTTATTTTTTGTTTTCATAGGTAGGCAGATAAATCCAAATTGAAACAAATTTGTAGAATTTTTAACTTCTTGTAATTGGAAAATGGTGCTAGATAAAAACAACGTTTTGAATACATATTGTAGACAGTAACATTTAGTATACAATGTTATTAAAAAAAATCCTATTAATTCATAAATTTTGAGGATATTCCAGAAAAACTCTTCAGATCTTCAAGAAACTACCACTTCCGGTAGCACGATCAACACCAA